>OY748290.1:9531333-9921776 GCA_963556515.1 Nudaria mundana
AAAAATCATCAGCAATCTTTGCCATTTGGTTACGGGACAAAGGGTTTATCCGCGAGTCAGACTCGCACGTGACCGGTTTTTGTGTTTTCCAGGTTTCATTTGACCTTCTTCTTCTTATCGTATGGAGTTGTTCAGTTCATCTTATAGTTTTCTAATTGGACCTTACGATTGAAGTCAATTTAGAACCATCGCATCGTATCGTAAACAAGATGTTTGTTTGTAATTTCAAATTTACAGCTCTTGTTTGTTCCAACTCTTAAACGAGATTTTCACTGACATATACCCAGTTTCTGTATTACTGTGGGAATCGGGACCTAGAAAAATGTTACACGTGGCAATTTTTTTTTACTGCCAACCTGACGTTAATGCAACAAAACGTTTTGCGCTCAAGTGTGCTTAGTTCTGTGATCAACTGTGCTGAAAACTTTAAGAAAATCCGTTCAATAGCGCCGAAGGTCATCATGTGGTACACATACCGTTTTTACAATATCATCATTCACCGAGCATTTTCCCAACACAGTTGGGGTCGGCTTTCCAGTCTAACTGCGATTCGGCTGAACTTCGATATTTTCCGTGAAGCGACTGCCATCTGACCACCACAACCCATGGGCGATATTGAAGTTCTGTAGTAAGACCGGTCAAATTTTTGATTTAGGGCTCCAACTACCCCTAACGACTTCCATAGATGTTCGTATGACAACCGGGACCGACGGCTTAACGTGCTCTCCGACGCACGAGACCGTTTTTACAATAATTAGGTGTTTTACCAAATTTTTTTAATACTACGATGCTTCCGATTGTAATTATCTGATCCTAATCATCTCTTTGTCTCTACCGTTACTAATGGTATAAATAAGACGTCATAGTACGCCGTATGACCATAGCTTGATGTCTTTCGTTTTTGCACAATTTACAAGTACTGACATAAACAAGCTACCGATGCGGATACAACTTCATATATGTAATTTACCGATACGGAATTTAAACTGATATTATGTTACGAAATAAAAAATGTAAATCCCCATAAATATGTAATGAAGTACCTGCCTGCCAAAGTTCGTTGATACTTATGGTGAATGTTTGAATTTTACACCAAACAGACCTCCTTCATGTTTTTAGATTTATATTTTTTACAATTTAATTACAGAGTCTTTATTTCTGCAACTTGTTTTTTGGGTGTGGCTATGCTACTCGTATAATTGCACTAAAATTGCTAAGTTCTACTTAATTATAATGTCTATTGTCCTTTCTTTCGTACTCTCACGATGATGACTGATGTTCCTCATCGGCAAGTATAGTGTCATAACACAAGTTAACGAATTTGAGATAAATATGCCATCTTGATAGCCGAACAAAAACTTTATCTGTTAAAAATATTTCATAATTATAGTGCGCCGCATTGTTGAGATATGGCACATAATTTACTACTTTTTTAATAAGTAATTTTAAAACGTTTTTCCGCCGTTAATACTGTCATATCAAAGTTAATATAGAGCAGACGTGCATCAAGTGTGCTTAATATTGTCAAAGATAACCCATATATCCATCCCATTACGGTAAGTTAGTGACATATATTCGTTTCTTCTTCTTCTTCTTTTAAAAACGTGGCTCCATTGATGTTCATCGCTGATTTCGCCAATGTCAAGGTAATGCTTGATTTTTCCCACACAGAAGAACTAGTTACTCTGAACTAGTTCGCGGTGCGGTACAAGGAACCGTTGTTCGGTATTGCAATTGAGCGTTTGGGCCTGGATTTTTGCCCAGCGCCAGAGGTAACCTAAAAGGCAACCAGCCACGCGCTCCGCAAAAACCCAAGTCCTTATATTCGTTTGATTTTCTGCAAGGGAACAGTCATAATCATGTGAAAATACCACATATCAAAGTGGTTTATAATTTGAGAATAGTACAGTCATAACTAATGTAATGTTGGTATTTTTCCTAAAACATTAGTTGATATGCAATTTTTTTTTTAACACATTACGGAATACGGAATTCAATACTAAATGTAAATAACTAATTGAAGTTGTACACGTTTTATTTTTTTAAATAATATAGGGTATCGAAATAGTCTAAATTATACCTTCAGTTCTATGATTTGATCATCCAAAACAAAGTTAATGAAACTTCAAAATAAAATATGATTTCCTAAAAAACTAATTTGTTATGGCATTATACGAGTACTTGTCTATGTGCGACATGGATTGATCTGTCATTCCACGTCGATAATATTGCAGACTGTCATTGGCAGACTAAAATCTGCAAATGAGCCGCATGTGTCTATTCATGGAATGGTCCGATAATGTGGCCACGGCTTTACATTTTGTCAAGTCAATTATTGATTTACTTGCGACTTTAATGAGTTTTTGCGCTAGTATTTAAGAGAGTGGATAGCATGTTCGCGAGAACCGAACGTTTTAAACGTTCGTTTCTCTGCCGAACGATAGTGGCCTGGAACGCCCTGCCTGTGCACGTGTTTCTTCCCACATATAATCCTGGGTTCTTTAAGCGGAGCGTGAAGAGGCACATCAGTAGGTCGTCAAGTTGAGGGCCACTCTCAATAGTAATGAGTGCTGTGAGAGTGGCCCACAATCGCTAGACGTCGTCACGACTTACCACCAGGCGGGCGGCGTCAATTTGGCGATCCAAATATAAAAAAAAAAAAAAAAAAAAAAAAAAAAAGACATTTTGATGCCGTTTCGAGTTTTGAATTTTTCACTCGAATGTTATTGTACCTACTCATATTATTCGTAGTCTGCATAAAATAAGTATATTAATGCATTTTTGATTAGTAGCACTAGACTTGCCCCCTATAACGTGGGAACCACTACATTAATTGCAAAATGTTGGTGTGTGATCTCCACCCACTATAGGGGATAGAAGAAAAAGGTAAGATTTGATTGTTTGTTTGTATTGCATATGCCCCAAAACTAATGAACCGATTTGAAAAATTCTTTCACCTATTTAAGGCTACATTGTTAGCGAGCAACATAGGCTATAGGTTTAATATAAAAGTAGCATAAAAAATGTAACAGAAAGCACGTTACCACGCGGACTAAGTCGCAAGTGTCCGCTAGTATTGGTACCAGGTAGTAATTGCCTAATGTATGTAGTACCTACCTAATGTAATGAGCCTCCTAATAATAATTGGACAAACGATAAAGAGGTCAAAATTAAGTAGGTAGGTATTGTTTAAAACGGTTTGAGATCGTTTCGTCATCAAATACTTTTGTTTTTTTTTATATACCTACTTCACCTGCTTACTTTTGAAAATACGTTATGTTATGATCTTTATATTCATAGAGTTAACGTTTAGATCGTTAACTTAACGTTGAGATCGTTTCAGGCCCTAATTAACACACTTACTTATTTCAAAAAAGTGATGTCATTTATAAAATTTATTCACATTCAAACCGGATCGTTAAGGATGCTTGAGGGAACCGAAAAGAATGTAGTATGCCTATGGTTTGTCTCGTCACACTCAATTTTTAAGGTTCCGTATTCTAAGGGTAAAACGGGACCCTATAAGGCTCAGCTGTCCATTGACACCACAGGCTCTATCTTATAAACCGTGATAGTTAGATAGTTAAAATTTTCACAGATGATTTAGTACTATGCAAGCTTAAGATAACAAGTGGATGTTCTTAATCGAAAATTTCAGTGCCATTCTGAAATCGCAAGGGATTGAAGGCTGTTAAGGTTTCTGTGACTACAGACGTGGTGTAAAGAAACAGACTTGTTTTTAGAATAAAAAGGCTAAAAAGTGAGATTTCAGCACCTAATGCATACTGCATTAATTAACCCGTTACATACCTTATGCAAATTACACTGCTATAAAAATGGGCACAAAACTCATGGCACATTGCAATTGTCTGGACTGTAGAAGGTATACCAAACGCTGGAATTGATTCTTAAATGGGCTACCAGTATACTAGTAGCCACGGTTGACCTGATGACAGATTTAATTTTCGTTTTAGCTCTTACCAATATGTCACCCATGCGCTATTATTTAATGCAGAAGTAAAATAATTGAACGAAGCGAGCGTAGCGAGCGGAGCTTCTTATCAGGTGACTCTAATGCAACTCGATGTGAAATTGTTTCTCGACAACTACCCAACCGATTTTCATGATTTTTTCACTCAAAAATCAAGCATTCTCAGGAGCAGGTTTTGTACGAGACCGAATTTTGATTTAGGACCCTGAAAAGTTATTGACCAAAAATATGTCAGCAACCGATTTTCCAAGCATTCTCAGGAGTAGATTTTGTTCGAGACCGAATTTTGATTTAGGACCCTTAAAAAAAGTTATTGACATATTTTTGGTCAATAACTTTCTTAGAAAACCTGCTCCTTATAGATTGATAAATGTCTTAATAGAAATAGTCGCTTCGCTCAATTACATGCTGCAGCGCAGTACCACGGCAGCGACCTCAGCTCCTAGTTATACTCGTATTAGGCAAATAAGTGCACTCAAGTTTGTTTATATGAACCTCGGTAAAATAAAGATAACTAGGTCAGCAATAACTGGAAAGTGGACAGATTATTATATTATACGTAGGTCACACTATAAGTTTTGCGTAACTTAAAAAAACAACATGTTAAAACCATAATATTATGTTTATTGCTTTTCAAACTACTCCTCTCCTTTACATTTTAAACATTTTTTCAAGCAATCGAACCATTTTTTAAAACAGGAGGACCACCAATGTGGAGGCGTGTTTTCTACGTGCTGATTGAACGCTATTACTGCGTCTTCGGAGTTGGTAAAAGTGAAACCTCTCATCAAATCTTAGATTTTGGGGAAAATACAAAAATCACAGGGTGCTAGGTCGGGGCTATGCGCAGGATGGGTGACGAGTTGTACTTTTTCGGAAGCTAAAAATGTCTTTGTTTTGTTGGCCGTGTGTGAAGAAGCGTTGTCATGATGTAGGAGAACGCGGCTTTTGGGTCGTTTTTCGCGAACTGTTTTCTAACACCCTGGGTAAACAAATGGTAGAATACCACTCGGCATTAACACTCTTTTGATCTTCAAGTGAAATTGTACAGATGGGACCCGTAGCTGAGAAAAAAAAACGCGATCATTTTTTTACCAACGTTTCTCGCCTGCCTCACTTTTGTTGGCTTGTTCTCATTTTCAAACACCCATTCACAAGATTGCTGTTTTTTTTCGGGTTCAAAACAATAAAACCACGTCTCGTTTCCTGTGACAATGTCATAAACAGCATTAGAATGTCCGTGGTCGTACTTCAGTAGCATATGTGAGCACCATTCCACGCGAGCCCGCTTCTGCTCCGCTGTCAGTTCATGAGGGATCCAACAACAACAAAGTTTCCGAACTTTCAATTCTTCGTGTAAAATTTTCTGGATTTGACTCATACCAATCCCCAATAGTCCTCGAATTGTCTCATAGGTAATCCGCGGGTTTTCTTCAATTAACCGCTTAACAGTAGCCACATTATTTTCGTTGACGGCAGTTGAAGGCCGCCCTTCACGAAATTCGTCATGTAAAGAAACTTGACCTCTCTCAACTTCAGCAAACCATCGCCTCACGGTGCTCAAACAAGATGCTTCTCTCCCAAAAGCATTTTGAAGACGAGCGGCACAGTCTTGCGGAGAAAAACAATTGACAAATAATTCCCGCCAATATTTTTTTATATTACTAAGAAGATTGCAACGTTTAAAAAAATATAACATTCGAAATTCAAATAGTTCCGATTAGCTAGAAGTGCAAAACTTTTAGTGTGCCCCATGTATTTTAGAAAACATTATTTGGAGCAAGGATGTAATTTACTTTGAAAATTCATATCGCAACCTTTGAGTAGTTAACAGTAATCGAATACGGATTAAAAAGCATAGAAAATGACACAAATGTCATAACGACTGAAGATTTTATGTCACGATAAAAAATATCGATGTAAAGAAGGAAGAATTGAATTAAATTTAATTATGTTTAGAGCCAGAATTCACCTATTTATGACACAATAACGTACGTAACAAAGTGATCAAAATACAATATAAAATAAATATCATCAGCCTATCTGTTATTTTGTGTTGCATCCAACAGTACAATGCGTCATTGGTGGCATCAACTTTTTTCGTTAGTTGAGTACAGTTCTACAGATTGATTACCCTGTCTACATTATCGACGGCGCAGTAGCTCACAATCGACAGCGTAAGATAGAACACGTATCGAGCTAAGGTACCGATGGTGCAAAGCCCTTATCTTGTCAGTAGAGTGACGTCAAATACCGCTGTGATATATACGGGTGGATCAAGCGCGCGCGAACATTATTTGTGTTAAAGTGACCCGCGCAATTGCCCACGCGCCGCGCAGTTCGCGCTGTTGATCTTGAGTTGCACACGTTGGGGTGCCTTCGCTACGACAACCTTAAATTATTGAAATACCAGTGTCTTAGTGGATAGTTGTGTTGGAGCAATATTTGAGCGGTAAGTTTAATATACATTCATAAAAACGGAAGGTAAATACCTACTATAAAAAATCCTTTTTATTTAGATATCCTCGATATACTGAAATACAATAATTTATCCCCAAATATTCTAACTTTAATTAATACTATAAAATTGTAATAATAATTTTAGAATATAATATGTATGCACAAGACTCAGGTTAATAGTGTATAGAAACAGTTTAAAAACACAATATCAGTTTCCGGTTATGTGAAAAATTTTAAAGAAAATAAGAAAGATTGACACTCAACGACCAACTTTCCTTCTAGGATAACGCACACTGTCACACTGCCAAAACTGTTCAAAAATAAAATACATGTTTGTATACATACATACCTAAAATCACGCCTCTTTCCCACTGTGGTAAGCAGAGACTACAGGTTTCCACCTGCTACGAACCTGGCATACTTCTTTCGCTTCCTTAACTTTCATTAGTGTCTACATGCTCACCGGTTACGGATACTTTTAACCTGACCTTAGACATCTGCGATTTGGTCGCAGTATGTTCGCCTTGATCGACCGGCGACTCACTATATATCCAATCACTCTCGCATGAATATATCTGTTATTCTGTTCTGAAGCTACTATCAATTAAAATGTTTAATTGGTTTACAGTTTAAACCTAAAGAATTCGACGGAAAAAAGCATCAAAGCATCAATAAATCATTAGGATGCTCGCGAAAAAAACTTCTGTTACTGCTCCGATTCTTCTAGTTGCAGCGTGATTTTACGATAGTCTTCTTTGATAAATAGATTGATTGTTTGACACAATGAATTCGGACCAGTATTCCTAGTAGACCAGAAGGTTAGCGCGGTTGACCGCAGAAACAAACCCTTCAGCTTTATAATATCAATATATTAATACCGGAAGCAAACATTTTGTACACCTTTTTCGTAAATTGCGCGGACTGAGGAGTATGAAATTTCGCATGCTTATAGTTTATACAGAGAAGTAGTGTAAAATGGTAATATTTATGTATGTATGTGTATGTATTTAGAAATATATTTATCAGTCGTCTAGATCCCATAGCACAAGCTTATATTCGCTTAATTTGAGACCTTCGTTTGAGAATGCCAAAAAAAAAATTTAAAAAAAATATATTGTCGAATTTCGATCACTAGGTAAATAGGTATCTAACTAACATTTGATTAAACGGCAATGAACTACTTAATCAGATACTCATTAATAATAATTCATCAGGTTTTTTTAAAATTCAATTTACATACATTTACGTTGTCTCATTGATGTGTCCAACTCGATCAAGTCGAGGTCGTGCTCTTGCGTTTCAACTTTTCTGTCTGCTAACCCTTGACACATTAATAAAAATTCTACTTTTATGTCCGTCGGGGTATATCCGATTTTTCGGTGCTACATTCCTTTTATGATATATTATCTCTCCTAAATAATTGTCACAATATTAAAATTATTTCAAGTATGTTGATACTTGAAATATTTTTTAAAAATTAAACCGTTGGGTCCGATCGTTTCTTCCAACACGTAGAAAGAAGAAACTTGAGAAGTACCTTAATGGAACCTTTGTTTTAGTAGATCACGTCAAATTAAACCTACATAAAATCTCACCTCTATCCTATTGAGGTAGACAGAGATACCACGGATTTCCACATCTTAGCATATTTCTTTGGCGTCCTCAACGTTCATTACTGGGTTGGGCTCAACTTATATAACCTTACTTTGGGTACTTTGGCACTTTAAATTTGAGGGCATAGGGCGAGGGGCATCCGACAATAGACGTTTAAAATAAAAACAAAAAAATCTTTATAAAATTTAAGCTATGTTTTATTTTTATTGGACCAAATCCCAACTATTTCGCATCAAACTAAAGAAGAATCACGTAAATCGGATCATAAATCTCAGCGTGAACGGTGTACTTACAAAAAAAACCAATGGAATTGAGAATATCCTCCTGAAGTCGGTAAACCTACCCATCCCGTCCAAAGCCGAGGGAGTCCCTCACAGTATCCTAATCGACTATCCGACTGAGGACATCGCGTATAAAAAGTCCAGTTGGTAATAAAACAAAGCTAAATCGATTTATAACATGACTTGATGTGACAACATTATTATATCGTGGGTCTTTTACTTTTTCATAAGATTGATACGATTATTATTTATACTATACTTTCAGAGCCCAAGTCATTTGTCATACTCGAGGGGTTTGCAAAAGATTTGACTCGTTGGAAGACCCTAATTTTTTTATGTATCCTCACTCTTTGAACTCCTTGTATACAAAATTCAAGGAGTTTATAATACTACCTTCTGCTTTGGTGTTGTGGTGTGTGCATCCGCTTTTGACGCTGGAGTCTCGGCTTCGATTCCCGGGTTGAATCCACTATTTGTGTGGTCCACAAATATGTTTGTTTTGGAGTTGTTTTCTCTGTATGTATTTAGAAATACAGAAGTATGATTATCAGTTTTCTAGATCCCATAGCACAAGCATTAGCTTATTTCGGTCTAGATGACGTTGTGGAAAAATGTCTGCCAAAATTATTTATAACTAGCTGTTGCCCGCAGCTCCGCCTGCGTGTTACTTTAGATATACATAACATTTTTACTAAAAAATCAAATCGTTTCTGAGATTAGCGTGTTCAAACAATCAGACAAAAAAAACATTATTTTGGGTATTATTGCGTTCATATAGCCCCCCTACACCAGTTTATCTATTATATATTCTATTATATTTTCTATTATACCATGAAAATTCATCTTAAGTTACGAAAAGATGAAATATTAAAAAAAATCACCTAAAACCTACGACAAACTTATTATTTGCGGTTGGTACAGTACTCTGGTCTAGGGATCGAACCGCAAAATTAAGTTTGTTTTTTTATGGTATATACTTTTCCGGGATAAAAAGTACCCAGTGTGGTGCCCAGGATATTAAAGAGTAATTATACCAAGTTTCATCGTAATCGAACCGGTAGTTTTTGCGTGATGCCTGAACAGACAGACAGACAGACAGACAAAAATTTTTTTAATCACATATTTGGGTTCTGTGTCGGTCTAGTAACTCCCCCTGCCATTTATTTTTTTGATATTTTCAATGTACAGAATTTTTACTTCTACAGATTTATTATATGTATAGATGAGAGATCGAATCCGCAGGCGTCCACTAGCTGGCTGCAAATAAACTCGTTTACAAAACTACGACGATGTTTATAATACTTCTACAACGTCTTCAGGTATTTTCCACAATTAAACAGTTAATGATGTTTATCATAATTTTATTACCTTAATTGGTTATTGGAAAATATTTAGAAATATTGTAATTATTATCTTAATATTTTGTCATATTCTTATAAGGTATCTAAATGGGACTATTAATTGTGTTCTAAAATGATTGCGTCGTAATTGGTGCTAGTTGATTTATAGCCTTCACTGTTATAATACTCGTAGAAATGTCATTTTACTTTTGGAACATACGAGTTGCCAACATTATTACTCAAAAATATTTCAAAATTCTGTAGCTGACGATAGTTAATATCATGGACGTATAATATCTCTATGGTTAATATACAATAGAATCATCAAACAAAAAAGAAAGAAAGAAAAAACATTTATTACTCTACTTTTACATAATAACAAAAACAACGAAAACAACAACAGCTAAGAAAAAAAAGGAAAATAACAATAAAAATAAATGAAATAATAATAATATGTGGATTAAACGGCCGTCTCTCAGCGTTATGCTGTCTGCGGCCTGATGATAGAAACAAAGACAGAGAGAGAAAAAAAACAATGTTTGTGTAGACAATAATATACCTGAGACGTGTCGAAAGAAAGCGGATCAGCTATTGAAAATACCTAAAAGACATTAAAACGTATTACAGTAGCGACGATACTTGAAAGAGGAATGCTGAGAAGGCAAGGGTATGCGAATAACGAATCACTATTTAAATGTGAGTGGTCCAGTTGGTGGAGATTGACCTCAGCTCAGACTACATACGAATAAATACCAACATACTTCAATAAAACTAGTTTCGTTTTGTACAAAAGTGCAGGAACCTGAACTTGTTTAATTGAAAATAAAAGCAAGGGCAGATGTAAATAGCTGTATGTGCTTTGTGTGTAAGAAAAATATGCGATCATTAAAACTGATTTCAAGATGGAATTTCTTATCCATAATATTATGGGATTACTATAAAATCTTTGCAATATGTACTTGGTTTATTTTATTTTTCATTAGATTAGAACTAGAAAAAAAAACTATAAGTTAGAAGTGAATGGCAAAAATGAATATTGCGGCCACATTGCAGTGTAATTTGCACTTTTTTCATTGTACTTTACGTTGCATCAATTCAGAGTAAATTGAATAATTGTCAACAAAAAGTTACAACGCGGTGAAGTTGATTGGTCAAAACGCGTGAAACAACAAATAGACGAGTTAGACAAAATTGATAGTGTTGCTGCAAGCAAGAAACAAAATAAGCTAATTGCATTTATGCTCTTTGCTTTCGTGATGGGTGCTGCAATAATATTTCAAGGATTTTGGTATTTGGTATTTGGAAGATACATCATCTTTGATCATGAGCGTACTTTGCGTGACAGACATTACGACATTGATTTCTAACTTACCTTTCTTATTCATTACTTACAATTAGTTGTTTACTTTTAAACATATTGCAGTGGTGGGTTCTACAAGGAAATCAAACATATAGTAAAAAACCAAATAAAGTATTAGAAGTAGTTTGTATCTCTCTTGCGAAACAAGTTTTTTTTAAAGTAAGGAAGTGCTACTGTAAGATGAAAAAATTAGGTTATAATATTATAGAACTGTGAATAAAGCAGGTGGACCGCAGGGCAGGTCAGAAATCGGCAATATGGCTTCAGGCCAAAGCGATCAACGGGTGACCTCCCGGCATTCGTCACGCATGTATGGGGTTGGGCTATGGAAAAGTACGGCGAGTCCTTGGCTATTAGCCTGGACATTGCCAAAGCTTTCGATAGAGTCTGGCATGCTTCGCTCCTTTCCAAGCTTCCGCCATATGGTCTGGATGGATCCTCCTCAACTGTGCAGCTGGATTGCCAGCTTTTTAAACAAGCACCGAGTGCGGGTCCTCTGCGATGGCCAGGCTTCTCGCTTCTTGCAAGTGAATGCCGGGGTACCGCAGGGGTCCGTACTATCACCAACTCTCTTTCTTCTGCATATCAATTATATGCTATCCCTCGTGAACATTCATTGCTATGCAGATGACAGCACATTGCACGGGAGTTACTCGGTTCGTCCTACGGCGGGGCGATCTGAGATTGAGGAGGAGAGACGACGACTCGTGGCTGATCTCGACCGTAACCTCGACAGTATCTTCCAATGGGTGCCGAGAACTTGGTCGAGTTCAATGCCCACAAAACACAGGCGTGTGCATTTACAGCGGAAAAATCCCCTTTCCTTCCCCTACCCACTCTTCAAAATGCAATATTACCAATGAAGGATAATCTAGATATCCTTGGCATAGACATTCGTCGAGAGCTCAAAAACACAAAATACATTGAGAGATGTATTGGGCTAGCTTCGCGGAAACTAGGAATACTGAACAAGGTAAAGCGATTCTTTACACCGCTCCAGAGGTGTCTGCTGTACAAAACGCAGATTAGACCCTGCGTCGAATACTGCTCTTACCTCTGGGACAGCGAAGTATTTGCTGGACGCACTCGACGCTATGCAGCGGCGCGCTGTTCGCATTATAGACTGTCCGGAGGTAACGGGAAGCCTTGAGCCGCTAGCCCAAGTCCAAACAATTGCTTCCTTGGCAGCGTTCTACCGTATTTACCACGGTGAGTGTTCTGAAGAGCTCTTCAACCTGATCCCACCGATGCTTTCGATCCACCGATCCTTCCGATCCTGAACAACGTGTGCCGGGCAGAGATGTCACTCTCATACCGTGGAAACTGTCTTCGCGAGAACCGAGCGTTTTAAACGTTCGTTTCTCTGCCGAACGATGGTGGCTTGGTACGCCCTGCCTGTGCACGTGTTTCCTCCAACATAATAACCCTGGGTTCTTTAAGTGAAGCGTGAAGAGGCACATTACTGGGTCGTCAAGTTGAGGGCCACTCTCTATAGTATTCCTGTGTACTGTGAGAGTCGCCCACAATCGCCAGACGTCGCCACAGCCTACCATCAGGCGGGTGGCGTCAATTTGTCGAACTAAATATAAAAAAAAAAATCGGTTATTTTGTGAGCAGATGTAACTGAGTCGCCTGTTTGAAATTATTTTTATAAAATGTGAACAGATTTGAAACATGAATTCATTAATTACTCGTATGATTTGTGAATTTCTTTGCGATTGCGATATATATAAAAGAGTTTTAACATGACAAATTGGTTCTCGTACGGTAATAATTGACAAATATTGTATGTACGAGTAGAGCAACACAGTATCCTACAAAACTTGAAAGGAACCTTGTCACTTTATGGAGGCCGTATAGTTTCTATGTGAAAGTTCTATTCATATGATTTTCTTTGTACTGACCATTATTCATTGGATGCGGTTCTTCAAAACCCTATTAGTTATGTTACTGTTTTCTGATAACATGTCATCGCATACATTATTTACAAATTATTTATAAATTCCATAAAATCACAAGTTAAATCAAAAGATGCGTTCACTCATTATTCTACTCACTATTCATTTAAGTTTCTCCAGAGAATTTCGTTTTAACCAAACCGTTGTAATTTTTATCCGACCTTAGACCTAACGTCTGTTACGAGGGCGTCCCGGGTACGCCCTCAAAAGGATAACCCGCCGAGGGCGCTGGCAGCAACCCTATTATATTATATTATTTAGATTTCGAAATCCAAAACCCTACATAATATTTGTGAATACACAAGTATGTGACATAAACAGGGTATTTGTTTTTTTTCTCAATTGTTTTGACAGAAGCGTTCGTTAAAAGATTACATTTGATTGCACTGTAGAAAACTGTAACTATGTATTATGAACATGCAATATTAAAATTATTGTTTTTATTTTTAATTTCATAAGTGTTGTAGCAGTTGGTCAGCGGCATGTGTGAGCCCTTCTGTTGGTTGGAATGCCGCCACGAAATAAATTAAATCGTGCATAATGACCGTGTGTATAATTCAACCGCTGCCACTGGTTAGACCACCAGCGAGTTCTAGCAGTTCTAATGGTTGCTTTTGTTAAGACGTTTTAAGAATGTACGCTACACAACATTTTGCTGCCACTGACAATAATATACATACCTATTATACTACCGTTTGCTTGTGACAGTGTATAACGTTTTCCTGTACCTGTACCTGTGTTACCCCTGGGATAGAAAGTGCTGGTACCCTAAACAGCCTAAAGGCGGGACATGTTCCGCACTTTCTTTTTTCTTTCGTAGTCTTGCGGAAAAACCTATTCCCTGGGAAGAAAATCCTGTTTCGTCAGTTATAAGCGGTTTTGGTACCAAAGTTCTACTAACTCTGGCCAGTGTTTAGAGCGTGATGGAACAACAAATATATAAAAAAAACTTTCTCATTTATTATTTGTAATGATTTACAAAATTTATTATGTACCTACATGCTTACGAATATTGATTTTTGTGAATTAGTATTCTACTACACAATATGTTTCAAAACATTAACAAATATATGTCAAGCTCGTATAATTGATAAATTAAAATGCATAATATTCTTTAACTAATTCGAATCGGTCAAAATTATTAATTTTATAGATAATATCCTCCATTATGCAAGTTAATCCAAGTGCAATGTGAATAGAATTGTTTTTGTATTTCAAAGCAATGAGTTTGCTTAAACAATTCTTAAATCACTATCACCACATACTAGTATTATAAAACAGAGACGCTCGTTCCGTATGTATGCTTAGAACTTTAAAACTACGCAACGGATTTTGATGTGGTTTTCACCAATGGATAGAGTGGTTTTCGAGTTTCTGTTTTTATAATTTGTCAAGCGGACGAAGCCGCGGGCGTCTGCTAGTATTAATATAAATATATATATATTTATGAATTGTTTTTGAACAATACTGTAATACTCGTTTGAATCCAGGGCTTATCGCCATCATTATAAAATTGAAGTTACTGATTTATCAACACATAAAATAAAATATTCGAACTATCACAATTTATGTGAAAATATTTTTTAAATAAAAAGTAACGTAATGTGTGCCCAGTTTCACACGATCTCTATACCAAATTTTATTAATTTTATGCCCGACCAACCAAATTAACAAACAGACCTTATTTTTTTGTTTGTGTAAGTACTTAAATAAAATGGGATTCAATAAATAGAAAATATGGCTACTGGAACTTGGCTGGATTGTATTTAAATTCTTTTCTCCCCTAAGGGGGCAGGCAGAGGTGCATTGCACAATCCATTTTGTCAGTAGATTTGTTGTTTCCCGGTGTGTAAATTTCTTCTGTAAAACAAGAGTAGGTATATAGGTTTAATTTTAAGTTGTCGCCTAATTACAATGTAGCTTTGTATAAAAATTAACACCTACTAATGCTAGTCATCGAGAAAAGTCACAATTGTGATTTTTCGTGACGCAATATCCTACATCGTTGAATAAACATTATTTCGATATTGCTTTTGGTTTAATGTATGATTTCTCATGCAAATGTCGTAATTATTTCTCACTAGTGGTCGCCCGCGACTTCGTCCGCATGGTAATTTGGATTTTTTCCCGTTAAATTGTATATATTTACTATATTATTGTAAAGTTTCATTAAAATCCATTCAGTAGTTTTTACGTAAAAGAGTAACAAACATCCATCCATACATACATACATACATACATACATACATACATACTCGTATTAATATACATGGGGCACACTAAAAGTTTTGCACTTCTAGCTAATCGGAACTATTTGAATTTCGAATGTTATATTTTTTTAAACGTTGCAACCTTCTTAGTAATAAATAAAAACAATTGGCGGGAAATCATTTGTCAATTGTTTTTTATCACACATCAAAGTTCTACGTATGCAACGAAATGGAATTAAGTCGAAAAGATTTTAGAGCGATGACTTTTTATGATTTTAAAAGTTCTCTCTCTTCGCAAGACTGCCGCTCGTCTTCAAAATGCTTTTGGGAGAGAAGCATCTTGTTTGAATTTGAGAGAGGTTCTTTACATGACGAATTTCGTGAAGGGCGGCCTTCAACTGCCGTCAACGAAAATAATGTGGCTACTCTTAAGCGGTTAATTGAAGAAAACCCGCAGATTACCTATGAGACAATTCGAGGACTATTGGGGATTGGTATGAGTCAAAATCACAAAATTTTACACGAAGAATTGAAAGTTCGGAAACTTTGTTGTTGTTGGATCCCTCATGAACTGACAGCGGAGCAGAAGCGGGCCCGCGTGGAATGGTGCTCACAGATGCTACTGAAGTACGACCATGGACATTCTAATGCTGTTTATGACATTGTCACAAGAGACGAAACGTGGATTTATTGTTTTAAATCCGAAAAAAAACAGCAATCTTGTGAGGGTGTTTGAAAATGAGAACAAGCCAACAAAAGTGAGGCAGGCGAGAAACGTTGGTAAAAAAATGATCGCGTTTTTTTTCTCAGCTACGGGTCCCATGTGTACAATTCCACTTGAAGATCAAAAGAGTGTTAATGCCGAGTGGTATTCTACCATTTGTTTACCCAGGTGGTTAGAAAAAGTTCGCGAAAGACGACCCAAAAGCCGCGTTCTCCTACATCATGACAACGCTTCTTCACACACGGTCAACAAAACAAAGTAATTTTTAGCTTCCGAAAAAGTACAACTCGTCACCCATGCGCATAGCCCCGACCTAGCACCCTGTGATTTCTGTATTTTCCCCAAAATCAAAGATTTGATGAGAGGTTTCACTTTTACCAACTCCGAAGAGGTGATAGCGTTCAATCAGCACGTAGAAAACATGCCTTCAGATCTGTGGTCCTCCTGTTTTAAAAAATGGTTCGATCGCATGAAAAATTGTTTAAAATGTAAAGGAGAGTATTTTGAAAAGCAATAAACATAATATTTTGGTTTTACAATGTTGTTTTTTTAAGTTACGCAAAACTTATAGTGTGACCTACGTATTATACTCGTAGTAGGTCAGTTACTACGTATCCGTAATAATCCGACTATTGTTGTCCAAATTGCTTGTTTGCTATTTCCGTTTCTACTCGTAATAATATCTATTTTATGACTTGACACAAGGTTAATCTGCCTTTTAATTATAATTGGACAATTAATTTTATATTTTAAGTAAAATATTTAGTAAAATAGTAGTATAATTTCTTTTCTTTAAGTCTGTCTTCGAAATTTTCATGTGGCCCATAAAATCCATAAGAAAAATGAATATAACTGCTTATGTAAGTATATTGTACAGATATTTGTTATAAGTAGGTATCCCAGAGTCTATTAAGTATGAATGACAATTATTTTTGGTGTTGGACGCTACATGCGTGGACTCCTTAGCACCTTCACACCTTCCAAGCACATCCGGATGTGCCGGCGCTGCTGCTGCATCGGCTGAAGGCCTCAAACGGCGTAAATATGCTAACCTAGCAGGTGATTACATATTTGAGCCGTTTGGGGTCGAGACACTGGGGTCATGGGGTCCGAGTGCTCGCCGCCTTTATAGAGACATAGCTAAACGCTTAATCGATGCTTCTCAGGACCAGAAGGCTGGCTATTTTCTGGCCCAAAGAATAAGTATCGCCATCCAACGTGGCAACACAGCCAGCACTCTGGTAACATTCTCAGTCGGCAATGACGCGGAGGATTTTTTAAACGATATTTTGTAATGTACCTAAATATTTTTAGTATGTAATTATGTATATTGTAATTCTTTTTTCTACGAAAGAGAGTGGTTTTTACTGAAATTACTAGCATGATGATCATCTACTAATGCGTTGATATACTTAGTTAGTACACGTAACAGAAAGATTGTACTCCCCGATCTTGTAATCACAGGCTGCTGTGGTTAAACCGCATTATATTTTAACCATGTAATGTAGCAATTGAGAAATGAGGTGCTCATCTGCAATCAAATTTCATAAGTGAAATGCCATCGCCTTCCAGAAATGAGGTGATTAAACAAACCACATACGTGTGGTACTTATATAATCAGAACATTCCTTGTTAAAGTTTGTGAAATCAATTGAAACTTTTATGTTTGACTTGAACACTAAGTAATATTTCTACCAGCTGACTATACTGAACGAAGGTATACCTACTGTACTAATTAATAATTAAATCGTAAAAGTGAACTGTGATGTAGGTATATTATAGCACGATACATCTCATTACATACTTAATTCAGGTGACTACACACGGCATACCTATATTATATCATGGGACGTATGTACAATAATATACATGATAGCTTCTTGCCTACTTTGATATTGGCGTAAGATGAATATGGACGTTTTAATAAAGAAATCAAAATCACATTTTGTGAATATATTCATATTTACTGAATATTTTGGTCTAAACTGCATAAGTTAATCCATTTACAAGTAGGTACATGCGACTTCAAAATCAATTATTTTTTTGGTTAATGTACTTCGATAAGCATTCAATTTAAATTCTGTCAATCAGAATCATCATGTCCGAAGGTTATATTTACATGGAATACTTAATTACATAGAACTTGGTGTTCTTAAAAATTCATTATGAAATGTAATACGTACTTGTAAAATGTAGAGATAAGTATTTGATCAAAACTTTACATAATTTTTATTTACTTATTTTTTCCTCATCTTAAGACCAACTCCTTGAGTTGATGTTAAAGTCACACAAGCAAGTAACTTCAGAGAAATGTCGCTCTATTAATTTTGAGTTTAGTCATCATTTCTACCGGTCGTTGAAGGACTGTTTCTGTGGAGAGAATATTTAGTAAACTACATAATGTGCTCTAAACCATAATAAAAGTTGGTACTATTCATTTTATCTTGGTGTAGTAGCTCTAGTTCAGCAACCTAGCTTCTTTTAATTGCATATTATACAAAGTGGTAGGCGTTGTTCTAAGTGCAATGAGTATGCATTATGCCAATATGCGTTTTTTATTTACCATTTCCGTACTATTTAATCAGTGCTTGAAAGTCAAATTAATTGCTGTTTAAAGTTCCATTCATAATTGATTTGTAACATTGAAAAATACACAAAGAAGTTCAGTCTTGAGGATACAATCTTTAGAGTTCATCCAGGTCTTTGACCTTATGGGAAACAACAGGTGGTCTTAGTTTGAGCCAAAACACCCACCTAAATGTTAATATTTAAGTATGTATGTTTGAAGGGATTTCTAAAACGATAATCGCGAAATATCTTTTTCGTTTTCTGTCTTGATAAATGTTTATATATATGTCGCTACCCTTACTAATTCTGGGCTTACTGGGCTGGGTACTTTTTCTCTATTACATTCCCATGGTATTAATGTTCCTAAATCTATAAAATAGTTAAATATTTTCGTTTTTTGAAACCACATCTACGTGCGAAGTCAGGAGTATATGATAAGATATTGAACTTGTTAAGGCTTCAAGGAACGAGTTTCATAGCCGTCAAACGTCGCGCGCGTCGTTCAGTATCGCAAATAGTAAAGGGTTGTAGAGGTTATCTTTTAGATCTCGCAATGCAACTGCCCGGTATTAACTTGTGTTACCTGGATACCGATCACGTCCCCATTATACCCCGGAACGTTACATGCTCACACATAATATGAGTAAAATAATCAAAGAATCTTGCATTAATAATGTAATTTTTATTGGTTCTATTCTCTTAAAAATGACTAATTATCTTCTTAAATAAATAAATCTGCTTGGTACTTTATACCATTTGTTTATGCAACCCAGGTAGGTACCCAGGTAGGTTAGGTACGTTCTATTTCGTGTCGTCATTTGGGTTAACGGATAATTTTGTGCAAATAGGATATACTAATAGTTATCCCAGCGAACTTTGTATCGCCTCAAATATAAAAAAAAAGGATATTTTAATATTTCATGCAAATGTATGTATTATTAATTAGACAGACAAATTGTCGTATTAAATATATAGATGATTCTGAATAATATAATCAGATAAAATAAAAATCACGCTATTTAAACTCCAAAGTTGAATGAAATTTTGTTGTTTTTGAATTACCTAACAAACTAATAGTGTAAATAAATAGTTAACAAAATTAGTAGCTGTCGAATTTACATCTTTTGTTAACATGACTCTAGTTAGTGGTTTTCTATTTCCTTTATTAATTATCTTGTAATTGACCTTCCATACCTATAAGTGATACCTAGTAATGTCTACCAAGTACGCATCATTATCACTACATCATAAAACAAAGTCGCTTCCAACGGTATGCATGCTTAGATCTTTAAAACTACGCAACGGATTTTGATGCGGTTTTCAGCAATGGATAGAGTGGTTCTCGAGGAAGGTTTTTGTGTATATAATTTGTCAATCGGGCCGAGCCAAGGGCGTCCGCTAGTATATCTATATACGTACGTAGGTACTTGAAGTGTTTGAATAAGAAAGAATCTTTACGATTACGGAATTGCGTTTTTATTATAATGAAGTACTTTTAATAGCTCAATATTTGTAATACTCTTTAAGCTTGAAACACTGTCTACTTAGAATACTACGTCGTCGTCCAGGATATATGACACAGCAGGTTGTCGAGTCTTTGTTATAGAGTTGGTACTTACTTACTGGGAACGTTTTGTATTCTCTAACATACCGAATAACTATTCTGAAGCCCTATTCTGGATACTAACGACAACGGCAATATATTTTCTATCTGTAAAGCAAGCGTGCGTAATCAAGAAGTAGGAACCTATAATTCATTCTCTTACACTACACTTCATATAAAATAATTAGCTCTTGAAGTAGATAAATACCAGTAAAGTGCGATTCGGACTCGCGCACAAAGGGTTCCGTACCAAAACTGAAAGAAAATCACGTTTGTTTTATGGTATTTGTTGTTATAGAGGCAAATACATCATCTATGAAAATTTCAACTTTCTTACTATCATGTCTCAGGATACACGGACGGACAGCGAAGTCTCAGTAATAGGGTTCCTGTCCCTTTGGATATGGAACCCTAAAAAGTACAATAATATATATAGATAATCTATTTTTAGCCTATAGAATTTATTCAGATTATCAAGTTTAATGTGAATAATTATGTACTCAAATTAAAAAGTGATTATACGAGTACAAAGAAAATTCTCATATTGGTTTTTAGACAGTGGTAGAGTCAGATTTTTATGCAATTATTTCGAAAAACATGTTAATAAAAAAAATCGAAATGAATATAAGAAAATACTCCCCCCATATACACTCCCCCTTATACACTCTTTTCAGAAGCAAGGAAATCAAACTTTGATAGTAATTACCAAGAATTTAAAGTAAGAGGTTACATTACAGTATCAAATGAACAGAGTTTTGTTGTACACAAAGCTCCGTAAACTTTGTAATAGAATATTTGGCACTTCAGTGCAGAGCTCTTTACACTATAAATATCCTATGTGATGCAGTGATATGAGAAATAATCTAATAAGGTGCGGTCTGCGATGGCAGAGAACAAAGCTTCTCAACAACACATTAGGACCGCTTTATATGCAGCTCATTTATGTGAGTTATATGCACAATGACGCTACCATGATATACAAATGTATGTAGCAATAACAGTATAATATTAAATTAATGTATGATTCTAGAAATTGCATTTTTTAAACCGTAATCTGATTACTTAAGATCTTTTAATAAAATAGTAAGTATTTAAATGTAAGTTCAACATAGTACGACTAAATATGTAACTATTATTCATAACATCAAAACATTGTTAGATATATTTATTCTTATTACATTGTTAGATATATTATTGAACAAAGCGAGCGTAGCGAGCGGAGCTCCGTATCAGGTGACTCCAATGCAACACTGTGACAATGTCATAAACAGCATTAGAATATCCGTGGTCGTACTTCAGTAGCATCTGTGAGCACCATTCCACGCTAGCCCGCTTCTGCTCCGCTGTCAGTTCATGAGGGATCCAACGACAACAAAGTTTCCGAACTTTCAATTCTTCGTGTAAAATTTTCTGGATTTGACTCATACCAATCCCCAATAGTACTCGAATTGTCTCATAGGTAATCCGCGGGTTTTCTTCAATTAACCGCTTAACAGTAGCCACATTATTTTCGTTGACGGCAGTTGAAGGCCGGCCTTCACGATATTCGTTATGTAAAGAAACTCGACCTCTCTCAAATTCAACAAACCATCACCTCACGGTGCTCAAACAAGGTGCTTCTCTCCCAAAAGCATTTCGAAGATGAGCGGCACAGTCTTGCGGAGAGAGAGAACTTTTAAAATCATAAAAATTCAATTTTCGTTGCATACGTAGAACTTTGATGTGTGATAAAAAACAATTGACAAATGATTTCCCGTCAATTGTTTTTTTTTTATTACAAAGAAGGTTGCAACGTTTAAAAAAATATAACATTCAAAATTCAAATAGTTCCGATTAGCTAGAAGTGCAAAACTTTTAGTGTGCCCCATGTGGGTACGACATGATTACGTGGATGCGGCCAAATGTCATCGTCGCTTGGACGTCATTTACCGCGCCGAACACACCCGAGTTCAGCGCGGAAACTCCCGAATGCAGTTTCGGTTTCGGTCGTAGTTTCGGCAGGTTTGCTGCCGAAACCGAAACATAACCGAAACTCGACCGAAACCGAACATTCGGTCGGACACTAAAAACAATTGACAAATTCTTTCCCGCAAATTGTTTTTTTTTATTACTAAGAAGGTTACAACGTTTAAAAAAATATAACATTCGAAATTCAAATAGTTCCGATTAGCTAGAAGTGCAAAACTTTTAGTGTGCCCCATGTAATAAGTTTTCGGCATTAGTTTTTGTCCGACAAAATTTATGCTAAGGAACCTCCTATGTGATAAAGATCACTTATGACGTCATGTTTGCTGTTTATCCCATATAAATAACGATAAATTAAATATTAGCTCGAATAATTATCGTATACTTGTTAGATTATTATAATTTGACAACATAATTTCTACACGGATGTACACAAGTGCACAAGTGATGATCACACATGATTTTTATTTGAGTTTTATATTTATAAATCAGTCAGTCGATAGTTTGATCATAGTTTGAAATATTTTTTATAGTTTGACTGACTTATGACCAGTTATGACTGTGGAGATTTTTTACGTGCCTAATGTTCCACAGTAGCGGGCCCAGCACCGACCGCTGTGGAACTCCACAACTCATTTCACCGCGGAATACATTACCTATCTCAAGCCAACAGCCATCCTGGACGCATGACTGTAGGGTGAACTTAATTTTGCAAGCACTAATACTCGTATATTACAGATTATAAATGTATTATGTGTTCGGCGATTTAGGTTTTCAGTGGCTTGTATGATATGACGCTATGTAGATACCATTTATAGGTAAAGTATACCCCTTTATGAAAATAAGGAGCTAATTACCTACATTCCAATTTTCAATTCAAGGACTGTCAGCACGTTGACACCGTCTGCACTCACTTTGTGTTTGACGTCATTACCTACATAATTATAGGTAAGTATATTAATCATAAGAATATCAAGTTTCCTGTGTGTATTTTGCGCATAGTTTCAATAATACACAGGTACCTACGTCGCGTTGCTCGTGGTCATGCAGTTATGACTAACATGATCGAGTAATTTCTTTGCACATGTTAATTTTGCATTTGCGTGTTAAAGTATTCAAGTAATGTAATTTTCCATAAATAATTCTAAATTGATTTTAAAACAGTACTGTATCGATAATGTTATATTTATTACATAACAGTTTGCATTAGAACTAAGTAGGTATAATATTTAAATAACTTATTTGGCACTAGGTACACGAATAACACGTCTTTTTGCAATGTGTATCTACCACTTGAAAAGTTTACCAATCGTTTTATTGACACGCAAGTACTAATGAGAAAATTCACGGTCAGGATGTACCTAAGTACCTATATAATGCCGAATAGCCGGGCTATACTGTTGTAAATAAGCCCTCTATATTGGTCTCGTTTATAACAGTGTTGGCTTCATTTAACTAATACTAAAGAACCAGAAAATACCACGTATAGTTTCAAGAACAAGTCAAAACTTCAATCATTCAAAACAATACGTCTAACTGGGATATACGAAATGACAAGCACCAATCCAATAGTTTGTTTGTGTTTCACAAACCCTTTGAGTTCCAAGTTGAAAAATTGTTACATAGGTATAATTAAACCACACAGGCCTTTAAATGTATATTGCGAACAGGTTAGCCATAACCTGTCTAGATCTTTATTTGTTTTGTTCATGTGTTAGGAAGCAGTCTGACAAGGGTTAATTTTATTAAACTTTCAGTTCGGTTTATTTATATTCTCGCAGTATAGTAGAAATGGTTACGAATTCCCAAGTAAATTGTTTAACCAGTCTTTGTTATAAGATAAAGACACTTAATTAATTTGCTATACCTATAGATAATGTACTAGGTTATTTTTATTAATCTGTGGTAGAAGGTACCCATGCTAACATTACGTTGGATGCACTATTCTTCTTTGTTAGCTGAAGAAATTACGCAAGGAATAAAGGCTATAGATTTGGTTTGGATAATGCCAGGGTCAACGGAATAATTAGAGCGCGGGGTGGACTATGCCACACTCGCCAACGACCGTGGCTGAGTTCAGGGTTGTTCGAAATTATATTCAGTGATGAAAGAGAACATTCTAATGTGTATTTAACTATAGTAATTATAGTAGTGTTCCACATACACACGACCGTCATTTTCGCAGTCAAGGTCACTCTGTCTGAATTAGATTAATTATATAACAGAAACAGTTACAATGGATGCACTGCACCAATTAAAATTTGCCTACTTGCTAACAATTACCCAGTTGACGTGATCACTAGTTATTCGATAGTGACTGACTGTGGCAAGCAACCACTCATCTCCAAAAGACAGTTATATTAACAAAAGAGAATATACTCGAATTGAAACGAGAGACACCTTATGCAACAGTTCTTAGTTCAACGATTTTGTTTAGACACCTCGTACAAACATCGATAGTTTACTGTATAAATTTACTGTATATCTATAACAACGTAATTACCTTAACACATCGAATTCATTGATAATATAATCACGTCAAGGTTTATAAGTAAATATTAGCTAGCAGCCCTACACTGGCACGCGGCTGATGCCTCAACGACGTCGTGTGTATGCGAAGCCTGCGCAGCCGCTTTTGTCAATGCGTAATAAAGTTTAACGCATTTGCGACCATGGAGCGACTCCTCATTATGTTATCGCACCACTCATACATTATATTCATCATACCGTTATTCATAAGTATAGAAAAATAGTCAACAAATTAGTGTCAACTTAAGAGGAGAAAAAACAAAAGAAATAAGGCAGGTTAATGACCGAGATACTTGTTACGAGAAAAATAAATGTTTAAGTGTTTTATATTGAATACCATAACGAACCAGTAGAAATCGTGTGCAACATGTAATATAATTAACGGGTAGGTTTTAAAGAATCAAGCCTTGGCGAGTTTCTTAATAGTTTCCTACGAGTGTTCAAATAAATAGTTATGTATATACAGGGTGTTACGTAAGGGTTATATCAACCCGAAGACACCCCCATCAGCTGGTCGACCAGAACCCGTTTCGATATGTGTCGACCGCCAAACAAGAAAAAAAAAATCATCCAGAAAAAAAACATTATTACCGAATAAAACACTCTTGTTTTAACAACACTAGCTAAAATCAGCTGATACGGTCATTGACATCACACATCCTGTATACACTACTTAGAGACTAGATAAAATCTATCCCACCAAAAACATTCTGTAAAAAACTAGCCAAGTCTGAATGGAGCTGCTTGTTTATCTCTAAAAAGTAATGAAATCTAGACAAAGTCGTGCCAAGTTTAAGGTGCGATTCTTTATTATTATAGTTAATGTTGTGTGACTTGGCCGTTGAAGGGTAAACAGGGGTACAAAACCAGGTGCTCCATGATACCATTGCACCAATCTGTCCGCTACCCATTGACTATGGAAATTTGCCACTTGGAAAACGTTGATTCAATAACCAGTCAAGTAGTGTAGGCTTGATAAAGCTGCGTATTTCAATTGCAATTGCAATTCAAGAGCCTGAAACAAACAGTATAAAAAATTATTTCTAGTACAGACGGACTTCTAATCATTGATAGAAGTCCGTCTGTACGTCTATTTTATGTTAGATCGGTGGTCGATTTGACGCTCCAAAAAGAAGAGAGCAGAAGACACCATTGTCAATGCTGAATGAATGTGTTGCACAATCAACAACAGCCTAAAATGAGACACTAGCGTCCAATTACCAATACCAGTATGGGCTATTATCTCGCTTAACTAACATTGGTAGTTACAACAAATTTAATATTACATGTAAACAAAATTGACTTGTACACACTAACGTATAAAGATGTTTAACGGCCAAGTCACACAACATTAACTATAATAATAAAGAAATCGCAGTAAGGAACCTTAAACTTGGCACGACTTTGTCTAGATTTCATTACTTTTTAGAGATAAACAAGCAGCTCCATTGAGACTTGGCTAGTTTTTTACAGAATGTTTTTGGTGGGATTTCACTTCTTTTTGTAGAAACGTGAGCATATTGAATTATTTTATTAGATTTTCTTATATGACAGTTTTTTTTCTTTTTAATAGTAGTTTTTTTTATTATTACAAATCTCCCATTCGCGTTCATTATTTATTCTTTTAGACGGTTTAATTTCTGAAAGATCGGCGCGGGTGGCTATCCCGCCGTCCTCAGGCCCCGATTATGGAGGTCGATGGTCCTGTGCGTAGATGAGTCTGCGGCGCCCTGGCCGCTGACTGCGAAACTCAGCGGGGAGGGTACGCTCCCTCTCCCTCTCGGCCGCCTTCTTCGCGAGCACGACTTGCTCGCAGAAGGACATGGCTGCGTTCCACCTACTCGCACTGGAGACCCTGGCTTGGAGCAAGGTTTCCAGCGAGAGTATATCCACGCCCAGACTCACTACGAGGTCCCGGCGCTGACTCGCCCACGCTGAGCACTCCACCAACGTGTGGAGTGCGGTGTCGTCGTCGGAAACCTCGCAGTGTTGACACCGGGGTGTGACCTTACGATGGATGCGAAACAGATAGCTACCGAAACATCCATGCCCACAGGTCACCATGCTGCCTCTGCAGCCACTCGTCCATGATCGGTCTCACCGCCCCGTGATGACGGTAGTTCCCCACTTTGGTTGCTCAAGTCGCACCCTCCAAGTCTCCATGAGATCCTGGCGGAGTTGGGACCGCTGGTCCTCGATTTCTCGAGACGCAGGCCTGTGGTCCCTCTCCAGCGCCTCTAGAATATAAGACGGGGGCATTACCATGCCTCTAATTACAGCTGAGACCAGCTGAGGGTTCTTCATCAGATACTTCAGACCTTCGATTTTTGACATCAAATGAAGCGGTCCACCAAGTTGAATATTTTTTGTAAAGGCAGTATGTCGATCTCTAATAGTTTGGCTGGGCTCTTGTGTTTTCTAATTAGGGTCACCAGGTACTCTAGATCTTCGATTATCCTAGTTTTTATAGTTTTCCCTTTATGTGGCTATTAAACCCTAACTCTGTACCAAATTTCAGCTCTCTGAGTTTATGGGAAGTACTAGTTCTATTCTGATGATCATGAGTGAGTGAGTGTCATAAATGCGAAACTTTGCTTTCGCTTAACTTCGGAACTAAATGACCTACAGACTTGAAATTTTGGATTTTAAGTATGTGATTATAGCTTACTGGATGACAAAAATTTCTGCATTCTGGTCTTATCCAGAAGTTCTCAAATAGTGGCCTGAAAATGCGGCGAAATGGTTCCAGTAAAGGATGGTACGGCAGTGTTTGCTTTGCGCTCGACTTGGCGGGGGCCACTGCCGTGGCCCCAGATTGACAGAACTCAGAAAGGTTTCGGTCTTGTATGTAAGTGTATACCGTATACAAATCTCGCAATTTCACAAATAAACTTCATTATCAAAATTGTATTGTGGGTATACATATAGATGCCTACTTACACTAATCCACACAGGCGAAACTGTGAGCTTCAGCTAATATATAATTATATTATTGTTCAACGCATAACAAGATTATGATTATGCGTAATTATTGTAATAATTATGCGTATACTGCATCTAGAATCATCAACATTAAAGCAATACGAATGCGGTGACATGAATCTTAGTTTACTGTTAGTTATTACGATATATCACATATATCTGTTATGGTATTTTTATTGCTCTGCAATTGTCGTCATCTGTACATCCTTTGGAGAAGGAAATATGTACTATTTTTCCTTTATATAACATCTACTACTTAGGGAATATTATATAAGTCATTTGTCCGAATTCGGGTAAAAAATTAAAAAATTAAGTGTTAGACAATTTAAGAAAAATTAACGACTTTATTCTATATACAAATATAATGAAACACTATTATTGGGTAAAAACCTTATTAGTTAAAAATGCTCTCAGTTTAGATTCAGAAGAGCTCAAAAGAATCTTCAGTGTCTGTCAGCTGTACCCATAGACCTAATAAAGAGGGTGTACCTACAAGATAACAGATTTTGTCCCTTTTTTATGACAATCGGTACCTATTTCAAACCTCCTTTGACTATTATGAACGTATCCTCTAAATGTGTGTTTGTGTGGAAGTTAGGAATGAGTTACTTATTCAACAGATTTTTTGATGGAGTCGTTGGCGTTAATTAGTATTCCAATAAATATATTTACGAAAGTAATTGAAAATTGTAATTAATTTAAATTTGCCGTATTGCAATAAAAATATTAAAAATATGTTTGCGAAAGTAATTGAAAATTGCAATTATGTAGACAGCAAATGTAGGTAATTGACCAATTGACCTTTGCAATGACAAAAACAATTTGGAAGCATCCCATCGTTATCATTAACAAGAGTTTTCACAAGAAACATCATTAATGAATAAATAATACTTATTATCATTTCCGAAAAGGAAGATTGCTCTGGTACCCGTTATTTCAATTCATATAACGAGATATAATGGTTTTTATTCTCAAAATAATGACCACTTCACAGATGAATTGGAATTGAAACATTGTAAAAAACGTAATTGTTGGTAGCATTGATTTTTTTAAATCATCGACAACTTTAATGCCTTAACGATGTTTTCGCATTTATAACTCTGGAAATTCCCGTTGGTTTTTTGCCATATAGAAATGAAAAGTTGATATTTATCAAATTTCAATTTAGACGTATTTCAATTTAGACGAATGTTATTTATTTGATGTCGAAGAATATAAAAATGTCTATCTTCTTGCATCAATCTCGAATTTAATTTCAAGTTATTTGTATCTTTATATTAATAATATAAGTTATTACTAAGCAAGAAGTGCGTAACTTAGCAAGAAGTGTCTATTTGAATACATCTTATATTTACTAATTATAGAAACTGTCAGTGCCTTGTGTAGCTTTATGATTGCCATTGGCTTTTATATTTGCAAAAACATCAATGAGACTTTGAATTGGCCATTCATTGATGCGCATAATGCCACAGAATTGTACAAAATTGTGGTGTAAAACCACAAGATTGTCTATTTCGCATTTGCTATTTACTTTGAATACTGTAGGTTAAATTTCGAACGGCATTGAACCTTTTTGCTTCTTTTTCTACATTCAAACCATAACCAATTTTCGAACAAACTTTTAAAGTTACAGAGCTTGATAAAGTTCATGGCGTGAATGAGTAACTAGTTTTGAAAACAAACTTGAACTTTATAAATTCCTATTCAAGTTATTTCCTCTTAAAGTTAAATGGTACTGACTGATTGGGAAATTTCGCCCGAGTTATTTTATGCGCAGGCATTTAAATTATGCGTGAAATATGATTCTAATTGATACCTATAGCTTGTGGTGGTTTTTTATGTAGATAGGTATACTAAGTATGTATATATGTGTAGTTTGCTTAAACTATTCTTCAAATAATTAGAAATAAATACAAAAACTGAAATACTGTAACACTTATAAGCTAAGATGACCAATACCAACAGCATACAATCTTTGCTTCATATAATAATTTCTAACGCTAACTTTATAGCGCGATCTAGGAATTATAATATGAAGCAAAGATTAGATGATGTCAGTATTGGTAATCGTAGCGCAGTGGTAAGAGCATTCCCCTTGAATTAGGCCGTAGGTTCAATTCCTACCGATGACATATCAGTTTTTGGGATTTATAATTTCTATCTAAATACTAAGTATATACTCTGAGACCCCTCCGTGCCTCGGAGAGCACGTTAAGCCGTCGGTACCGGTTGTCATACAAACATCTATGGCAATCGTTAGGGGTAGTTGGAGCCCTAAATCAAAAATCCGACCGGTCTAACTACAGAACTTCGATATCGCCCATGGGTTGTGGAGGTCAGATGGCAGCTTAATGGAAAATATCGATGTTCAGCCGAATCGCAGTTAGACTGGAAAGCCGACCCCAAATTTAGTTGGGAAAAGGCTCGGTGAATGATGATGACTAAGTATATACTCGTATTTGCAAGTAGGTATGCAATCTTTGTATCACTTATCTAATACTCATAGCACAAGTTTCGCTTAGTTTGGGACCAAATGAGTTGGGTTCAATAAAAACGACTGCTTCGGTTGCGTGGTCGGTACTGCATCCGCTTTCGACGCCGGAGTCTCGGGATCGATTCCCGGTCGGGACAAACTTTGTGTGAAGACAGATACGTTTGTACCGAAGTCTGGATGTTTCCTGTGTATAATATGCATGTATTTATAAAAAAAATTATAATATAAGTATTTATCAGTTTGTCTAGTAGATGCTCATATCACAAGCTCTGCTTAGTTTGAGACTGATGGCGTTGTGTGAATTGTCCTAACATATTTATTTTATTTACCGTTGTGTCTAAATTAGCTCTCCCATAAATCAACTAGAGCTTAACAATAACAATATTATATAGATTTAACTCTATTTAAATAAATGTATTCAACCGCTTCAACTTAATTAAGCTTCCTCACAATATTGGTAAACATAATGACATAATTTTTTAACGGTGGATTCATGATTTCTATATAAAAGGTGAGAGATGATTAAAAGCAACCTATTACATAAGGAAATTATTCTTACTGTCACAATATGATAAATATGTCATTTATAAAAATGTCCTAATTGGGTCCAGATACAACTTTTGTGACATAAACTTACCTACTTAAAGGGCAATGCACCAATTTTTTCTAGACGCATGCAGTTTTTTTTATAAATAAAACACGTAAGAAAATGTACACCAAATTATATTTCACTACGTTGCTATGGAGGCGTTAAAAATCCACTAATCAGATTCATTCGCCCACATATCATGTGAATATGATTGGCGGATATCAATCGCATATCTCTGGGCGACAAGCTTCCTTAGTCTCAAATGAACCGGAGCTAAGCAGCTGTAATTTAAATGACTGACACATTACTGTCTTGTAAATAGTTGATTAATATACATCCACATAGTATGTGCATATGATTGGCGGATATTAATCGCATCCATAGCAAAGTAGTATAGCACATCTCTGGTGGAATAGCACCCTTAGTCTTAAATGAAACGTAGCTAAGCAGCTGTGATTTAAATAACTGACACATTACTGTCTTGTAAATAGTTGATTAATATACGTTGAAAAACACCTGTGTCAGTATAGGTAAAATAACAAAGGTAGCATTCGTACGTAAGTCATATTATATAGATATTCAACCAATTAGGTACTTAGATGAGACAGTCATGTAACAGGATTTCGATAAATTATTCTAAGGAAAAGCAACCCATACTATATATACAATATAATCTATATCGTTTAGGAGTAAAAGCGCAAAATGACAAACGATCGCAAATTGTCAAAATAGCAGAATGTCAAAAGCGCACATAGTCATATCTAGCAAATGAAAAAATCTCTCGTTATGAGCATTTTTCTTAGTTTAATTTCAATTTCAACTTCAATCATTGCGATAGTAATTTTAGAGCAAATAGCATTCCTATCACGCTTATTAAAGTAAATAACATACCAGATAGTTTCACAACAAAGCCTCGTCAACTTTTCTCTGCAGTTTTGAAGGATATCTATAAAGGTGGGTCAAAGTCAACAAACCAGAATTCTTGCACAACGGATATAGTTTACGTCGTAGTAAGCGGTCGGCACATCCAACAAACCTGTCATAATTACGTTACGCACATAAACATAACAAAAGTATATAAATAAATATGTAAATAATTAATTACTAAGCATGTTAACATCGTCGTAGATAGTAAAAGTCTGGCCATAGTTAGGTTAGAAACTAAACTTGTATGCGTTGCCAAATATGTATGGCCTCTATCATCGAGCCTAATTAGTAAAATAAAATGGTTTTATGCATGCCGAGCGGTCCGTTGGCGAATCGACTCAATATCTTGAATACCCTGACATTCGCTACTCGACTGCTACTCAAATAACTAGTAAAGTTGGAACCATTCATTCTGTTAATGTTGCACGGTGTGGAAGCACCTTTATTGACCAAGTAGAAATAAAAGTGACTGTTTATTTGTAAACATTACAGACATAGTTCTTATTTGTTTACTGTTGTTCCAGTAAACATGGAGGCGTTAAGTAGACTTGTGGAGGGGTACCACGACCTTATGGACAACAAAAGTGATCAGAGGGTGAAAGACTGGTTTCTGATGTCTTCACCCTTCCCAACGCTGGCGATATGTCTCACATATGTATTCACTGTCAAAGTAAGTATCTATTTATCTTTTTGTTTTCTTCTCAGTTCTAGTTCCACATGTTATCACTTACCTACATTAACTACTTTGAAATTACAAGGCATAAATGCAAATTTTAAAATTTATTCCTTGTGATTGAACTCTGTAAATAGGTACCTGGGTTTTAACTGGACAAGCTACTTCATGTAATTGTATCGTGTTTGTTCATTTTTTTAATCTTTAATTTAAATAATGTAAGTTCATTATACCTTGAGCAGATAAGCGTATGTATTTTTTACATTCCATTACTTAAACTTTCAATTGTCGTCTATAATCTGAGCTTGAACTTAAAGGCAAAGAGGTATTGTTAATAATGTTCCGCTAAGGTTGAAACATTTTTCAGACTTTTTCTCGAAAGCTGTCACTTACCTATTAATTCAGGCAGGATTCCAAACTAGGGTTTTAAAATGAAGAAATAAAGTAAATAACAAAAAATAGAATAACATTTTGGATAGGTAACTGAATTCCAACCAGATACCGACATAACGTAATGTTATTTATATTTTAATCTTTTTCCGTATCTAGTAGATAATTATCAATACCGGAATACCTGTTTAATTAAAACAGTCTGTCCACTATTTGTACGTCACTTCATCGATGAACAAGTGAAACCAGATCAAGCAAAATGAATGTCATTATGGAATGTTTCCAGTGGATTTTTCCATCAATTTTATTTGTCTTGCAAAAACTGCAACTTTATAACTTCAGAATGGCCTTTTGATGACGCGTTTTCTTTTTTCTCAAGAGTTGTTCTTACGCGGGAGGTAAGCATGAGGGCATAGGTACCTATAATTAATGATTTTGCCATTATTTTACTGCTTATTAGGTACCTATTATTTTTTTGTTGTTACGCGGGTACTTTTAGTGTAGCCTTTCCAGTCGTTGCCAATTAGATCATCGAACGAAGATAAAAATAAAAACGTTAAACACTTTTCCTCAAACATATCTTTTTCTCAGGTATTGGGACCAAAATTCATGGACAACAGAAAACCATTCGAGCTGAAGACTATGCTAATTTATTACAATTTATTCCAAGTCATATTCAGTTGCTGGCTTTTCTATGAGGTAAATATCAATCGATGATGCATTCGCATTTTTCATACAGCTGTCGTTTAATAAGATACACAGTACAAAGTTGTATGATTACTAATAGATAAAAGACAATCTTGTCTCGATACGAATATCTTTTGACTCAGGCCACTAGGTTTTTTTTCACGACATTACCCAATAAATATTATGTCAACTTCGTAATATGTATGTCAGCAGAGGTAGAGGCTTAGGACAACGCCAAGCTATGTAATTAATATTTTAAACTTTTTATGCAGAGTTTAATAAGCGGATGGTTCACAACGTACAGCTTCAGATGTCAACCAGTCGATTATTCAAGTTCACCGGTAGCGATAAGGGTAAGATATATACTTTTATACAAACTTATTCAGCAAGAAATTAAAATATTTTCATCCTAAGGTTGTCTAGTTGTAAAATGTTAGGTACCTATATGTAATTGTATTTCTGACCTGTATGGTGTATAGCTATTATAGAATATTTATCACATAATTTTATCTCCGTGTCTCAATACTACTATATTATAATAAATAATTCAATTTATTTAATTTAGATTATGTTCTTCAAAACATGTTTGTAAGATAGTAGAACTGTAAAATGCCAATGAAAAATCGGATAAAAACGGTACTGGAATTTAATTTAAAAATTTGATCCGCTATGTCATTAATCTAATATACCAAAACCATATCATTAACCTAATAAAATGACAAATGTTGAACTACAGATTTTATTTCAACTGCAATAAATAGTGTGTTGGTAGAGTCAAGTAGAGTGCGAGATTGTCACTTTCGATTTCCGGAATGCCAAATTGTTGGGATTTTCATGATCAATACCTTGGTTAATAATTACATTTTGGTATGTGGCAAAAATTTCATACGTTTTAGGAACTGTTTTGATTTTTCATTAAGTATACCCAAGGTTAAAAAAAAGTCTTGCAGGCTTGAATTATAATTCCTTTTTTTATTTTCTTTACAGACAGTCCACGGTTGCTGGTGGTATTACTTTTCAAAGTTCACGGAGTTTTTCGATACGGTAAGTTCTAAAAAATATATCTAATTACCGACTACATTATTTTTGCTTTAGTCCATCTTAGAAATAAGTTCCAAAGTTGTGGATAACAACATTTTGTTTCGACATTCTCATTTCAGAAGGGTGCACCTCTAGTCGAATAGTCGAATAGTTTAGAGGAAACATGATCTGTCACTTAATATCACGTATAATATTTAGTTAAAGTTTCACACTAAATCAAATGTTTAATTACTACTTCTTTGTAAATGTATTACTGCTATGTCGAATCCTAAGTATTTATTACATAATAAGGTCAACCCATACTAAGCGGTTTAAGATTTTGAATATTGACATGTAAACCTGTACATGCTCGTAGCAACTTAAATATTGTTCAAACCAAACTTCTACTTACCCATAGAGAATCACATTTTGCAACTCAATGGCGGAAACTTATTTAAATAGATGTGAAGGGCTTAACAAATATTTGAGGAACACTTAAATTTGTGTCTTATAGGAAGCAAAATAAAGTTTACTTGTTGTTCTAAAAAAGGTTTACCACTTATAACCTACTATTTTTTTACAACATGTATAGCTTCGTTAAAGAGAGTTCATGGAAGGGTTTAACCCGGGGTAATTAATTATATAAAATTTTCCCTACCTACCTACTGGTTATAACCCTTATAAGGTCGTTACTCATCTCACACTCAAACAAGTTTTATAAGGATAGCATATTGTTTATCTCGCAATACCCTGGTGGTATGGTTCGTTAGCACATCAGAGGACAGCCAACGGTCGTTCCCTCAACACTGATAGGATATATGATTTAATCTATAAATTTGACTGCTTCCGCGGCGTAGTCGGTAGAGCACCCGCTTTCGGCGCCGGAGTCTCGGGATCGATTCCCGGTTGGGACAAACTTTGTGTGATGACATATACGTTTGTACCGAAGTCTGGATGTTTCCTATGTATAATATGTATGTATTCACAAAAAAAATGTTTATAAGTATTTATATCAGTTTATCTAGCAGGTGATTACATATTTCAGCCGTTTGGGGTTGAGACACTGGGGTCATGGGGTCCGAGTGCTCGTCGCCTTTATAGATTGCTAAACGCTTAATCGATGCTTCTCAGGACCAGAAAGAAGGCTGGTTATTTTCTGGCCCAAAGAATAAGTATCGCCATCCAACGTGGTAACACAGCCAGCATTCTGGGAACCTTCCCAGTTGGCAATGACGCGGAGGATTTTTAAAACGATATTTTGTAATGTAAATATTTTTAGTATATAATTATGTATAAGTATTGTAATTCTTTCTTTATCTAATATCCACTTGTGAAATACTTACATCAGTTTATCTAGTACTCATATCACAAGCTCTGCTTAGTTTGATACTAGATAGCGTTGTGTGAATTGTCCTAACATATTTATTTATTTAATAATGAGATTATGCCAATCATTGATTGGCTGTAGCTCTCAGAGTCAAAGCGTAGAAAATTTTCTCAGTTTACGGGTCTCGATATTTAGATGATAGTATAGACTACATAACTAATACCTTTCCTTCCAATCGTGGTCGTGGTCGTATAGTTTCGGGAGGCCAAGATGTACATTTTTGCGTTTTATATATCCTTTTATAAGACTTTATCATAAAAACTGAATCGTTTAATCCCATCCATCAGTTCTTACGTGATTCTCGTTTAATCAGTTTTCAACTCATAAACTACCAAACGTATGACGATTAAATGTAAATTAAAATTACATACAGATTTATTTTTGTGATCTTACACCGTTTGAATAGCAATAACACAATCGTTATAATTAGAATACAAGTTTTTGTAATGTGTAGCATGTAGTAAATAGATAGTTAAGTATAGTATACTAAACACTGGTAGAAAATTCGTTCCGAGCTTCGTTGGATATTGTTTTTTGTTTGAAAGGATAAGTTGATTGTAGGTATTAAATTTTTTTATTCACATTGCAATTTGTATAGGTAGGTATATTATTAACTTTATTAATAGGCTTTTTGTGAGCTATTTACCAACGCGTATGGAATGAAAAAAAAACGTAGTGTTTTATATAATTTTACAACGTATGGAATATTATTTTTATGGCAACAGAGTTCAATAACATTCTATAAATTGATTAAAAGGAATATGATATGTTTTTTGTTCTGAACTTCGTAAAAAAGCCGGTTTTATTAATATTCTGGTTTAACCCGATATAGTTAGGTGTGTTATTGTTGTTTTATTTTAAACCATGGCCATAATTATGAAGGAAGTATTTAATGCCAGATTATCTACAATATGTAACAAGAAGATTTGTCGTAACAGTTGTGACTGCTTCGGCGTAGTATCGATCCCCTATATGCGGCTTATAGACACTGTAGAGGTATGGATACGTCGGAACATAATATATTTGTGTGATGTGTAGTCCCCGTAGTCCCTCATATTTGTTACGAACTTAGACTATTTTCTAATGTATAGAACAAAGAACAATAAACAAAATATTAGAATTCGTTTTCTAATTCAAACTTTGTTTAAATGTCCTAAAAATATTTCAATTATAGTGCAACTCTGCTACAGATATATTATACTATACTTATAAGTATAGTATATAGCAGGATAGTAATATATTACCATACAATATTTGCTTAACTGCCGTTATTTAAATAGTCGACTAGACCGGACACCGTGTTGTGAAACATTTGAAGCTATTTGCCCGAAAAGTCATCGCAAGAATGTTTCAAGACCATAAATAGTGGACAACCTTCGCCGACTTAAAAACATGAATATCTAGCGTATTTATCAGTTTAGTTATTAATTGTCAGTGTCAAGGTCGTGGTCGGCGGCACGCTAACGCTAATGCTGCAATGTTTATATTTGCATTTCACCGGCACTGCTCAAATGGTGTGGCCGGCACGAACGAATCAGTCTAAAACCCCATTCATATTGTTGTAAGCACGTAAAGTCGAACATTTTATACAATTATGTCAAATTGTATTACTTTATAACTTTGTTCTATAGACTATAACTTTATCATTTCCCACAATATCCTTTACATCCTAAAATAACCTGGATGAGAGTGATCTGAAGCGATAAAGCCACCTTTTGTACACTATGTTCGAGGCTTCAATTTGACTATGTTATGTTTTTTTTAGTTTGCTACCTCATAACTAGCGACTGGGTGAACAGATTTTGTTTTTTTTGCGGTACCATTTCAATTTGGTCCCATTCCGACAATTATTATCGCAAGTAAAATCCTCTAATATATAAAATTCTCGTGTCGCGGTGTTTGTAGTTAAACCTCCCGAAACGGCTTGACCGATTCTCATGAAATTTTGTGTGCTTATTAGGTAGGTCTGAGAATCGGATAACATCTATTTTTCATCCCCCCATGTTAAGGGTAGTCCACCCCTAAAGCAAAACAACGTTTGCCGGGTCAGCTAGTAATACTATATTAGTTCCAGATGCACTACGCAAACTTAATTATAGTATCATATCATGAGAATGTATACAATAGGTATAGGTATATACCTGTTAAATAGCAAGTTAGTAGTGTTAAATAGCAAGTTTGCTATTCAATTATTTTTACATTTCAGCCAAGAACTTGGCTGACAAAACTGCTTTTATTGAGCGATGTAGATTTAGTGTTAAGACTTTGGAATCTGTTCCAAGTAATTTAAATTAAGTTCTACGACAACAGAGGCAATATTACCCTTTAGCAGACATAGTCAATTCATTGAATTAAATTTAGTTACAAATATTAATTATGTTAAAAAATGCCCTCCAAATCAAACCAAATCAAAAAATGTAAATTATATCAACATAGGGCATCAAAATATTGGTTGTTTAACACATGGCAAAGAGTTAGAGTTGGAACTGTTAATGAATTCAGATAATATTGATATTTTTCGTATTACAGAACATATGCGTAAGTCGAATGAGCTCATGTTCAATTTTAGTAATCACCGGGTTGGTAGTGCATTCTGCAGGGTGACCACAGTACGGGGGGGATCTTTGATTTTATTAAATAAAAAACTTAAATTTAAAGAACGGAAAGATATTGTGTCTCTTTCTCTAGAGTGTAAAGTCGAACTGTCTTGCGTGGAAATGGAGCAATTCATAGTAGTATGCGTGTATAAACCTGGAACCTCGCCCTTTTGCGAGTTTGAGGAACTTATTGACAAAGTTCTATGTAAACTTGGAAAAACTAATAAGTACAATAGTTTGTGGTGATTTTAATGTCGATTTACTTGTTAAAACGCCTATGAGTTATAATATTTTAAATTTATTTAAATCACACAATCTTACAAACTTATTTTTGGAGCCTACTAGATATTGTGCTACAATAGCCACTTGCCTGGATAATATATACAGCGATATGTTGCCAGAAAGTAAAAGTATTATAAAAAAGCTAGATTCAGACCATTGTGGGCAAATAGCATCTTTTAAAATCACTAAAGAAAAAGTTATAAAACGTAAAATATTATGTAGACCAATAACTGGTGACCGCTTGGAACGTATGAGGGTTGGACTTTGCAATAAAATTCCATTCTTAGACACTGGCTTAGATCCAAATGTAATGTTTAAATTATTTTTTGATTCTTTTTACAACGAGTTCAACTCCATATTCAAGTCTAAGGAGGTCATGATTAGTGATAGTCCTACTTTCAGTGAATGGGCCACTGAGGGTATACACAAAAGTAGACAAAAACTTTATGAACTATACTCAGAGAGACAGCTTAATAGATCAGTTGAACTTCTAGATTATGTTAAAACTTATTCAAAAAAGTTTAAAGCAGATTGTTTAGCAGCTAAATCAAAATATATAAGTGATAAAATTCTCAATAGTGCAGACAAAGTTAAATCTACTTGGAAAATTATAAACGCGGAAAGAGGTCAACAAAAATTAAATGATAATAATTTTAAACTTAATATAAATGGTAAAATAACAACATCAGACTTCGAGGTCGCTAACGAATTTGAAAATTTTTTCTCCCGAATTCCTGTAGATTTGACAAAAACCCTAGGCTCTTCAACCCCCATTGCAGAATCTTTGTTAAAAGCAAACGTTCCTTGTTGTAACGTTATATTTAAATTCAGTAAAGTTAACATAAACACCATCTTAAAAACTTTTAAATCTTTAAATATCAAGAGAACAGCTGACCTCTGGGGCATCTCTGTGTATTTAGTAAGTTCTTTTGTTGAAATGGTTGCTCCTGAACTAGTAAAAATATTTAATAATTGTGTTGATAGTGGTGTGTTCCCTGATTTAATGAAATCTAGTAAATTAATTCCCCTGTTTAAATCGGGTAGTACTTCAGATCCGTCCAATTTCCGTCCCATTTCTGTACTACCTACATTTAGTAAAATTTTTGAAAAAATTATGCTTAATCAAATGCAAAATCACTTTAACGTTAATAAACTATTACATACAAAACAATTCGGTTTCACTCGTGGTCGGTCCACCACTGATGCCGGAATTAAATTATTAGAGTGTATATACAGGGCCTGGGATGAGTCATATGATGCTTATGGTGTATTCTGTGACTTATCTAAGGCCTTCGATTGCGTTCAACACCAGACTTTAATTAAGAAACTTGATCATTACGGAATCCGGGGGACGGCCTTGAATTTCGTCAATTCTTACTTAAGTGATAGGGTCCAGAAAGTAGTGATCAATGGTAAACAGTCACCTGGTTCTCCTGTAGCAATGGGGGTACCGCAGGGTTAAATTTTGGGACCTTTTCTTTTTCTAGTATATATTAATGATCTCCCTCACCTCATAAGAGACGACCACGAGGTAGTTTTGTTTGCTGATGACACTTCTTTAATATTTAAAGTTAAACGTGGACAGCGCGAACTTGACGATGTAAACATTGCCCTCTCTAGGATAGTCCACTGGTTTTGTGCTAATAATTTATTATTAAATGAAAATAAAACTAAATGTGTAAGATTCACCTTACCTAATGTAAGACTTATTAAAACCAGTGTTAAGGTTAGGGATGATATAATAGAATTGGTCGATGACACTGTCTTTCTGGGCATAACGTTAGACTCCCGACAACTTACAGACATTAAAACGGCGCGTCTTGTCTACTTCAGCTACTTCCACAGTATCATGACATATGGCATACTACTGGGGGGTAACGCTGCCGATATTGAATGCATCTTTGTGTTGCAGAAGAGGGCTGTCCGGACTATCTATGGAATGGGGTCTCGGGAGTCATTAAGAGATAAGTTTAAGCATATTAACATCCTTACAGTGTATTCACAGTATATTTATGAAATTTTATTGTATACCCACAAGAACAAAAGTAAATTTGTGAAAAATAGTGATAATCATAATCTAAACTTAAGAAATAAGGATAAACTGGCTGTTCCTAAATTTAGGCTTCATAAAGTGAGTAATTCTTTTGCGGGGAACTTTATTCGAATGTACAATACATTGCCAACCGAAATAGCAAATTTATCTGTTAATAAATTTAAAAAACTAATAAAACGTAAATTGTGCCATAAAGCTTATTATAGTATTAATGATTTCTTAGATGACAAGGCTGCCTGGTTGTAACACGAAATGCTCCTTTCTAAATAACTCTGTATTAGATTTAAGATGAAATATTTTGGAAAAAAGCCGAACTGAGTTTCTTGAGGGCTCTTCTCAGTCTCGTTGCATTTTGGAACCCTCGGTAGAGTCACACCAACTTTTGACGAATCTAAGTAATTTTCTAAAAATTTCAAAGATAATAAACGTTATTTTATTTTATTTTATTTTTATTCTGTATCCTAAATATTAATTATACTAGAATTATACCTCAGCGAGGCAATGCTGCCAGCGTCATGGGCACCTTTGCACCAGGAACGATGCAGGATGTATATAGTGATTTATGACTTTTTTTTTATTTCTGACAGCATAATTCATTATTTTTGTATATTTGTTAATAATTTTGTAAGCTTGACATACCTTGACATTTAATTTGTATTTTGAAATAAAATATTAAAGAAACAAATAAAATATTATACTAGATAGGAGCTTTGATTAAACTATTGTTTGCGCGTTCATAGACTCTGTACGAAATTTCTTCCCTGTTGTGCATTTTTTTTTAAGTAGTTGTAATTTATATTTGTTTCGCTTTTAATGTGTACAATAAAGATTATTTGAATTGAATTGAATTGAAATTTAATTCCAGTCAAGAGTAACAGTTATACATAATGTCGGTTAGTTCCATAAAATATTGAGAAATGACTGCGAATGTACATGTCAGAAAGTTTAGTAGGTATATGAACCGAAACGATCTCGTCCGGTGTGAATAACCTCATGTAGTAGGAAATGTTTTGTATTTGTGGTACGTGCCCCTCTTCGAAGTAGGTGTTATACATAACTTGTTATACATAATGTAGAAAATAATGGAAGGCAGATAGCCTTGCTGAGAAAAAGCTGTGTTTTGTATTCAAATGTTCCGTCCTCTGCACAGATTCCTTATCTTATAAAAATTACTTAGGTACACAGATATCTATAACATAGCGATGATGTTTCTTTAAATCATAACTTCAAATGCTAGGTAGGTACAAACCAGCTGATTACCATGTGGAATCGTTTTCTCATTCCCAATTCTCTCGGGAGACAATCCCGGGGTCAATAGAGACAACTGCAGTCGGGTATAATGCAACTAAGTACATTTAGTGGATATTTTTTTGAATCGGTTTTTAGTACATACCTTTCTATAAAACGAAAAATAAAGATTAACACTATAATTATAAGTAATAAATATTTTTGGACATTCTCACACAACGTCATCTAGTCCAAATTAAGCTAATATAAGCTTGTACTATGGAATCTAGACGACTGATAAAATATTTCTAAATACAAACATATTATACATAGAAAACACCGAAACTCCGAAACAAACATTTGTGGATCACAGAAACAATTTGATTCGACCCGGAATCGGACCTGGGACCTTTGGGGCGGCATTCACATACTCATACCACTGCGCCACCGAGTCATTTAACCAAGTTTTACCTCTTTATAGTAGCTATAGATAAATAGTGCAAGCACCAAATAGATCGACGAGGTGTGTAATCTCTTTGAGCGAATTATCGCGGAACGCCTCGTCGAGCATCTCACGAGTGTGGAGCCAGACCTGGCGGATAACCAGTTCGGTTTCCGTCGGGGACGCTCCACCGTGAGCGCGATCATGCGCGTGAAGAGCCTGACGGAGGAAGCCGTCTCGCAGGGCAAGGTGGTGGTGGCGGTGTCTCTTCACATCGCCAACGCGTTCAACACCTTGCCATGGAGCTGCGTTAGGGAGGCGCTCGTGTATCACGAAACGCCTCTCTACCTCCGTCGTATTGTCGGGGCCTATCTCTCGGAGAGGGCCATAGCTTTCCCCAGCTGGCTCGGGCCAGCTCGGCGAGATGTGTCGTGCGGTGTTCCGCAGGGGTCGGTCCTGGGGCCGCTTCTGTGGAACATCGGCTACGACTGGGTGCTGCGGGGTGCGTTGCCTTTCGACGATATCCTCGTCAAGGCGCGGGGTGCAACGTACCAGGAGGCAGCACTCAAGGTCACGACGGGTGTTACTCGAGTCGTGGGTCGGATACGGCAGCTGGGACTGGAGGTGGCCTTGCACAAGGCCGAGGTTCTGTGTTTTCACAGACCTCGGAACGGTCCACCTGAAGGTTCCAGCATAAGTGTGGGAGGCGTTAGCATCGGCATCAAGCCCTCGATGAAGTACCTAGGGATCGTACTTGATAGCCGATGGAACTTCGGACCACATTTCCGAAGTTTGGTCCCCAAGGTGACGCAGGCATCGGTCGCGCTTTCGCGACTGATGCCCAACCTAAAGGGCCCCAACGCTTCCTGCAGGAGACTGTACCTGGGGATCGTGCGGAGTATGGCCCTATACGGGGCTCCCGTGTGGGCGGATAGGTTGGCGGTCAGGGGGAACGTGACTCTGTTAAACAGACCACTTCGAACCTTAGCCGTCACATGGGGTACCGCACGATCTCCGGAGAGGCTGCATGTCTCCTAGCCGGGACCCCTCCATGGGACCTGGAAGCGAGAGCCCTTGCGTCATTGTTCCAATGGTGCAAGGAGGCGCTGGAGCGGGACCACAGGCCTGCGTCTCGAGAAATCAAGGACCAGCAGTCCCAACTCCGCCAGGATCTCATGGAGTCATGGAGGGTGCGACTTGAGCAACCCAAGTGGGGTACTACCACCATCGCAGCGGTGAGACCGATCATGGACGATTGGCTGCAGAGGCAACATGGTGACCTCACGTACCGTACGACGCAGATCGTTGCCGGGCATGGATGCTTCGGTAGCTACCTGTTTCGCATGCATCGTGAGGTCACACCCCTGTCAACACTGCAAGGTTTCCGACGACGACACCGCACTCCACACGTTGGTAGAGTGCTCAGCGTGGGCGAGTCAGCGCCGGGACCTCGTAGTGGGTCTGGGCGTGGGTACCCTCTCGCTGGAGACCATACTTCAAGCCATGGTCTCCAGCGGGAGTAGGTGGAACGCAGCCGTGTCCTTCTGCGAGCAAGTCATGCTCGCGAAGGAGGCGGCCGGGAGGGAGAGGGAGCGTACCCTCACCGCCGAGTTCCCTAGTCGGCGGCCAGGGCGCCCCAGACTCCGCGACTACGCCCATGACTATCGACCTCCATGATCGGGGCCTGAGGACGGCGGGATCGCCACCCGCCGTCCTTACAGAAGCAGGCTAGAAGGGTTGCGTGCTGCGGGGCCTTTGCCACATAGCACGCAACCAGATTCACTCACTGACGCGGGATAAAACCCTACCCCAATGACGCGGGATTCTCGTCCCGACCCAACACCCGCAGAGACCACAGAGGTGGTCAAAGTCCGCCGGGCGCCACTGGACATACCCTCTGCTAGTAACCAGAGACGCCCAGCAACGGACGTTAGAGCGGCCGCGGCCTTGAAATTAAAAAAAAAAAAAAAAGCACCAAATAGAAAGGGCTATTACTTCAGCCTCAGCTCCGCGCGGATAATTTCTATGAATTTATGAAGGTCGACGACCTACCTCTGATAAGTTTAACTATAAATGAATAAACGAAATATTAACGAATATAGAGCGCACTGTGGAATTGTCCTGTGTTGAGCTTGAGCGACTCATTGTCCTCGTGTCTATAGCCCACCGGATTGTGATTACGATTCATTTGAGATAATAATGGAAAATGTATTGAAACAATTGTTTCTTAGTAAAAAGCATGTTGTGGTGTGTGGTGATTTTAATGTTGATGTACTTGTGCAGGCACCTAAATGCATTAAATTTATCAATTTATTCAGTTCCTTCGGCTTACAACACTTATTTTCAGAGCCAACTAGAATCACATCACATTCTGCAACATGTCTAGATAATATATTTTGCAACTGTGAACTCCTGACAAAGGAGGTATTAAGTAACTTCAAATCTGACCATCTGGGGCATTAGGTCGTATTTCCCATCAATATCACGGCTAAAGGAAAAAAAAATTCATGTAGGCCGATGAGTACATATCACCTAGAACGATTTAATGAAAGCGTTTCTGCAAAAGTTGCTAGTATTGACTTTAACCAGGTTGATCCAAATAACTTATATGAGTCCTTGTTTAATACAATTAAATCTGAGTTCGACAATATATTTAAATCAAGAACTTTTTATAAATAAAATAAAATAAAATAAAATAACGTTTATTATCTTTGAAATTTTTAGAAAATTATTTAGATTCGTCAAAAGTTGGTGTGACTCTACCGAGGGTTCCAAAATGCAACGAGACTGAGAAGAGCCCTCAAGAAACTCAGTTCGGCTTTTTTCCAAAATATTTCATCTTAAATCTAATACAGAGTTATTTAGAAAGGAGCAATTCGTGTTACAACCAGGCAGCCTTGTCATCTAAGAAATCATTAATACTATAATAAGCTTTATGGCACAATTTACGTTTTATTAGTTTTTTAAATTTATTAACAGATAAATTTGCTATTTCGGTTGTCAATGTATTATACATTCGAATAAAGTTCCCCGCAAAAGAATTACTCACTTTATGAAGCCTAAATTTAGGAACAGCCAGTTTATCCTTATTTCTTAAGTTTACATTATGATTATCACTATTTTTCACAAATTTGCTTTTGTTCTTGTGGGTATACAATAAAATTTCATAAATATACTGTGAATACACTGTAAGGATGTTAATATGCATAAACTTATCTCTTAATGACTCCCGAGACCCCATTCCATAGATAGTCCGGACAGCCCTCTTCTGCAACACAAAGATGCATTCAATATCGGCAGCGTTACCCCACAGTAGTATGCCATATGTCATGATACTGTGGAAGTAGCTGAAGTAGACAAGACGCGCCGTTTTAATGTCTGTAAGTTGTCGGATCTTTTTGACAGCATAGGCTGCTGAACTAAGCCTGGCGGAAATTTTCCCGATATGAGGCCCCCATTGCAATTTGGAGTCTAACGTTATGCCCAGAAAGACAGTGTCATCGACCAATTCTATTATATCATCCCTAACCTTAACACTGGTTTTAACAAGTCTTACATTAGGTAAGGTGAATCTTACACATTTAGTTTTATTTTCATTTAATAATAAATTATTAGCACAAAACCAGTGGACTATCCTAGAGAGGGCAATGTTTACATCGTCAAGTTCGCGCTGTCCACGTTTAACTTTAAATATTAAAGAAGTGTCATCAGCAAACAAAACTACCTCGTGGTCGTCTCTTATGAGGTGAGGGAGATCATTAATATATACTAGAAAAAGAAAAGGTCCCAAAATTTAACCCTGCGGTACCCCCATTGCTACAGGAGAACCAGGTGACTGTTTACCATTGATCACTACTTTCTGGACCCTATCACTTAAGTAAGAATTGACGAAATTCAAGGCCGTCCCCCGGATTCCGTAATGATCAAGTTTCTTAATTAAAGTCTGGTGTTGAACGCAATCGAAGGCCTTAGATAAGTCACAGAATACACCATAAGCATCATATGACTCATCCCCAGGCCCTGTATATACACTCTAATAATTTAATTCCGGCATCAGTGGTGGACCGACCACGATTATAAAAATGGAAACCTCCAGTTCTGTGACTGGGCAACCACTGGCATCTACAAAAGTAGAGCTAAGTTGTATGAATTATATGGTATGAAGCAATATAATTTTAGTCCTGATTTTATTCAGTATGTTAAAGATTATTCCAAAACTTTCAGAAAAACGTGTGTTGCTGCCAAGTCATTATATTTGAGTAATAAGATTAAACAGTCCAACAATAAAGTCAAAACGACTTGGAATATAATTAATGCTGAAACCGGTCGCCTAAAGCCCCGTGACAATGACTTAGAATTAATTATTGATAATACAGTCATTAACAAAGAACCAGATGTAGCACAATCCTTTAATAATTTTTTTATAGACATACCCGCGAATATAACTTGCTCCTTGAATTCTTGCCCAGTTAAAGCTCAACGTATGCTGGTAGGTGGCATGAATCAGTGTCATGTCTCATTTAGCTTTGAATATGTAAACCCCAATGATATTATAAAACTATTCAAGTCGCTTAGCTCAAAAAAGACAGCTGACTTGTGGGGTATTTCTGTAAAATTGCTTCAGTCCATTATTGTGAATATATCTCCACATCTAGCTGCAATATTTAATAAATGTGTCAATAGTGGAGTGTTTCCTGATCTCATGAAATACAGTAAAGTGATACCTTTATTTAAAACTGGATCAAAAAGCGACCCTGGTAATTTTAGACCAATTTCAATACTACCTGCCATTAGTAAAATTGTTGAAAAAATTATATTGCAGCAATTACAATCACATTTTAATTCAAATATGCTACTACATAATGAGCAGTATGGATTCACAAGAGGTCGTTCTACCATTCACGCAGGGGTAACGCTTCTGAAGCATATTTTCAATGCCTGGGAGAATAAGCAAGATGCCATTGGTATATTTTGCTATCTCTCCAAAGCTTTTGATTGCGTTGAACATAATACCCTATTACGGAAGCTCAATTATTATGGTATCAGAGATTCGGCACTGGACCTAGTTGCCTCATACATCAGTGATAGAATACAACATGTTGATATCAATGGTAGTCGGTCTTTAAGGGGTTTCTGTAGCTATGGGCGTGCCACAAGGATCAATTCTAGGTCCGTTTCTATTTTTAGTTTACATTAATGATCTACCGTTCTATGTACAGAACTTGTGCGTCATTGTTCTATTCGCCGATGATACATCACTTATTTTTAAAGTTGATCGCAAGCTGAGGAATTTTGACGATGTAAATAGTTCACTTGCACTAGTTCTGGATTGGTTTACAACCAACAATTTACTTCTGAACGCAAAAAAGACGAAGTGTGTTAGATTTAGTATGCCTAATGTTCAGAACGTAGTTATTAACAGTACTAATATTATTTTGAACGGTGATACCCTTAATCTTGTAGAATCAACCGTATTTTTGGGTATTACTCTAGACAGTAAATTACAGTGGAACGCCCAAATATCGGGTCTTGCAGGGAAACTTAGCTCTGCGGCTTTTGCTATTAGTAAAGTCAGACAGCTCACGGATGTAAAAACTGCCAGGCTGGTTTATTTTAGCTATTTTCACAGTGTCATGTCGTATGGAATTTTACTGTGGGGCAAGGCAGTTGATATACATTTTTATACTCCAAAAGCGAGCTATACGTGCGATTTATAAACTGAATGCATGAGTTTCTCTTAGAGAAAGATTTAAAGAAATAGGCATTTTAACAGTTGCATCACAATATATATATGCGAATATTATGTTCGTTAAACAGAATATACATTTATACAGTGTGAACAGTGACATACATGCAATAAATACTAGATCAATAAATACCGGGGCGGTGTATGGTGCGGCAGGCAGGGGTCCAGTGGGGGCGAAGCGGAGTCTAGTGTGGGTGGTGTGGGTCGATTCGCCGGCCAGGGAGACCCTTAGCAACGGCGTTGCCGCGGCCGCCCGCAACATAGTCATGGGGCCCGCCTGGGACCAACCAACCCAGTAGGCTGCCCCACATGTTGCGCATAATCCTGTTGTGGGGTCGCCGCTCCGGGTGGTAACCGGTGTGGGGTAGCGGCGGCTTTACATCAGGGGAGTTTGGGAGCCCTTCCGTTCGGCGGGTCGGCTCCGACCTAACCACACGGTTCTAGACGAAGCTAGCCTCTGCACTTTGTCACTTACTGCCGCACCAAATATCGCCCTGTCTTCACGCTTCCCCATATTTCACAATGACAGTGCAACAAGAGAATAGACGGTACACAGCGGCCCCTAGAAACCCCACAAAGTTGACTTCGTTTGAGGTGGAGTTCGCGAATATCCGCGGACTCCATGCAAACCTCGATACCGTCCACCATCACCTGGAGTCGGCACGGCCTTCTGTGATGTTCCTAACGGAGACACAGATACGCCGCCCTGACGACACGTCGTACCTCTGTTACCCGGGCTATATCATTGAGGAACAATTCCGCGATAAAGCCGGGGTGTGCGTGTTCGTTAGGGCGGATGTTTGCTGCCGCCGGTTGCGCTGTCTGGAGAACCCCTCCTACTCCGTCCTTTGGCTGCACTTGGATCATGGCTCCATGAGCCAGATCTACGTGTGCGTCTACCGCTCCCACACAGGGGACACTGGGACAACAAGGCTTTTCGAATACCTCAGCGAGATGGCTGACGATGCGCAGGTGCGGTTCCCGAACGCTGACCTGGTTTTCCTGGGGGACTTTAACGGTCATCACGTTGAGTGGCTGGGGTCCCTTAGGACCGATCATGCGGGACGAACCGCCCATGCATTCGCTCTCTCCCACGGGCTGACCCAGATGGTACGGGGGATCACCCGGATACCTGACAGGTCAGACCACTCGCCCGCCTTGCTGGATCTACTGCTGACGAGTCGCCCAGCCGAGTACAGTGTGTCGGTACGCGCCCCACTGGGCACATCCGACCACTGTGTGGTGCACGCCAGCTTCCAAGTGCCACCGCCTGCTCGTGCTGAACAAATGACTCGACGACGTCGGCAGACTGGGACGGTCTCCGCGATTACTTTGCGTCTGTCCCGTGGAGCCAGCGCTGCTTTGTAGGGAAGGCGCCTTCGGGTAGCGCTGCTGCCATTGCTGGCGAGATCAGTCTAGGGATAGAATATTATATCCCTTTTACTGATGTCGCCAGCATCCGCAAAGCTCGCCCCTGGTTCGGGCGTGAATGTGCCGAGGCTGTCCAGAAAAAACAGTCGGCATATCGCGCCTGGGTCAGGGCTCGGGCGGCACGTGACCCGAACGTGAACCGCCTCAAAGCAGCGTACAATCGGGCCACTAGGTTCAGCAAGAGGGCCTTCAAGAGAGCGGATGCCCAGCGCGTCGCGTGGCTTGGTCAGGAGCTCACATCCCATCCCACGGGCAGCCGTGGATACTGGCAACTGGCCAAAGCCGTACAGTCAAATTTTTGTCAACCCACGCTGCCACCACTGCGTTTTCCTGATGGATCACTGGCTCACAAAGCCCAAGAGAAGGCGGACATGCTCGCAGACCTCTTTGCGGCTAATTCCCGGGTTGATGACCGTGGCCTGCAGCCCCCCGCCATCGCCAACTGTGGCCACACTATGCCTGATATTGTTATCAGGCAATGTGATGTACGGGCAGTGCTGCGGTCACTCGACACGCGGAAAGCCAGTGGCCCTGACGGCATTCCGGCGGTGGTGCTACGAAAATGTGCTGCTGAGTTGTCTCCAGTATTAACGCGTCTGTACCGCCTGTCATACTCTACAGGGCTCGTGCCGGAGGCCTGGAAGGAGGCGAACGTACAACCGATCCCCAAGAAAGGGGATCGATCCGATCCAGGCAACTATCGACCCATAGCTGTCACCTCAGTCATTTGCAAGGTGCTCGAGCTTCTTATTAATAAGCAGCTCATGCGATACCTGGAGGATCACTCGCTAATCAATGATCGGCAATATGGCTTCAGGCCAAAACGATCAACGGGTGACCTCCTGGCATTCGTCACGCATGTATGGGGTGAGGCTATGGAAAAGTTCGGCGAGTCCTTGGCTATTAGCCTGGACATCGCCAAAGCTTTCGATAGGGTCTGGCATGCTTCGCTCCTTTCCAAGCTTCCGGCATATGGTCTACCTCCTCAACTGTGCAGCTGGATTGCCAGTTTTTTAAACGAGCGCCGAGTGCGGGTCCTCTGCGATGGCCAGGCTTCTCGCTTTTTGCAAGTGAATGCCGGGGTACCGCAGGGGTCCGTACTGTCACCAACTCTCTTTCTTCTGCATATCAATGATATGCTTTCCCTCGGGAACATTCATTGCTATGCAGATGACAGTACATTGCACGGGAGTTACTCGGTTCGTCCGACGGCGGGCCGATCTGTGATAGAGGAGGAGAGACGACATCTCGTGGGTGATCTCGACCGAAACCTCGACAGTATCTCCCAATGGGGTGCCGAGAACTTGGTCGAGTTCAATGCCCACAAAACACAGGCGTGTGCATTTACAGCGAAAAAATCCCCTTTCCTTCCCCTACCCACTCTTCAGAATGCAATATTACCAATGAAGGACAATCTAGACATCCTTGGCATAGACATTCGTCGAGAGCTCAATAACACAAAATACATTGAGAGATGTATTGGGCTAGCTTCGCGGAAACTAGGAATACTGAACAAGGTAAAGCGATTCTTTACACCGCACCAGAGGTGTCTGCTGTACAAAACGCAGATTAGACCCTGCGTTGAATACTGCTCTCACCTCTGGGACGGCTCCGCGAAGTATTTGCTGGACGCACTCGACGCTATGCAGCGACGCGCTGTTCGCATTATAGACTGTCCGGAGGTAACGGGAAGCCTTGAGCCGCTAGCCCAGCGCCGAACAATTGCTTCCTTGGCCGCGTTCTACCGTATTTACCACGGTGAGTGTTCTGAAGAGCTCTTCAACCTGATCCCACCCTCTCCCTTCCGATCCCGAACAACGCGTGCCGGGCAGAGATGTCACCCTCATACCGTGGAAACCGTCTTCGCGAGAACCGAGCGTTTTAAACGATCGTTTCTCTGCCGAACGATGGTGGCTTGGAACGCCCTGCCTGCGCACGTGTTTCCTCCAACATATAACCCTGGGCTCTTTAAGCGAAGCGTGAAGAGGCACATTACAGGGTCGTCAAGTTGAGGGCCACTCTCTATAGTATTCCTGTGTACTGTGAGAGTCGCCCTCAATTGCCAGACGTCGCCTCAGCTTACCATCAGGCGAGTGGCGTCAATTTGTCGACCTAAATATTAAAAAAAAAAAAAAGAAATAAGCATAAATTGGTTGGGACGTATTATCGTTTACAGAAGGTTCATGACTCCTTTGCAGGATTTGGTGTGCGTTTTTATAACAAAATTCCTCTAAACATTATGAACCTTCCTTTGAATAAATTCAAAGTGGCTGTTAAGACACACCTCCTAAAAAAGGCATATTATACTATTAAAGATTATCTAAACGATACAGAGAAATGGCAATGAGTTGCTTGCTCATCACTCGAACTACATAGGGGCTACTTCTGTTTGAAATGTTGTTTTATTGCTGAAACTCACTTATTATTGTTAAAATTATTATGATATTGTAAGGTATGGGTACTTTGAGATTATGTGGCACCTTTAACTAGTATTTGACTTTTTTTTTGTGAATAACAGAGATTCATAATTTTTAAGTTCACTTGGTTCACACATGGTCACGTACTGCCCTTGCCCTCTTTTTATTGTTGTAACAGAATCATTGTATTTACTGGCGAATAAAAAGAGTGGCCGTGAGTTTTTCTTGCCAGGTTCTTTCCTCACAGGCTCTACCTTGCGAATCTGGCGGTAAATGTAAATGTAGAAGCATTTTCTTTTTTTTGACGTTCATAAGTGTTACTTTGTGACCTACATGAATAAAGATATTTTGATTTGATTTTGATATATTTCAAATAAACTATCTGTAATAAAACAGTACACATTGTGACTATGCGGTATCGTGTTATTTCTTTTTTACATATTATGTATGATGTCACCCATTGATTTGATATTCTATACGACAGGTTGCAATACAGTTAATTGAAGGCAATTAAACCTTATTCAGCATACCTCCTATGATGATTTTAAACTTGCACTATATCATCAGCTAAGCTAAGTGAAGCTAGTTCTGTAACTTTGTAGGCTTCGAGAAATATCAAAAATTCGTTGCACATATACATCTTGTATATACGCATACAACAATTTGCAGTAAAACTTGCAGGTTATATTATGTTGACCGAATTTTTGAGTTCATTCGTTACAAACACACAGAAATACAAACCTTCCTCTTTAAATGTAATTGGGCAAAAGTTTTTTAACATAAAATTCGCCCATGTGCGTATATGATTCAATTAAAATAAAAAAATACCTTTTTTTCAGATCTTCTTTGTCATGCGCAAGAAGTTTGACCACGTCTCGAAACTCCACGTCATTCATCATGGTATCATGCCCATGTCGGTGTGGTTCGGAGTCAAGTTCACACCAGGTAAGCACATTTTCACAACGATAAAATTATATTTTTTACTATATGAAATGGATAAACGAGTGTTATCAATTACATTTAACATACTCATCAAACAGTGATGTGCTAAATTCCGATCGAATTTTCTCAGCGAGACGGTTCGAAGGTAGCCCAGAAGATTTCCGATAAATCTGAGACTAGAGACCATTCGAAAAGTCGAACGTGACATAGGTGATAGGTGTTAGGCATAGGTACGTACTTAATTAGTGTAGCACTTCGTGATAGTTTGCCTTATTTTTATATAAAATGGACTTTCGAAAGCCATCGTCATCAGTTCTTTCAGCTGGTATCATACTTAGCATACTTTGTGATAATTATGTTACGTTGGAGAGATATAACGAGTTCATATATCATTTTATATTTTGTTTTTATATTTTTTACAAAACGTATCAATAATCTATTATGTTGGGATGGAGGGGAATCCCTTATAATAAATATTCTTTAGATTAATAATTGTATATCGTATTATCATATATATATGCAAATCTCAAGCATGACCACAATAGATTATGAATTATAGACCAAGCAAAAAACACTATAATTCATTAGTTTAGTCAGACACCGCTATACAATCACGGTGAATCACTGATTATTTTTATCCAGTTTTATTAAAAAAAAGCTAACGGATCTTTTCAATGATGTCCTTGGATCCGCCATAGTCATGATTACTAATTAAAGTCTATATTTTATAGAAATGGTCAATGCTAAAGTAATACTCTGGCTAATAACATAACAATGTTATTTCCTTGATCGTTCACGGAATACTAATAAGTTTTCAAAGTAATAATATCATCAAATAGCGACATCTACCTACCTTATGCTCATATTTAAATAGTCATAAATCTGAGTGCTTGTGAGTAAACATAAAAGAATTTTGCTTGCGTTGCGTAGCTTTAGCTGAATAAAAAAAAATGTTTTACAACGATGGTATAGTATTTGTTTGCTTAAATCATATCTCAAATGGTTCATATAATTGGCACATTATGACTGCTGTTTACCTTCCTAATATAACGAGACTGAATTATCTATTATTCAAATGTATTTTTTAGGTCGATGTCATAGTTGATTGTTGGTTTTGTTTGGCTTGTAACACAGAGCAGCAGGTCTAGACTTGTAATGTGTGATGTGAGTTTAAATAAACAAAATGCTTTATATCGTTCATTGAATACTATACGTTGGTTTTATAGTTGTGGCCGGTAACCTATTGAAATCTCGAATTTCTGTTACCCGAATCTTAAAACCCCGAAAACGGTTGGTAGAACTTTTAAAAGACAGATGTAATGTAATTTCTCAGATGAATCAATTTCCAGGTGCACTAAAACCAAATTATCAAAAAGGTTTTTTTGTTTCCCATATTCTCATAATCCAGATATAATTATACCAGATTCTCAGAATACTTTTTTTTGTTTCCCATCGTACCATTTTCCAAATAAACTATTGCCAGATTTTCATAATCTTTTTATTTGGTTCCCATACAATCGTATTCCAGCTAAACTATTGCAATAAATAATATTATTTTTTGTTTCCCATGCTAACAATTTCCAGAATTATTACTAAACTACCCTACACTATCAACGAAATTTAATAAGCGTCAATTATTTTGTAGATCTAAATGATATTATTTATCTATCTAAACCTCTAAATAGTTTTCGTCGAACCAGTTTGCTATATCTTTTCTATCTCCTGAAAATAAAAATTGCCAGTCAGTAAATTTATTAGGCAGTTAATTTATTAGGCTGTTCTCTCTGAGACAGTCTTGAGAATGCCTCGTTTAGAGGTGAAATATTTGTCGACGTTTTAATGTCTTATATTTTTGCGAGAATGATGCAATTATTTTAAAAAGTTTGAACATCTTACTTACCATTACTTTGTCATGGATTTTCGCCAGGTAACGCCTGATCCTATCCAATATTTTAGTAAATTTATTGTTTTATTTGCCTATTACAGATAGGTTTAAGTGTCAAATTCGACTCACTAGGTTAGGTTAGGTTAGAACTGCGACCACCTACGCACGAGCCGAGCGAGCGAAGCGAGCGGTGCCGCGGAAGCGGCCGGCGAGTGCCAGAAACGACTTGCATTAATAGAAAAAAGAGATGGTTTTTAGTAGGTTACCCGGAACTGAACTATTTAGATTAGGTTAATTAATTTCTTCTTGAAACAAAATGGGTAGGTTAGGTTAGGTTAAAACTGAGACCACCTACGCACGAGCCGAGCGAGCGAAGCGAGCGGTGCCGCGGCAGCGGCCGGCGAGTGCCAGAAACGACTTGCATTAATAGAAAAAAGAGATTTGTCCCAGGTGAAAGTGACAACTGTGTAATATGACATTTTCATACTCGTATAAATAATCTTGATTTTAAAAATCTGGATATTGTTTTTCTGGATATCAATTAAGTGTATTTCAAAAATTTGTGTTTTAAAAATTGGGCTTTCGTGCATATGGATAACGGTCATCTGGATTTTGTGCATTTAGATTTCGTGTGTCTGGAACTCATTCGTCTGGATTCTAAAACTTCGTACAAATGAATAAATGGGCAAATGAAATTCGGAGTTGCGATTATATGGCAAACAAAACTTCGGAATTTTTAAAAAGGGGTTTATGAAAACATGTTCAAACGTTTTCGGGATTATGATATTCGGAATATTAAAATTCGGGATTAAGATAGGTAACCTTGTGGCCCCATCACGTTCTTTATATAATGTTGCTATATATAGCTGTAAATTTTAATGATCTCTAAGCTTCCAGGCTGTTTGGAACTAATCCCAAAATACCCATTACTCAATACGACCTAATATACAACCCCCTGACGTGACGATCGAAAGGTTTAAATAACACGCGACAACATACGAGCATCCACCTTATTCACCTGATCTGGCACCGTCAGACTTTTTTCTGTTCCCTAACCTAAAAAAGCACTTGGGAGGTCAAAGATTTTTGACAAATGACGAGATCAAAGCAGCAGTAGACGCATATTTTGACTCTAAGGAAGAATAATTTTTTTTCAACGGGCTTAATGCTTGGAAGGGAAGATGGCAAAAGTGCATTGAACTTGATGGTGATAACGTTGAAAAATAAAAATATATTTCATTTATTATGTATTTATTTTCTTGGTAAGGCCGATTACTTTTCAATCCACCCTCGTATTTATTCAGTTCACGGTAGTGGATTTTAAAAACCATCAAAATGGTCTGGCATTTAACAGGTATTTAAAAAAATACTTACCGAATTGATAAAAAATTGGCCAAACCATACTTCTTGGTTTGATTTACAAAATAACCTAACATCCTGGGTTCTTTAAGCGGAGCGCGAAGAGTCACATCAGTAGGTCGTCAAGTTGAGGGCCACTCACTATAGTATTGTGTGCTATGGGAGTGGCCCACAATCGCTAGACGTCGTCACGACTTACCACCAGGCGGGCGGCGTCAATTTGGCGAACCCAATATAAAAAAACACTTGACTCACCATTCCAGAAGCATTTAAAATAAGAGAATTTGGGATAAGTGTTCTGGTTTTGTCGTGAGCTGAAAATCCCTAAATTGGTCATCAGCTCATGGTCATTTATCACCTATGACAAAGTGAAAGTTTACATAGATGGATGTGTGAATTACTCTTTCACGAAAAACTCACGGAATGAACGTTAATTAAACTTGGCACATAATATTGATATAGGTACTATAACCGAATATTGAGGAGCATTTTTTTAAAGTGAAATATCTACAACCAACGGACGCCCGCGGCTTCGCTCTCTTGACAAATTTTATACTAAAACCTTCTTGTTGAATCAGTCTATATATTTTAAAAAACCGCATCAAAGTCCGTTTTGAGCATACATAGGGATGGACAGACAGCGGAAGCGACTTTGTTTTTGTTATATTTTTCAGCAGGATGTTAGTTTCTTTTCTATAAGGAATTAAATAAAAATTATGAAGCATATTTGTTTAACACAAAGGTACTCTCACATAAAACAACATATGTTTAGCGCCAGCGTCTTAATTTTAGTCAAATTACAAAACAAATTACACAAAACAACAAAAACGAAATACCTACTTCCCTAAATTGGTTCATAAACATCAAATTCACGCCTTATGACATCAACTTTGTAAAAACGCTCCTTAATTACAAAATATTGTTGTTTTATTCACAGGTGGGCATTCCACGTTCTTCGGTATGTTGAACACATTTGTGCACATCATCATGTACTCGTACTATCTCTTCGCTGCTATGGGCCCGAGGTTTCAGAAGTACCTCTGGTGGAAGAAATACCTCACCGCTCTACAAATGGTAAGTTCACAGTCAAGTCAACAGGTAGTAATTATTAAACTTTCCTTAATTTTTACTCATCTTCATCATCAAATTTCCCGAACGGCAAGATACCACGCGAAACGAAATTTAGACTACCAATGACTTTACTCAATGAATTCCGAAAGAAAACTATTTTTTCCGGGTCAATATCTAATTGGACTATCTTTAATAGAATAAAAAGGTGTTATGTGTAATTATAAACTCCTTGAGATTAATATTAATATTATTAAATTTTGAATGAGATAATAATCTAATTAATTTTGAAATGTCCGACATGTTTATAAATTAAACATTTTGCAATCACATGAATTCGTGATATTTTGATATGCTTATAATAAAATCACAGTATATTTAATCGGCTATTTAACCTCGAAGTGTGCGGTCTGCTCATAATAAAATTAATATAGTAAAGGACGCTTGTGGTTGCGCCCGAATGGATTAAATTTCTCGTTCTAAATCCTCATGGGAACCTACTAATATCCTGCTGAGTATTTTGTGTCACCTTCGATGCTTGAGATACCTATTTGAGATGCTCTATTGACGTCAATAGATCATTTTTTATTCATAATTAAAGAGATTAACTTATTAATTTTATTATTATTTTACAGGTTCAATTCGTATTGGTATTTTTACATGCTTTCCAACTGTTGTTCACTGATTGTGACTACCCACGAGCCTTCGTCTGGTGGATCGGCATGCACGCTGTCCTCTTCTATTATCTATTCTCAGACTTCTACAAACAGGCCTACCTCAAGAAGGTCAGAGTAAGTTAAGAAATCAATTATTACCTTTTACATTTGAAACTATCAAATCACTTATAGTTTTATAACAACAACATCACCGCAGTTCTTACAAATCGACATAAATTATTATTAATGCAATGGGCTAAGAAAATCTTTAATTGAAAAGATCAACACTGAAATGTGACCGCCAAACCCAGACTAAATCTGTCTGACCTTAAGATATACAATAAAATTCTAAAATTAAAAGAAAATGCAAATTGATAGGTACTAATCCGTCTTTAAATAAAAATGTGTTTCACACATCCTATTGTGTCGTGCAGAAATGACATAATATACCTACACATTAATAATAATTTATTTATTTGCTATGACATAATCGTTATAATGTGTAATCGAAAATTTTATATTAATGGTTTTGCAGAAGGACAGAGCCAAGGTGAAGGCAGAAAAGGAAAGAGCGCAGATGGAGACGAAAGAAATGATGCTGCCACTTCTGAATGGTTTCGGAAATGGCTCAGCATTAGGCGATGTTCGACAAAGGATGGCTGGAGCTGTGGCTTCGCAGTGAACCACGCCATCTGAGTTTGACTGTAGTGAATCTCAAGAGAGTGTCGTGGTTACATTGTTCGTAGCCACGTATCATTCGCTTTACTAATACAGACTCCTTAATCAATTTACTATTATTAAAAGTTATTACGAAACTGTGATTGTGCGAAGCTGATTTCAACAAGGAATAATGACCACCACGAGGCGAACTCAAGACACCATGACATAAAATAAATAAAAAATGTTTTATCGAATTTGTTCGTGCGTGCAGGGTCAAAGTCAGTAACAGCCTACGTTCCATAACATTGAGAATATATTGAACTTAATGTTGGACCAATTATAAAGTATACTACTACATTCCATTTTTAAGCAAGTACGTTGTCGTACTGAAATTATTGAAAGAATTAGCCTGTCAACTAACTAAAATAATAAGGTACCCGTCTAAAGTGCGTGCAAATAAGTAGCATTTAGTTACACTGCAATTTGCGTCAATCGCTACGAATGCGATGCCAGAACAAAGCTCAACTAGTACTAAGTTCGTATAAATGTAAGTACCGCACCTTATGTAGAAGTAACAGTAGGTACCTATACATATAATTTATTGATTGCATGTTAATTTGAATCTATGTTGAAATACAAGATAACACCAGAAGTTATAAAAAAATATTAAAATTTGTTCTTCAGTCAGTCAAATCAGTTATGTCCTTTTCCATGACTAAACACATTTGACAAAGACATCCATAATATTCTTGGCAAATATTTTTTTTTATTATTTGAGAAATGATTAAAAAACCTATTTTTTATTAATTTCTGCTCAACGGTATGACTTGGTGTGTTATTAGTTTTCTGTGAAAAGTTTTCTATTAACATGACGTTATGTTTCCTAACATAAAATTTACTTTTATTTGCAGTCGCACATTGCATCAAACGCTCAATGCCATATTCTGTATTCTTCCCTGAACATAATGTTCTGTGTGTGCTGTTTCCAAATAAAAGAACCTTTACGTTATTTATACAACTAATAATTGACGTCACTTGACATTCTCTTTTTAAAATCAATAATATTTGTAATTGTAATGACGCAAGGTTCGACACAGATTGTGTTATCATAGATTCAATGTAAGCAAAAAGTGTTGTATATGTGAGTTATAAGACATTTATATCCTTTTACTCGGTATGGAACTTTAAAAAATGTACTATCTACCTATGATATGTGAATACTGGGGCAAAACTTTATTCCAGCGAGTTCATTGGGTACATTGGTAGATGTATTAATGTGGGTATTGTCCATTTAAAAGTACATAATACTTACCCAATAGTATTAATTTTTATATGATACACATAAAAGTGGGTACAGATATCTCTTGAATTATCATAGAAATCACAAAATTTATAGAATATTCTAATCAATGTTTCTGAAAGAATTAACCAACATTTCCTTCTAACAACCGCAATCGGTTAGAAACGCAATTTACTGCAAGTGGGACCAGAGTTAAATGCCATGAGAACATACTCGTACTAATAACGACATCTAACCAATTGGAATCTATGCACGAATAGTTAAATTACAATAACTTAACATTACGGAGTTTTAGAAGTTCTCATGCCACACAGGCTCAGTTAGTTTGGTTTGAGACTAGCTTAGTATTGTGTAAATCCTTCCATTTGTGCTTAATTAAGTTTATTAAAGGTCGATTCACACATATGAGTAAACCCTCCGTGCTGCCTCAGTTCCCACAGTACCGGCACAGTTCAGTATCAGTGAAAACTCTTTCATACATTTTTTATAAACGCGTCACAACATAACACTGTCAGTACGTGTCAGTGAGTGTCAGTGACGATTCAGTCATCACGGATACTAACATGTGGGGACGCGTTAGGCTTCACTGTTAGGTAGGTATGTGTGAATCGACCTTTAGAATTGAACACAAGAAAATGTGATATTAATCATGTCTTCGATGTTTTAGAAAGTATGAATGGATTACATACTGTGAAACACTTGGAGAACTTGATAATAATAATCAAATGGTTCAGGAAGCTACTACGCATACTATATACAAATGCCCATTATGTACTTAAAGTATGCAAAGTTTGAGTACATATAGGAATGAAACTTGAGAGTACAAAGTTTTCTAAGAAGTACTACTCCTCATATATTATTATTATCTTTATATTATTTCCTTTAGCGATAAATTCGCCTCACCGTAGGAGCATCGCCAAGGACTTCTTCAAGTACGTCCACTTCTGATTATGCGAACTAAACGTAAAAAAGTTGAACTAGAAAGTTGTTAATTCTGAATGCTTTACTTGCCTTGCTTTACTTGATGTAATCACAGATATAAGAATACTATACTAGATGTAATTGAAAGATAGTAATTTTTCCTAAAATGCTTTATACTGATTATCAATTTTATTTCAACCTGTATATACCTACTTAGATGTCATAATTATAAAAATAAATAAAGCGTGTATCATTATGATAGTTATGACTACATTAGTAATTTGTAAATATAGGAATCCTTAGACACGTGAAAGGGTAATCTTACATTTGTACTTTGTGATACTTAGTTAATAAAAAATATTTTAATAATAAATTTGTTTTTTAATTTATTTTGTATATGTGTTTATATCTGTTGATTTATTTTAGGGTGGCCCAAGTCTATTATGTAGGACCAATATTGTCTTCGAAGCCTCGAAGGATTAAATAGACGTGTTGTGTATACATACCGAAGCATTAAGTAGTCCACGTACGACGGGGCAGACAATTACCTAGGCACGATGCCATAGTAGGTCTTCCAGCATTGTGTTCCTACGTTCCTGCTTCCGATCTTCGAGTTTCTTGATGAAACCCCTTTATACCCTTTTCATCTAAGAAATTGTTGTCTGTTAAGAGCTTTTGCCCAAGCAGCAGCGAATGCGTAGACAATCCGTTGAAATAACACACATAGTAAGCGAATACCTAAATACATCTACGGCTAACGTGGAAACTTCGCAGTGACTCAGATAACATTCGCCATTTTAGCATGCTAAAGGCACCTAAGTACTTTAATTTTGACAAATGCATGCAAGACAAAACAATGGTCCTGTAATTTGTATCTATCTACGGATATGGAAGCTTAGCTATCCAGCAAAAGGGTTGACGTCTGTTGGCTTCATGAGACAGTTCCATTAAGGGGGCCAACGGGATTATCGAGTCCATTTGTGTTGACTGCGAAGTTAGATTTTCATACGGACTTTATCACAAACAGTGTTGATGTTCTAAGTATCCTGGACGATGACATGTTTGTTTATTAGATTGATATCGTTACAAATATTCTACAAAGATTTTCGACCTTTAGCTCACAATGTGTACAACATATCCTTACCTGTATAAAAACAGTGCAAATACCTATGATATAACATATTTAAAAAAGGCAATTACAATGAAAATGGGAATCACAATCATGTTAAGACTAATAAGTTAACGAGATTACCTACCATTATATTGAAATTTTTAAATAAATTAAATAGAAATAAATTCAGACATACTTAAAGCTTGCACTGCCATCTGTTATCGAATAGCTCTACTTAGATTTATAAATTTTACAGACATTCAGAATGCCCTTAGAGTAGAATATTTCTAACATTTTAATATGGCCACAGATAAAAGAATGCAATAATAGTACAGATACTTCATTTTATCATAATCATAACATAGTATAAAACAAAGTTTGTCCGTCCCTATGTATGCTTAGATTCTTTAAAACTTCGCAACGGATTTTGATGCGGTTTTCACCAATGGATAGAGTGGTTCTCGAGAAAGGTTTTTGTATATAAATTGACAAGCTACTCTTTATATAAATAAATGGGGCCGTTCCACATTACGGATATTTCCCTAGCGACTGTTATATGTAAAATTCCTCGGACTGCAGATCTTTATTTTAGTGGTATTTAGAAACAGGTTGGAATTAGAGAATGATTATGGATTTTCTATAGGTCCGCTAACGGCAATAAGGCTACCCCCTATAACGTGGGACTAACAAAATTACTGGTAAAGTGTAGGTTTGTAATGCACCTCTATTTATTCCTTCAGGGATATAGGCGTGATGTATGTCTGTCTTACTTCATTTGGGTACCTAATGGGGTTTCATTATTAGTCAGACCCGATAAGTAATTTACATTTCCATTTTTTATGTTCCCGATGGAGTCGCAGTTGTATTGTCTTTTTCTTCATAAAGTATTTTTTTTTATAAATTGGGTTTAACAAATTGACGTCGTCCGCCTGGTGGTAACGACGTGACGACGTCTAGCGATTGTGGACGACTCTCTTAGTACACAATACTATAGATATGTGGGAGAAAACACGTGCACAGGCAGGGCGTTCCAGGCCACATGGAAAGTCTTTTGGGCTTTGTTACATTTAATGTGCAATAAGAGAGTATGTATATTACATTCATTCATGAAAGGGTCCTAAGGGGCCCCCTACCAACTTCTCCAGGCCCTAAGTCATCCTCACTTGCTCTCGGTGCACCTGCTGACATTCCAACGAGGCTCTTTCAAATATACTCAGTTTTGGACATTCTTACACAACGTCATCTAGCCCAAATTAAGCTAATATAAGCTTGTGTTATGGGATATAGACGACTGATAAACATACTTATATATTTCTAAATACATACATATTATACATAGAAGACACCCAAACCCCGAAACAAATATTTGTGGCTCGCACAAATATTTGATTCGACCCGGAATCGAAACTGGGACCTCAGGGACGGCAGACGCATACTCATACCACTGCGCCACCGAGGCACCTGTCACCTAGAACGTGGGGTTAATAATTGAAGTGACTGTCAAAATCTGGGCGTAATAAGCACATCTAAGCAGTCTACCCCTCAGGAGATAAAGACGTAATTTATGTCTTTCTGACATCTATGAAATCACACCTGTTTCCCGAAGGGGTAGTCAGATACATGTTATTGGCTTACTTTTCGCCAGTATAACTACATAATATGTTTATGTCACGTGGCGAGCAGCTTATCGAGAACTTTTATATTTGTCAGAACCACCGGACCAGAGGTGTCTGCTGTACAAGACGCAGATTAGACCCTGCGTCGAATACTGCTCTCACCTCTGGGACGGCTCCGCGAAGTATCTGCTGGACGCTCTCGACGCTATGCAGCGACGGGCTATCCGTATTATAGATTGTCCGGAGGTAACGGGAAGCCTTGAGCCGCTAGCTCAGCGCCGAACAATAGCTTCCTTGGCCGCATTCTACCGTATTTACCACGGCGAGTGTTCTGAAGAGCTCTTCAATCTGATCCCACCCTCTTACTTCCGATCCCGAACAACCCGTGCCGGGCAGATATGCCACTCCCACACAGTGGATAGTATGTTCGCGAGAACCGAACGTTTTAAACGTTCGTTTCTCTGCCGAACGATAGTGGCCTGGAACACCCTGCCTGTGCACGTGTTTCCTCCCACATATAATCCTGGGTTCTTTAAGCGGAGCGTGAAGAGGCACATCAGTGGTCGTCAAGTTGAGGGCCACTCTCTATAGTATTGTGTGCTGTGAGAGTGGCCTACAATCGCTAGACGTCGTCACGACTTACCACCAGGCGGGCGGCGTCAATTTGGTGAACCAAATATAAAAAAAAAAACCTCGTGTTTGGATCGGCAGGTGTGCCACTTGCTTGTGAGATTAACTTAGCAAATTTTAACTATTTTCCTTTATAATTATGTATAGAATTCACGTCAAAAATTGACACAACAACCGACTTCAAATTACCGAAATGGGACCAAATAGTTGTCGGAATGGGACCAAATTGAAATGGGACCACTTGGGAAGTAGTAGCTATCAATTAAAATTTCAAAATTGGTTCACCCATTCCAAAGATATGAGGTAACATACTAGTACATTGAAACTAGTGGTTCTGTGAACCGTAGACTTCGGGAGCGGCTTTGTTTAGAAGCTTTCTTCTTAAATTTTCTTTATTACTCTTTCATTTGTCATCCAATCCAAAAAATATCATTCATATGTTATTCATTGTAAGCTAGGACTGTGTGTGTAAAGTTTCAAGCAAATCGGTTGATAAACACGGCCTCAAACATGATCTGACAGAACCCGTAGATGGGTACAGACGAAAGAAATTCTCCCCAGTCTGCAAGTTGAAAAGGAGCCTTCGGTCGCTTCGCTTCCTCAGTCAAAAACATACAGACGAATGGAGAACCTCCTCCTTTTTTGGAAGTCGGTTGAAACGTATGATGTTGTATGAAATTCGTGGAGCATCATATCTATCTACCCTGGTTATACTTCCAAGAGCGGTTCCTGGGACGCCTGGTAATTAACGTAAAGGCAGCACATTAAACAATAATGGAGTATTTAATAGCATACATAGTCTATTAAGTTCAAATAAAATATCCTCAATTCACAGTTATTAACGCGCGAGTAATACTTTAGGTGTTACAAGTAGGTACGTATATATACACACATATATCACACTTATATCCCCTAGGGGTTGGCAGAGGTGAATTACACACCCACAATTTACCAGTATTTTTAGTCTTACGTAATAGGACACAAGTCTATTGCCGTCACCGGGCACATTTATAATGCATGGGTAATGTCCAAAATTGCCGAATGAATTTAATAAAAAGTAGCAGCTGTATTGTAATTTTGATAAAAAACTTGAAATCCGTTCCCTTGCGATGAAATGTTGATGATAGGCAACAAATTCTTACGTCCCAGCCGCTATGGCACAGCCAATTAAAGTCCAGAGTGTCTCGGACTATACGTACGTAGTGAGGTATAAATAAGATCCAGGTCACAAAATAAACTTTCCAGTTATCAGCAATAGACTCGCTCTCGATGGGACCAACAAAGTTACTGGCGATATGTGGCCGAGTAATTTGCCTCTGCTTACCCTTTCGGTAAAACAGGCGTGATTTTATATCTGTAGTATAAATAAATTCCAAACTTTGTTAACTATATTTCTGTACAAAAGTTCTTACATGATTTCTACTTTCGATTGTCGGCACTTTGTAAATCTTCTACTAACACATTATGCAGCACTAAAATTACTAATGTAATAAAGTAATTTAGTGGAATATTACAAGTAATTTTAGTGCTTCCTAATGTTCTTCATACATATTACAACCAATTACTGGTCGTAATTTTTACCTACATATAGCAAATTACGAGCGAACAAATTTTTCTGATTTGATATTATTTTATTCTTTCTTCTATGATTAAAAAGACATAAACACCTGAGGAGCAGTGGGTTTATTTCAATAGTAACTCGTTCTTTATGAAAAGAACATTGAACATGCACGTTAAATTTAAATAGGTAACAGTAAGCAGTGTGTTGCAGAGTAAATTGCTTTGCTATTGAGTTAGGCGCTAGATTACTGACAATACGAAAAAGTATGCGGTATTTTATGTATTTGTTATAATCTGATCTTGCCCCGACTGCCACTGTCGACTGACAGTGAAAGTTAAGTACCTAGTTAGAATATATCGGGCATATCATGAGAAACCACAAATACCAATTTTTACGTATCATTCAGGGAAAGAAACATGAAAAACGCATTGTTGGAAGAAGAAGAATATCCTGGCTAAAGAATCTACTCCAGTGGTACCACAAGAGCACCCATTGCCTCTTCAGAGCTGCCGTGTCAAAGGTCCAAACTCTCATGATGATCGCTGATCTTCATTGAGAAGATGGCACCTTAAGAAGACGAAGAAGAAGCCGCAACTGCATGCATTGTAGTTATACCTATGTACTATATATCCTGGCTATTAGAATTTGGGTTCTCCCTTGGGGATAAAGACGTGATACGTATGTACCTACATAGGTATGTAGGTACATACAATCACTCCTGGTGGTCCCCCAAGGGTTGAGCAGACACGTCACACCTAATATAGTGGCGAGCATATTGCCGCTTGTTGGGAACTTTTAGGTTTGCCAGAGCCTCCTCCATTGATCAACAGGGGTACGAGCATGTGAGGTTGGCACTGAAGGGATTAAGATATTTGTGGTCCCCAAAGATCTTTACACTCTATGTGTTGTTGTTGTAAGAATATTATGTTATTTGAAAAAGGATAAAATAATTTAAAAGAATATCCGTCGGGGCTGCCACGACTGTTTTAAAATGTCATCTATCTATATATTTAAATAAAAATCAATCGCCCTTCGTTTGTCTCCCTAAATCCCGAGAACGGCTAGACCGATATTCCTAATTTTGGTATTAAATGAATTGTAGAAGTTCAGCGAATGTTTAAAAGGTTTTTCAAGCGGTAGGAAGTTCGCCGGGACAGCTAGTCGTCAATAAAGTAAGTATTCCTTCTAAAGGTCCCCACTGTAGTAGGGGTAAGAATAGCACTAAAAAACTCAAATTATTCACGTTACTATAAAACTGCAAAACTAGTTAATTAAAGGGCAGCCCTCGACGGACACTCCACTCACCGACGCTGGATAAAACCCAACCCCAACGACGCGGGATTTTCATTCCGACCAAACCCCCGAAGAGCCACACTGGTGGCCAAAGTCCGCCGGGCGCCACTGGAAATACCTTCTGGAGTGTGCAGCAATGGACATGGGAGAGACCGCATCTCGCGGAATTAAAAAAAAAATCCTCAACGGATATTCTTATAAATTATTTTATATTTAATTATTTTATCCTTTTTCAATTAAGTTTCAATGGTAGTAGGTATTTACAAAAAAAAATTATTTTTAAAACATAGTATTAGTTGTCCCTAGAAATGTTTTATTTTTATTTCAGTGTTTATATTTTATCTTGGTGCCTCAATTTCAGTTCAGTAGTTTCATATTATTATAATTTCATTTATAGTATCCACATTTTATCACGGTAAAAGAGAAATAAAAGGGCATATTTTTTTACACGAATGTGCTTGACTTGACATTTTGAAAAAAAATACAATAGGATGAAAGGAAATGTGCTGTAATATATTTGCACCTTTCAATTGTTACAACCCTTTTACTATCGTATTGTCAGTACGTACTCGGATCATTATCTGTCTCTCGTCACACCATAGTGTCGAAAGTGTTCTATTGTTTGTCTGCATATGTGCGGTATTCGACTAAACGTCTAAATTGTTCACTAGTTCTCACGTACTATGCGAAATAACACAAATTGCACAAGCCGTTCTTTATAAAAAAAAAACTTTATTTACAATGTAATATTTTACAATCTATCTTCTTAACTTACTCTCTATTGGATAGACTATAAATCTTAATCGTGAAAAACCAATTTCGGCTAGTACAAGTACAACTTATATCAGCCTCTATACAATTCGGGTTGTTTGTAAATACTTACATGTCATGTCTTATACCAATGTATTCATAATATTATCACAAATAATTTAGGGCAACTACACATAAACCTCTCTAGATGTTATATTGTACGTCGGTAATTTGCACTTCAAATTATGGTATCTATATTTTTTGATTAGATATATGTCCTTTCAGATATAGTACTTATTTCAATTTATTTTATTTACAAATAACTTAACCACGGGCTTCCTTTGATACTGTAACTTTTGCCATATCATCACACACATTATCACAAAGGTTCAAGTTCATCAAGTAAAGAGGCGATTAATTAATGGCAGTGACTTTACAATTGTTAAATTACAGTTACGATCTATTTTTATGGTTTGTTTTTCCAAACTCTTCTATTTGGTCATACTCTGAAAACCCTGGATCTGAGTCGTAATATGCATAATCGTAACTGTTGTCTTCCTTTTTATTACCAGGTTGAGCGAAATGAGGTGGTCGTTTCGTAGGCTGTGCAGTTGGACGAGGTTGTCGTGTTTCTTGTACTTGAGGTTCAGAAGTTGTTGCTGGTCTTGTAGATAGTTCCTTAGATGGTGCAAATGTTTGTCCGAATCCTAGATAGTCTACTGGTCGGGATGTTGTAGTGTACGTTTGGACATAGTCAAAATTACGTTGGTTATTCTCCAATCGTAACTGAGTCGTGGTGAATACTGTCTCAGTAGTTTTAGCTGTTGGTGGCGTAGTTTGATTTGTGCTAGGTTTAAATGGTCTCGGAGCTGCAGTTTGAGCTACTGGTTTAACATGATATTGTTTGGAGTACGTTTTACGGTCCTCCTGCAATCGGTTACCACTGGCTGCTATATTTAATGAATGGGCTCCGGATAGTAATTCTCGATCATATATATCAGGTCGGTAGAGTCCATCGTCTTCACCTTCCGGTGGATGGTACTGGCCATCATCTTCTTCACTCTCAGCATAATTGCTCAGTTGAGCGTTGATGCCTAAATTGGTGTTATATGCCACATTATTTAGGTTTCGTAGTAGATCGACACGAGCAGTCGTGTATATTGTTGTAATAGGGGCATTAGTTGGCGAGTAATTGAAATTGTTTTGCTTCGATAAAGACACAAAATTATTCTTGTCTGATTCAAACGAGACACTATTATAGTTCTTATATTTGACTGTGGTAGTGGGGTATGCTTTGGTAGCAGTGCTATATTCAGTAGTTGTCGGAGAGTCTCTAGGGCCATTGAAATTTACAGATTTAGTTCGTGTGAATTCAGTATCCTTTGGAACGTCAGCAACATTAAAACTATTTCTTACTTTGAAAGATTGATTCTCTTTTCGTATGTTTCCACCTGGAGTCAACTCTGTATTATAATTGAATAGCTCTACCAAACCATCATTTTTATTAAATCGTTGGGTATTTGCTGTCTGTGGATAAGGTGTGGATGACCCTGTAGTTGAAAAGGAGCGTTGTTTTGGTGATACACGGCTAACTTCAACATACTCATCTTTGTATTCTTGGTATTGCGGAGGCACACTGGGAGTAGTTACATAGAACTGATTATTCTGAGTGGGTGTTCGTTGATTGTAGTTGGAGTTGGTACTGGTACTTTTCTGTGGATTTAAATTCTGCTGTGGGGAATAATTATCTTGCGATTTATAATTTTGCTGCTGGTTAACAGTTGGCTTAGGATTAAAGTTTTGTGTAGGGTTATAATTTTGTGTTGGATTATAGTTTTGAGTAGGGTTATAATTTTGGGTGGGATTATAATTTTTCGTGGGGAAATTTTGTGTAGTGGTTAGTTTTTGTGGCTCGGAGTAGCTCTGTGTGGGGCTAGTTGCAGTTGCAGTAGTGGATGCTTTAGTGGAAACATAGATAGGACGCTTTCTGACTAGCTTACGCTTCGACCCTCCTTGATGAGAAGATCTGCTACTAGGCTTAGGGGAAGGACTGGAGGCTCCAGTTGCATTTTGAGACCTTGGAACAGTTCGTGTGCTTGTTCGTCTAGAAGGCGGTCGTGAGTGTACTTGTGGAGATGATGTCAAAGTTGAAGGTGTCGATGTCGATACGGATTCGTCCCGACCACGATCACGTTGTCCACTGAAAAAGTCTGAAGAATGTGCAGCACGCAAGTCAGATTCAGGTCTGTTAGATGCGACATTGTTCTGACTCAGGCGACGGTCACCGGTCTCCGCTCGCTGAAGACCGTATTCAGTTTCTTCATCGCGATTCCCAGAGGACACTTTCTTGGTGTCGAATCCTGTTGTCAAAATACATTGATTATAATATCAGTTTATAATAAAACTGCATTATTTTTAAATCTTTGGACGTAACACTAAGCAGAGTTAAGAGCACTAGATTTGTCTTAACATAGATGCTTAACTTTCTGCTAGTCTTTAAACTATTTAATTAAATTTTGTCATCATTAAAAACTCGTAGAACTCTATTTTACCATCTCTGTAATACTACGACAGTTAGATTTTACCTATAATGCTGATCCTGTCTTTGTTATATAAAGTTGACTATAGAATGTGTTATGAACTATAAGTACAGCCGTATTCTATTAGGTATCTACTATTAATACATAGGATTGCTATTAATTGAGGCATTTAAATCACTTCATATTTAATTAATTTATGATAACTGAACTTGTGCCGTGGTATTTTATTTAGCATAACCGTTAAAATAACAAGAAAATAAATATAAGTTAAAATAAAAAAAAACAAGAAATATATTTTTTAAATCAAGCTTTTGTCATCAAATTTTCGCATCGTCATGTGACTTACTAAACGCTAAAACCTTGCCCACGTAGGCAAGGTTTTAGCGCAATCGGAAACCGGGAAGTGTGTTAAATTTAACTTGCAAAATTTGATTACACACGGACATTGGGACAGGTGAAAATAAATAAAAGCTTAAAGAGAATACTTGTAAGTTTTTATCTAGAATTCTAATGTATCTCGTGAACTATACCAGACCACGCGGATAAAAGAGATAGGCGACACAAACAAAAACTTTAAGCAAGTTCAGAGACAAATAAAAAAAACAAATTAGATGGCAGTTAATTACAACATAAGTTAGGAAACCTGAAAGGCCCAGAAAGGTTAGGAACAATATTCAAGATATCTATATTTTCTACGTGCCGTTGGTGCTTAAACGTGTCATTAGACTTCGAGCATGAAATCTATAGAGATTTAAAGAAAGTGCGCACACAGGTGTTTAAATTACAAGTGCTAAGAACTAGACTAGTCGCTAACAACACTCCCAAATATTTAATTAATCTCATGTAATAATAGAGTACAATATTTTACTTTAATACGAGTTTGTTTTAACCTGTAAAATGGTAAACTTTCAGTTCACACTTTTACTGGTCAAAACACAAAAACATTTATTAATTATGGACAAGTCCTTTCTCTGAATGCGTTAAAGTAGACACACAATCGACAGAGGTAATCCTTCGAGATCGTACCCAGGACACCCGGCAATGGACGTAAGGGCGGAAAACAAGGGGATATAATAATATAACACTTATTTATATTTGGGAGTGTTTGGATAGTGGCAAAGCGTGCTCACCGGATCCGATCTTGTACAGATCAAACTGACCGTCGTAGATATCAGCAGGACAAGCCAACGGGTCGTCATCTCCCCAGTCTGTACATGTCTGAGCCTCCTGGTGGAACAAAGTGCCGGGTGGACAGAAGAACCTGAAGTCACGTATACCACCCCCGGCTACACGCACACACACATGAAACGCCTTGCAACCAGACTTTGCATCCGCGTAGTAACCACCCAGGATGCGTCCTTTACAGTTGAAACGCTGAGCTCCACCTGTATTTGAAATAAATGTTTACAATTAAGAATAATGGGTCTCAATGTCTTAGGGGTCTCACTATAATATTAAGGTTCTAAGGCAACCTCACATACAAGTGGTCCGGGGTTATCCTTTTAATGGCGTACCTGGGATGCCCAGTAATAGACGTTGGAGCAGGTTTATAGGAAAAAAATGTGAGGTCGGGGGACCCCCGTCTAGCACGAAGTTCCCCCTGAAGAAAAATAAGAAGCAACGGCTTCTCGATACACACACGCACACATACACAGTATAAGGCATTTTGTTACGTGACAATGTCGACAAAATCGCACTACCCGTAAGCCGCGTTAAAGAACTGCGTTCCAAAACCTACAAGTGGTGCACTAAGCGAACAATGAACGAGGCTCTAACTAACATAAAAGTTCCTAGATAGTAGTAATAAAAAAACCTAGTCGACAGAAGAAGAAGAATTTATTTTTAAATAAAACTAATGAAACGTCGGTCTTTAATCATTATGCGTTTGACTAACTCTTTGGGAAAACAGGCGTTTGTATGTGTGTGAGACTAGTTATAATAAGTGCTCGAGTTATGGAGTTCGGATAATAATAGTATTGTGCAAGTAAATAAAACTGCGTATAGTAAATAATATAATAGACAAATACTTAGTCATAATAGGTTTTCGTTGCTACGAGTATCATTAGGTGGTAATTTTTTTCTAACATGGTCATTATCCCATCGTTTATTCTAAACCACTTTGTGTAATATTGTGTAGAGTTTTGAAATCGTAAAACAGAATAACATCACTCAATAACTTGTACAATACAATTACGATTACTAGATATACTAGATATAATTAAAAATACAAGTGCTTATTTAAGCTGATTCATTGTTGATAGTTCGTAATAGTCACGTTCACAATACTATGATATTGAGCCATGTTTGATTGGTACGATAGAGTGTTTCTCATCGTCCAAGGCGACTATTGTACAAAATGTAAATACGAATTTTTGAGTAAATAATATACTAGGGTCATTCAACGAATTGTTAGCCAAAGGTAATGTGACATAGCGTATGGCTTTACTTGAACAGTGTCGAGTAAGTGTGACGAGAGATCTCACGTCAGGAAAAGAACTTTCTCGAAACACATTTTACTCGAACTGTCTCAATTTGACTACTGCAATTGTTCAGTCGTTTACAGCAATCAGTAGTGCATTTCTGAGGAATAAAAATGAGATAAATAAAGAATCTATAATAAACATTTGTTGTTGTAAACAGAATCAGCAGTCTCATCTGTTATTCCCTGAAGAAGAGCTACAGAAATGTTAATAGTACTAGCGTACTATTAATGTTTCCACACACTACTATCAAATTCTGCTGAAGTTCAGTCCAGATTACTTTAAGTACTTTTACTATAATAAGTATTAATGGGAAAAAAATTGGCTAAAGTCAGTTGTTTAAGTGTCGGGTCATTTCAGAATATAAGTGGGTTTTCGCGATACTTAACAAGCCACAATTCGATCGGCTATGATTTTTAAAAGTCATGTTAGTGTTCGCTAATTGAGGATACAAATACAATTATTCATAGATTGCATTATATAGATATGCAGAATACATTACGAACAGACAGATGAATAAGTTAAAAATTATAGTAATTGCAAAGGATATTGCTTATTATTACTATTGATAAATTCATATCAAGATCTCGATCTTATTAAATTATTACTCTTGTGTATCCAAATATGTCAGTGTTGAGGTTTTGTGTAATTTCATAATGTATTGTCGTAATAACGGCTACCTATATTTATTCACTTATCATCTTTTATAATAATAAATTGATATAACAATTTGAATGTACGTATTTTTGTTGATCCATTGCTCTTTTACCACTGTATTTGATAACTTGGTCAAAATAAATTCTCAGCTGGATCTGCAGGCGTCCTCTATTCCTAATGTTGCTAAAAAATCGATACTCTTATTTTCTCTCAAATATGCATCGGCAATTGTAAAGATTTTTGGGCTTTTCTCTAGAAGAATAAAGTCATTGGTAAATTTATTAGAAGTTTTGTTACGATGAAGGAGTCAGAATAAACAGTAACCAATAGCATTTGTTCAGTGCAACTTCCTATTAATGAAAGAACATTTGTCAACAAATTGTGCCTCTTGCACACAGTACACGTCCTTATTACAATATGTGGGCAAGGATCGGTTGAAATTGTGTGCTGTAGGAGAGATCTACATTTAGTAATGGTCAGCTGAAGGCTCGTGATGATGGAACTCAATGTCCACAATTTTCGAGGTCAAGGTCATAAATTAATAGACCCGAATCTTTAGTCATGATGGCGATGATGTTGTGGTAAAAGTCTGATAATGGTATGAACAAATCGATAAAAAATTAGGTATATAATTTAAACAAACAAAAACTTTTGCTTCGGATTTACAGAAAAATATTACACAGTGAAGATAAGACCTCATGCATGATTCCCACCTCTAGAGCAATGGGTAGGTAACTAACAAACAGTTACAATTTCGTAGCTATCCACCACCATACCGCCACCATAATAATTATTTGGATCACTAGTAGGTATAGGATTAGAGGACTCGCTACCTTAAACATCCCAGGACCTGGCCACAGAGACCTGATTCTGGGAATACAAGTATTCGAGGAAAAAGTAATTTCAAACGAATTCGTCCCGTTTCGGCATGAAGAAGTAAACAAAGTTAGACACGTTTAGGTATATATAATCGAGTTAAGATATATATCATACTCATGTAGTTGGTACATATGCATAAGTAGTATCAGCGAGTATTTGCTAAGCCGTGGGATAGACAGTGGGGGACGTAAGCGATAGCATCGCGAGTTCACTTGCGCAACGTCGCTCGGGCCGCGTAAGGTGGCATACGATGGTGCCATAGCATCCTCTGTGAAAGGTCAACTCACTGACTTATATAAGTGTAATCATAACTGTACGTTCAAAGACTAATTTAGATATGTTTGGAATTGGTGAAGCGATCTGACCTCAAGATATGTTTTATAAAGCACTGACATCGGAAGACGATACGATAGTACTTATTAACTATTAAGACCTTAGTCATGGCTTTCAGTTTAGACTTGATATGACTCATCTAACAATAGTGAACTACAATTAAATTGTCTTTATATTCATCCACCTATATCTTATTTTTGTTAAAGAAAATAATAATAATGCGTTTCATTTAACACAGCCTTAGCCTACTGATAGGATACAATACAATACGCTTGAAACAAATCGTTACCATTTCGGTAAAAAAATCAAAAGGAGATTCTCACTTAATTACACACATGAGATGCACATAAGATACGCGCGAAAAAACATAACCCTTTCTTGGCAGTTAACATTTCACAGGCCATTCGTGAAACTTATTCTACTTGGTGTAGAATAAGTTTCACGAATGACCTGTGAAATGTACATGCCCATAAATTTCTAAAATAAAATAAACGTCAAGGTGGTCGGTCATATCAGCGTGTCAGGGTTACGACCTGTCCAAATGATAGATGGCACAAAGTCTTCAGATGACGAAAATGTCTACGGCTCTTGTGACCTAATGGGTTCTTAGATAACTGACCTTTTCCAATTTATGATTAAAGAAAGGGCCCATCAGTGACTCACTCGGATGTTATGATACTTGTAGTTATGCACGTTACGTGTGGCAGTCGTAATATTTTAGTCCCAGTGCATAAATCGTGGTTAATGTCAAAAACTAAATTATCTACAGTTTAAGGTCCCTACCACTCAAATACAGCCTTTGTTGGGTGTAGTCACTGTAGTGCCTTTTATTCTTACAATGAATTAGAGACCGAGGACGGAGCTGACTGAACAAATTATTTGACTAGAAAATATCATTACACAGTTAATAACTACATCCACTTCATAACCCATGCATAAATGTTTAAAGAGTATAGAAGAATAAAGTTTATACTAAATATCTATGTCAAAATATCTATGCTAATCACATCTGACCTAATTTTACTAGTACCCATTATCCAATCATAAAAAATGGATCAGAACAAATCCGATTACAAAACGAATATTATTTATGTTCCATAGATGAACTGTCATGGGTCATTATGAGATGTTGCCGTGTAATTGATTTGCATAATTATATTTCGTCACAACAACGTGTAACTCAGGTAGCTGTATGTACAGCTAGTTGACTTTGGACTTCAAATTTTTTTTAATTACGTCACTGTTCGTGACCGTCATCCCGGGTACACCTTGTAATCATAACCCTAGGGCGACGACTGACTCTTGGACTATATTGACTTTATTCGACTACATAATACGAACATGTAACTACAATATATAGTCTAATAAAGCCACCTTCATATATACTGTAAGATTCTCTTCTTTTTTTGGTTTTTATATTGTGGTAAACCAAGATTTCTATTAAACCTTGAATATTTTAAACCTTCTGCTGAGAAAGGAAGCATTCTATATCGCTCGTCGTCCGTGACACGAAACATCTTTAATACTATGCAAATTTTTTTAGAGTTCAAAATCTTGATTATGATGAGTGCTTGCGTTCCTCAGCACTTTGTAGACGACGGGCGATGTGTGTTAACTAGTAAATTAAATTCAAACGTATTAGAGACCAAACTATAGGTTATTTTATTATAATTATAAGAACGAAATAGTATTTAAACATTCAACTGACTTCTTTACACATGTAAAAAACCTTTAACGATTTTTTAGTTTCTGGAAGCAACGTTGGAAGACCATTACAGATTAAACACAGTATTCAAGTGTGCTAAAATCATTGCTACAACGAGTTACGTCTATTCCTCGAAAATAGCTTTAAAGCAGGTTACAGAATAAACACAATGCCGTTTCAAACTACTCTCTGGGAGTCCACCGGGAACATTAAAAAGGGAACAGTAAATTACAGTGTCTGCCAAATAATTGCACCATATTAAGTACCCAAATGTATACACATAGACTCTGTGTGAAAAGTTAACTGTTAATCTTCACAAAATACATCTACCTATTGGGAATTTCCCGTAAATAACAGTGACTAGGGAAATAATCGTAATATAAGTCCGTGTATTAATAACCCTGTTTCTTTGTATGGATGGGGGCATCTGCATTAGTTTACTATTATTTTAACCGTAGTAAGGATAATATAGATATTTTTGAAAAATATTGTTTATCTTTTTTTGATGAATGGTTTGTGTCCAACAAAGAGCATTATAATAGAGTGATCTAATCACTCTCGATGACCTCACTGAACCTCACGACTGTATTACAGCCGGGAGTAACATTTTTCTGAGATGAAATGCCGCTTTCTGTTCACGTTCTACGAATAGACTTATATTACGTATGTGAAGAGGAACAAAAATATTCAGCTGGATAGTATTGTTTCTTAAAGTTGAACTTATTTGATTATTCAATAAGCCCACCTTCCTCTTATGTTTGAATTACTTTATGCAATTATATTAAAGTGATATTTATTATAAGGTCTATTTTAATTGACCGATCGAGCAAAGCGTACAGACTAGATACATTTCGAAACCATACTAGACAACTTCATCTCTCTGTCTGTATGTGCGTTCCGGCGTATCCACACATTTTTTTTGGATCTCCACAACAAAACGCCCAAATAATGTCTTTAATGTTTGCAAAGTCTAATGTTAGACCACTAGTGAATATTGTTAGCTTTGGTGACGTTCGTCAGAAAAATGGCTGGTCCACTTGTTTTCTAAATTGTAGTTCTATTGAGTACCTTTCGTAATCAAGTTCTAACCTCGTCACCTAATTTATCCAGTCATAATGAACTGACTTATTTCGTAGTCGGTGGAAATGTAATACGTATCGCACACAAATTGCTACATTGACCACATACTAAGCTGTGGCATTTCTTAACTACACATGACGGCCGATTTGTTCAACCCATTTCAACCTAAATACTTTAATCAACATTTTAACACACATTTTTATAAAACTACGTCTACCTACCAACATATACATTTAAATAATTTAGTGGTCTGACAGTGATCGAACTTAAATCCTTTTTTTATTATTATTAAAAAATAGCATTATGCACTGCTTCTCTATTATATACCTCTATAAACTATTATGCGCGCAAAATTTCTCACCCCTCCGTCCGCACAATTTTCGTATAAAGAGGTACAAAGCTTCTGTATCTCATTCTAGCCCCATACAAAATAAAGGCCAAGAAATCTTCAGTTTACACAATGATTTTAATTTCAATGTTACGTGAAAACTAAATAAGTGGCACCTTTGTAAACACGCATATTAATACAAATTATGCATAAAAGACAAATTACCAAAATATCTAGACGTGGATATCATATAATCCATTTACTTTAGAACGCGGGGTCCACTTTTTTTATCAATTGTCAAGCTGGCACTTACTCCCAATAGAGGTAGAGGCGACACGATTAGACATTTTTTCTCACAATAATAACCGATAACACCAGATCTATATTTTAACCAACCCTATGTGTTCCGATATCGCAAAGTGTGTGGCTGAGCATGGCGTAGGTCCCTCATAGATGTTATAATTATGGCATACTTTGTAATTATTTGACTGCTGTGCGACTTTTTTTAAACTTGTTTTTTTTATTTCATTTATACACTTTTTATTATTTTACCAAGTATATTATATTCGTATATTAATGATTTTTGACATGCGACCAACGTACATTCGTCTTAAGGAAATATGTTTACTAAATAATTTGTTATCTTGTTTTTTTTTTTCTATTAAGTATACATTTGTATATTAATGATTTTGACACGAGACCAATCTACATTCGTCCATATTTAGTCTTAAGGAAATATGTTGTAAATTGTATGATTGAAAAAGAGTGGCCTTGAGTTTTATTGCCAGGTTCATCTCACAGGCTCAACCTATTGCTTTGCGAATCTGGAAATAAATTTAAATATAGAAGCAACTATATTTTAAATTTTATAACTTGCTGACGTTCATAAGCGTCATTTAATGACCTAAGTGAATAAATGATTTGATTGATTGATTGATTCATACTGGAATTTGACTTTACTTAATTTGTCACAGATATTACCATTGCATTAGTGTTTTTACAGCATAGAATGTGCTGTGAATATTATGCCCTATTTAGGTTAGGTAACGTTCACATTTAGACATAAATATTTAACAGTCACGATTCACCTCATCCAAGTGCTCAAACATATGAACCTTGAGGTTACCCATCCATTCGCTGGCGGCCGTCACGCGCCCTACTTCTTACAGAGAATGGATCGTGGGAAAATCACTTATGCAAAATCCGGGGAATCGATTATCGTGGCGATGCGCGATCTGTTGCGCGGGCGCAGCGTCGGGCGAAAGGAAAGTGCATTAGTTGCGCAATACCATCGGCAATACGTTTGTATAAGCATCGGTGCATCTTGATCGACAACCACACATAGGTAATCATACTTCTAAACAAATACATTTGTTTTTATATTTATCATCCACCGAGCCTTTTCCCAGTTCAGTTGGGTGTCGGCTCCCTGTTATATATAGATAACATTCTCCCTGTTATATAAAGATATGCTTGACAATATTATAAATATATTTTTTTTTGGAATTTACCAATATTTTTCAATACAGGTAATAAAGCACATGAGATATAAATACAATGGAAAATTGATTCAATTACGACATATTTCGAAATTGAACAATAAATTTTCCAAATAAAGCTTTTATTTCCTTTATAGATCGCCAGCAAACTCTGAAACAAAGTCGTCTAGAACACTAACAAAATAAACTGTCGAAATGGCGCATATTTTATGACTCTGCCTACCCATTCACGGAAATATGAGTTATTATAATAATTCTTTATACTTATGTAATGTTTGTATTTTCGTTAAATTTTTAAAACACAAACAACATTTTATTATCAGGTTCCCAAGAGCCCGGATATCCTGTATGAAACTTTTAAATACAAAAATAACGTCGTGTAATACTTTCACACAGATGCACAAACGTATTGCAACCGTGCTGCACTAACACTATTACTTCCTCACTCCTCTAACCAAACAACACACTACTTAACTACTAAGGAAGAATCACACCGAACTGCTATTATACTAAATAGTAACATTACCTTAACTGACACCTTACGACAAAATTAATTCACGTAAATTCACTTCCTATGGTCACATCATGCCGCGGTCGACTTACCCAATATGGGGAGCAATGTTAGTAAGATCCACACGGGGGACATGTTGCCGCGAGGTGCGTCGCGAAGGGACTGGTGGATGAGTGCGCACGCGCCGCCCGCCCGCCACTAGTAGAGGGGAGATATATGAAAGCTCGCCGCCCGCCCGCTGATCATCTCTGCGTCAAATACGACCTAGAATTATACCGTGTAACAATTCAGCAATTCCGCTACACTGACTAATATTTTGCCGCATATAGAAATACAATTTTGATACTTATTGTTATATATAATCAGTGATGGATGCTGGGTATTAACATTGCCGGGTTTCGACAAAATACACTTACAAAAAAAAACCACTTAACAGTTTTGAAGTACAAAAAACACAATTCTTAGTTCAAAGTTTAATATCATTATTTTTTTATACCTTTCACATACACAACTCACAACAATAAAAGCATTATGACTTCGTTACCAGATGGTAAATAAACGCACATAATCACATAATTATATTAACTTAATAAAAGTTCTTAATTAAAATTAATAGAAAAGAAATAGAAATCAAACTCACGACAGAATAAGCATTGCCATACAACGTGGCAATGCTGCCAGTCTTCTGGGAACATTGCCAGTCGGCGACGAGCCGGAGGAGTTCTTTGACGCCTGTATATAGTGTAGATGTTAATGTGTACCGCCGGGCGCCACTGGAAATACGTTCTGCTTGTAACCAGAGACGCCCGGCAACGGACGTTAGAGCGGCCGCGGCCTTGGTCGCGGAACTAAAAAAAAAAAAAAAAAGATGTTAATGTGTATAGTATAGTTTCTAGTAAGTGCAAATAGTATTTTCATCTACTATTATGTATATTGTAATTGTTAAATGTATTTATTTATTTATTTATTTTTAGGTTTACAAAACAGAACTTAGTACATTAAAGGTTATAAAAATTATATGTATAGGTTTAGATCTAAACTAAGTTCCTAAATATGTAAACTCAACATTGTCCAATTAAAAACATAAAAAATAAAGTGACAAACAATGAGGCAAAAGTACAACAAAGAAAAGCCATGCAATTAGCAGATATCTGGTGCAATTCTGAATTTAAATTTATACAACAATAATATTTGACATAACACCCCTAACCTTGCGTTTAAATTTTAGTGAGTTATAGTCGAATACGTCGATTTCGTCGTGGTAGCGTGGAAGAAGATCATTGTATGTGCGCAACATTCGCACCACCGGGTTATAAAAAGATGTGTTGTTGAGATGCACGTCAAGTATAAAGCTCTTGCAATGAGGATTGCGAGTCCTGAATCGAGTATTTATGTTGATTTGTGATAGTAACTCGGGACAATGTATCTCAGAATGAAGGATCCTGTGGAGACTAATAAGATCAGTGCACTCACGTCGCGACTCTAAGGAAAGCAGATCAAACCACCGTAGCCTCTCCGCATAGGACTTAAGTGTATGATTAAAACCATATGTGAAGCCAATAATTCGGAGACACTTCCTCTGAACTCGTTCAATTCGGTTTATGTGTGTCACGTAGAAAGGTGACTTGTTAAATAAACATATAACTCACAACATGTATTACAAATTAACAAAATTGCTTAAAACTACACTTCACATAACCCGTATTTATAATAAAAACAAAGTAAACTACAATACTTCAAGCAAGTTAAAACCATATTTTTTATCATTTCACCTTTTCTGTGTAAACTGAACGAGTGGAATAGTTCGACTGAAAGTTATATCCAATGACCAGTCAAGAATCAAAATGGATGACACAATGACATCGCCATGATTAAATGTTCCGAACAATGATTATCTCAACGATGCATTGTTTTGTTTGTCCATCAAAGAAAACATTTCATACGTCGTCTTTACATCAGTCATCAGTTCATCACATATACCAAAATTGATAATTATTAGACTCTTTTACTGGTCATGTTCCATTACGATCTCTTATTCTCCCACAACCTCTATGCAAATTGTTTGTTATTATCACATTATTCTTACCTTCATAGAGAGCTAACAGCCCTATCAACATCTAAAACTTAACTGTATATGACTACGCCCATTTTTAAAAATATATCCGCGGCCGTAGCCTGCAGCCGCTCCCACGTCCGTTGCAGAGGCCCTTTGGTGAACACTCTAGGAATTTCCAGTGGCCCCCGGTGGTTGCCGACGCCCTAGGGTGTATCGTCCAGCAAAGGATGATACGGCGGCTACCCTTTTTTTTTTTTTTTTTAGTTCCGCGACCAAGGCCGCGGCCGCTCTAACGTCCGTTGCCGGGCGTCTCTGGTTACAAGCAGAACGTATTTCCAGTTGCGCCCGGCGGACTTTGACCACCTCTGTGGTCTCTGCGGGGGTTGGGTCGGGATGAGAATCCCGCGTCGTTGGGGTAGGGTTTTATCCCGCGTCGATGAGTGAATCTGGTTGCGTGCTATGGGGCAAAGGCCCCGCAGCACGCAAACCTTCTAGCCTGCTTCTGTAAGGACGACGGGTGGCGATCCCGCCGTCCTCCGATCATGGAGGTCGATGGTCTTGGGCGTAGATGAGTCTGCGGCGGCCTCGCCGCTGACTACGGATCTCGGCGGGGAGGGCACGCTCCCTCTCCCTCTCGGCCGCCTCCTTCGCGAGCACGACTTGCTCGCAGAAGGACACGGCCGCGTTCCACCTACTCCCGCTGGAGACCATGGCTTGAAGCATGGTCTCCAGCGAGAGGGTATCCACGCCCAGACCCACTACGAGGTCCCGGCGCTGACTCGCCCACGCTGAGCATTCCACCAACGTGTGGAGTGCGGTGTCGTCGTCGGAAACCTCGCAGTGTTGACACCGGGGTGTGACCTCACGATGGATGCGAAACAGATAGCTACCGAAGCATCCATGCCCGGTAACGATCTGCGTCGCACGATACGTGAGGTCACCATGCTGCCTCTGCAGCCAATCGTCCATGATCGGTCTCACCGCCGCGATGATGGTGGCACCCCACTTGGGTTGCTCAAGTCGCACCCTCCATGACTCCATGAGATCCTGGCGGAGTTGGGACCGCCGGTCATCGATTTCTCGAGACGCAGGCCTGTGGTCCCGCTCCAGCGCCTCCTTGCGCCATTGGAACAATGACGCAAGGGGCTCTCGCTTCCAGGTCCCATGGAGGGGTCCCGGCTAGGAGACATGCAGCCTCTCCGGAGATCGTGCGGTAGCCCCTTATTGTTTTGACGGCCAAGGTCCTCAACGGTCTGTTAAGGAGCGTTGAGTTGTTGGCCGTCAACCGCGCCGCCCATACGGGAGCCCCGTATAGGGCCATACTCCGCACGATCCCCAGGTACAGTCTACTGCAGGAAGCGTTGGGTCCCTTTAGGTTGGGCATCAGTCGCGAAAGCGCGACCGATGCCTGTGTCACCTTGGGGACCAAACTTCGGAAATGTGGTCCGAAGTTCCATCGGCTATCAAGTACGATCCCTAGATACTTCATCGAGGGCTTGATGCCGATGCTAACGCCTCCCACATTTATGCTGGAACCTTCAGGTGGACCGTTCCGAGGTCTGTGAAAACACAGAACCTCGGACTTGTGCAAGGCCACCTCCAGTCCCAGCCACCGTATCCGACCCACGACTTGAGCAACACCCGTCGTGACCTTGAGTGCTGCCTCCTGGTACATTGCACCCCGCGCCGTGACGAGGGTATCGTCGGCGTAGCACGTTACGCGGACGCCCTCAGGCAACGCACCCCGCAACACCCAGTCGTAGCCGATGTTCCACAGAAGCGGCCCCAGGACCGACCCCTGCGGAACACCGCACGACACATCTCGCCGAGCTGGCCCGAGCCAGCTGGGGAAAGCTATGGCCCTCTCCGAGAGATAGGCCCCGACAATTCGACGGAGGTAGAGAGGCGTTTCGTGATACACGAGCGCCTCCCTAACGCAGCTCCATGGCAAGGTGTTGAACGCGTTGGCGATGTCAAGAGACACCGCCACCACCACCTTGCCCTGTGAGACTGCTTCCTCCGTCAGGCTCTTGACGCGCATGATCGCGCTCACGGTGGAGCGTCCCCGACGGAAACCGTACTGGTTGTCCGCCAGGTCTGGCCCCACCGTCGAGAGATGCTCGACGAGGCGTTCCGCGATAATTCGTTCAAAGAGCTTACACACCTCGTCGAGCAACACGATCGGCCGGTATCCGACGGTGAGTCCACCGGCCGCCCCGCCTTACGAATCAGGACCAGTTTCCCCGTCCTCCACACCTTGGGAAACTGGCCCCTTTCGAGGCATGCGCTAAAGAGCCCCATCAGTCGAGGCCCAAGTTCTTCGAGGGCCAGGACCCATGCACGGCCAGGAATGCCGTCGGGTCCGGGGGCAGTGATTTTCCGGCGTTTAAGCCGGAGTACTGCCGCACCTAGCTCCCCCACCCTGACTTCGGGTACGTCGTCTTCACTGATGCTATCCGCGTCGGGCAGAGACGGAGCCATGCGCGGAGGGACGTGCTTCTCCGCGCTCGTCGGAAACAGGGAGCCCATGACCCGCTCCAGCTGCTGCGGCTGGAGACTCTGGGTCAGTGGGGGCGCCCTAGGTCGGAGTTTCTCCCTGACCTGTAGGTACGGGCGCCCCCATGGGTTCTGCTGCAGGGTCTCCAGGAGCTCCTCGCGGGCCGCCGTCTTGGCCCGCTTTATTGTCTCCTGGAGATTACCTTTAGCCTCCCTGTAAGCCTGATAAAGCTCCGCCTCTCGGGTTGCCGCGTCGTCTGGGCGGCGATGCCTCCGGCGAAACCTGGTGTACTGGCGGCGGGCGGAGATGCATGCTGCGCGCAGCTGTGCAATCTCCGGCGACCACCAGTACACCTGCTTCCTTGCCGGACGGCGGCTACCCTAAAATAAACCGTTCAAGTGCAAGTTCGACTCGCGCATAAGGGCTCCGTACTAATTTAAAAATTTATGTTTTTGCTATTTTTACTCTAATCTGTGCTATACCTACGTTACTTTGTACCAAATTTCAAGATTTTGATTTCATGGGAAGTACACGTTCCATTCCCTTATGCGTGTCGAATAAGTATCTTTTGATTGAGTTAGCTTAGAAGTTTGATATTTTCACAGCTTAAAGGGACAGTAACACTTGAGCATTTGATATCAATTTCAGGTTGAAAAGGGTCTTGATAGACAGAAAGACGGACAACAAAGTGATCATATAAGGGTTCGTTTTTTCCTTTTGCGGTAGGGAACCCTAAAAGCCACTATACTTGCACTTAATTTATATGTAACAGAACTTATTCCCACAATATAACACGGTTACAAATTGGAACTTTAATTTTAAAAAACAAGTCAAACTGTGTTGCAATTATAATATTTAAAATTTAGTTGCTTTCTTAAAATATTTTTTACACGAGTTGTAGGTACTTAACAGTTTTTGTGACAAATGCAAGGTATTATGTATTAGTGATTACATGTGCAGCAAATGCATAAATAGCTCAGAGCACGTAACATGACATTATGTAAATAGGTACATAGGTAGGTACTTAAAATTATGTATTAGGATCGGGTCGGCTACAAAGCAAAATGTCTATTGACTAAGACTACCCACAATTTAATATAATACCAAGTGATATACATAGGGGATATAAGGACGAAGATCTTTATAATTGTAGATCACTTGCATACTACTTATAGATGATAAGTTATTAAATCGAAATATACAAACAAACACAACAACAAACCCGGTATTGGCAATATTTTTGCCTCCTATAACGTGGGACCGACGAACTTATGGCAAAACGTGGGTGTGTAATGCACCTCTGCCTACCTACTCGGGTAGATTTATGTATTGTATGAATGAACGAGTACTTTATGTCTAAATTGTAGTTAGTTCCGTCTCCATTTATTTATTTATTTATTTATACTGAAGAAAGAAACATCGCAAGCTTACAGTTGACACCAAGGCGCTCGCATGTTATGCTATATTACAACAACAAAAAATAAACAATATTATAACTAAGTATTAAATAATGTCTACCTACTCAAAACAGTCTCAACACAACAACAACAATACCTACAGCAATGAGATATCAACATTTGACGCTGTAGTTACAATATAGGTACGTACCGAGAACAACCACTACTGACATGTATAATATGATGTCAGGAAATTTAATTAAAATGCCAGTAAACTCAGCTGCACATTTTCGTAGCACCACCGCCGGAATGCCGTCAGGGCCACTGGCTTACCTAGGGATCGTGTGGTACCTAGGGATCGTGCGGAGTATGGCCTTATACGGGGCTCCCGTATAGATTGGCGGTCACGGTGAACGCGACTCTGTTAAACAGACCACTGCGAACCTTGGCCGTCAAAACCATACGGGGGTACCGTACGATCTCTTGAGAGGCTGCATGTCTCCTAGCCGGGACCCCTCCATGGGACCTGGAAGCGAAAGCCCTTGCGTCATTGTTTCAATGGCACAAGGAAGCGCTGGAGACGGACGTGAAATCGAGGAACAGCGGTCCCAACTCCGCCAGGATCTCATGGAGACTTGGAGGTTGCGACTTGAGCAACCAAAGTGGGAACTACCGTCATCGCGGCGGTGAGACCGATCATGAATGAGTGGCTGCAGAGGCGGCATGGTGACCTCACGTATCTTGCGACGCAGATCGTTACCGGTCATGGATGCTTCGGTAGCTATCTGTTTCGCATCCATCGTGAGGTCACACCCCGGTGTCAACACTGCGAGGTTTCCGACGACAACGACGCACTCCACACGTTGGTGGAGTGCTCAGCGTGAGCGAGTCAGCGCCGGGACCTCGTAGTGGGTCTGAGCGTGGATATTCTCTCGCTGGAAACCATGCTCCAAGCCATGGTCTCCAGCGCGAGTAGGTGGAACGCAGCCGTGTCCTTCTGCGAGCAAGTCATGCTCGCGAAGGAGGCGGCCGAGAGGGAGCGTACCCCTCTCCGCCGAGTTCCGTAGTCAGCGGCGAGGGCGCCGCAGACTCATCTACGCTCAAGACCATCGACCTCCATGATTGGGGTCTGAGGACGGTGGGATCGCCACCCGCCGTCCTTACAGAAGCAGGCTAGAAGGGTTGCGTGCTGCGGGGCCTTTGCTTTGAGATTCACTCACTGACGCGGGATAAAACTCTACCCCAACGACGCGGGATTCTCATCCTGACCAAACCCCCGCAGAGACCACAGAGGTGGTCAAAGTCCGCCGGGCGCCACTGGAAATACCTGCTTGTAACCAGAGATGCCCGGCAACGGACGTTGGAGCGGCCGCGGCCTTGGGCCTTGGGAATTAAAAAAAAAAAGGGCCACTGGCTTTCCGCGTGTCGAGTGACTGTAGCACTGCCCGGAACTCACATTGCCAGATAGCAATATCAGGCATAGTGTGGCCACAGTTGGCGATGGTGGGGGCCTGCAGGCTACGGTCATCGACCCGGGAATTAGCATCAAAGAGGTCTGCGAGCATGTCCGCCTTCTCTTGGGCTTTGTGAGCCAGTGATCCATCAGGATGACACAGTGGTGGCAGCGAGGGTTGGCAAAAATTAGACTACGACCTGGACAAATTGGACTGGCGATCTAGATGGCTTTTGCAAGTTGGCAGTATCCACGGCTACCCGTGGGATGGGATGTGAGCTCCTGACCAAGCCGCGCGACGCGTTGGGCATCCGCTCTCTTGAAGGCCCTCTTGCTGAACCTAGTGGCCCTATTGTAAGCTGTTTAGAGGCGGTCCACGTTCAGATCACGTGCCGCCCGAGCCCTGACCCTGGCGCGATATGCCGACAGTTCTTTTCTGGACAGCCTCGGCACATTCACGCCCGAACCAGGCGCGAGCTTTGCGGATGCTGGCGACATCAGTGAAAGGGTTATAATATTCTATCCCTAGACTGATCTCGCCAGAAACGGCAGCAGCGCTATCCGAAGGCGCCTTCCCTACAAAGCAGCGCTGGCTCCACGGGACGGACGCAAAGTAATCGCGGAGACCGTCCCAGTGTGCCGACGAGTAGTGCCATAGTCGTTGAGTCATTTGGTCGGTATTCAAAAAGCCTTGTTGTCCCAGTGTCCTCTGTGTGGGAGCGGTAGACGCACACGGAGACTTGGCTCATAGAACCATCATCCACGTGCAGCCAAAGGACAGTGTAGGAGGGGTTCTCTAGACAGCGCAACTGGTGGCAGCAAACGTCCGCACTAACGAACACGCACACTCCGGCTTTGTCGCGAAATTGTTCCTCAATAACAAAACCCGGGTAACAGAGGTATAACGTGTCGTCAGGGCGGCGTATCTGTGTCACCGTTAGGAACATAACAGAAGGTCGTGCCGTCTCTAGGTGATGGTGGACGATATCAAGGTTCACATGAAGTCCGCGGATATTCCCAAACTCCACCTCAAACGAAGGCAACTTTGTGGGGTTTCTAGGGGCCGCTGTGTACCGTCTATTAATTTGTTGCACTGTCATGGTGAGATATGGAGAAGCGTGAAGATAGGATGATATTTGGTTCGGCAGTAAGTGACAAAGTGAAGATGCTAGCTTCGTCTAGAACCGTGTGGTTAGGTCGGAGCCGACCCGCCGGACGAAAGTGCTCCCAACCCCCTTGATGCAAGGCCGCCGCTACCCCACACCGGTTACCACCCGGAGCGGCGATCTCACATCAGGATTATCAGCAACATGTGGGGCAGCCTCCTGGGGTGGTTGGTCCCAGGGGGGCCCCATGACTATGTTGCGGGTGGTCGCGGCAAGGCCGTTGCTAAGAGTCTCTCTGGCCGGCGAATCGACCCACACCACCCACACTAGACTCAGTTTCGTCCCCACTGGACCCATGCCTGCCACACCATACATCGCCCGGGCCCGGCAGTGCAGCTTCTGGACCCCTAACGCAACCCCCCTGGACCAACACTGTTGTACCACCTGGTATCAACGTAGGGGCCGAAGCCACCACATGGGTACCGTAATCTACGCACCTCGTCCGTTAATCAGCAGATGCGCCACTAGCAGGTGAGGTCGCTGGGGCCCGATAGATGTAAGAAGGGCCCCTTTGCACCCTCGATTACTTATCTAGCTTAGCTATAAGTCACTACGCGATGAAGTAGGTACCTACTATGTGCAGTACGCAAGAGCACACGAGTCACCATGCGACAGTTTGATGAACACTAATCGATATTTTATTAACTAACAGCCATAAAAACACTTGTTACAACGCGTATAAGCGACAATATAAGATAAATGCAACAGGAATAAACACGTTTTTATACAAATTTCATATCAGAAATAGTTAACCAAATGACAAAAGTATTAAAAAATCGGCAGGTAAAATAGTACCAAACGACAAAATTATATTCATTTTAGGCAGGACAAATACTACTATATAAGGTTTTTTAGTGCGTTGCGCTTAGGAAAAAAATACTAAATGAAAATAAGTACATAATTACGGTAAGGTAAAAGGCTTTAATGGTGAATAAAAAAAAAATTTACCAAGTAAAATTTCTTAAGCAATATTCATACCGGAGACAGTAGAAGGTAAAAATTACTAAATGTATAAACACGTTAATTTGAGTCAAAGTAGAAATTACTAAGTGTAAGAAGTTAAATTCGAATACCATACCATGTGAAAGTTATTTATAAATTGGTAAAATTTTTGTTGCTTAGTCGCCGAAATCAGTGAAAATGTGACGTTTTTTAAATTACCAAGCGACAACAAAAGCCATCTTAGCGGTACGAGAGTAGGATCAATCGACGCAGATTTTTTTTCTGATTTCAGTGATATATATAACTCAATATCGCCCAAAATGTCGCTTGGTCAATTTTGCCTTTCAAGCGTCGATATATTTTATTAACAATTATATAGGTAAGTACCAAAACCTTCCTCAAGAACCACTCTGTCTATTGGTGAAAACCGCATCAAAATTCATTGCGCAGTTTTACATAAGGACGGACAGATAGCGGAAGCGACTGTATAATACTATGTTATGAAGATGAAATTAGCCCCTCCATTCTCGAGTGATAAACGAACAGTAATTCATTTTATATAATAGATTAGATTAGCAAACATTGGCTAATTTTATTTAGATGTTTTTGGATGTACATTGATACGACGTTTGATGTCGGCGGGTTCAAAAGGCTATTTTAAATTGATTTACTGAATTAGGTGACCAACTTTATAGAAGCAGACACTCGCATACCGAACAACGTTTCTTGTTCTGCACCTGGAGCTAGTTATTAAAAACTAGTTCTTCTAATCAAGCGTTACCTTGACATTGGCGATATCACCGACGAACATCGATGGAGTCACGTTTTTAAAAACAGAAGATCTTTGTAGAATAATAGAGATGGGTATTATGAGACCTACGCGCTTTGTATTTAAACAGCTACATTGAAAACGTATTGGGCTAGAATAATGTATACAGCAATAACATTTTTTTATATATTTTTAATTGTTCCATGTAGAATATTAACATTTGCCTTGCTAGTTCCCTAGTAAAACCTTAAGCCATGCGGTGGTTATTTATGATGCGATTAAACGTAAAGCACGATGGACCGACGAAAACGTTGTGGTGATATTTTTTTAGATACGAGTAGTAGTCAGAACATATTTCTTTTTACATTTTTCATTAAAGAACGGTATACATTAAAAGAAGGAGGAAGGAGACATCTATTTAATTGATTAATTAGGAAGTTCGATTTTTGCTGTGCGCGTGGTAGGTGGCTTTTTTGGATAACTTTGGCGCTCCGCAAAAATCGGGTTTCCAGACCCTCTCATACCGAACAACGTTTCTTGTCCTGTACCTGGAGCTAGTTAGGAATAATGGATTCTTCTGTCTCTGGTATGCACCAGAAGTTTATGCAAGGCTAATCTTTAATGTCATACCGAAGCAGTAGGTAGGGGTGCAAAGGGGCTCTACCAACATCTATAGGGCCCCAGCGACCTCACCTGCTAGTGGCGCACCTGCTGATAAACGGACGAGGCTCGTTAATTTACGGTACCTATGGAGTGGCTTCGGCCCCTACGTGGGTACCAGGTGGTACAACAGTGTTGGTCCGGGGGGGTACCACCGTGCAGCTGTGCTAAAGCCCCCCAAGTAACCCAGCCCAGGCTGGGTTGCGTTAGGGGTTCAGCAGCTGCACCGCCGGGCCCGGGGCGATGTATGGTGCAGCAGGCATGGGACCAGTGGGGGCGAAACGGAGTCTAGTGTGGGTGGTGTGGGTCAATTCGCCGGCCAGGGAGACCCTTAGCAACGGCGTTGCCGCGGCCGCCCGCAACACAGTCATGGGGCCCGCCTGGGGCCAACCACCCCAGGAGGCTGCCCCACATGTTGCGCATAATCCTGATGTGGGATCGCCGCTCCGGGTGGTAACCGGTGTGGGGTAGCGGCGGCCTTGCATCAGGGGGGTTTGTGAGCCCTTCCGTCCGGCGAGTCGGCTCCGACCTAACCACACGGTTCTAGACAAAGCTAGCCCCTGCGCTTTGTCACTTACTGCTGCACCAAATGTCGCCCTGTCTTCACGCTTCTTCTTCAAAATCTACAATGGCAGTGCAACAAAAAAGAAATAAACGTTACACAGCGGCCCTAGGAAACCCCACAACTTCACATTTCGAGGTGGAGTTCACTAACGTCCGTGGACTCCATGCGAACCTCGATACCGTCCACCACCACCTTGAGACGGCACGGCCCGCTGTGATGTTCCTCACGGAGACACAAATACGCCGCCCTGACGACACGTCTTACCTGTGTTACCCCGGCTATGTCATCGAGGAACAATTTCGAGACAAAGCCGGGGTGTGCGTGTTCGTTAGGGCGGATGTTTGCTGCCGCCGGTTGCGCTGCCTAGAGAACCCCTCCAATTCCGTCCTTTGGCTGCACGTAGACCATGGCTCTATGAGCCAGATCTACGTGTGCGTCTACCGATCCCACACAGGGGATTCTGAGACAACAAAGCTCTTCCAGTACCTCAGCGAGACGGCTGATGAAGCGCAGGTGCGGTTCCCGAACGCTGACCTAGTATTTCTGGGGGACTTCAATGGCCATCACATTGAATGGCTGGGGTCCCTCAAGACTGATCATGCGGGTAGAGCCGCCCATGCGTTCGCTCTCTCCCACGGTCTGACCCAGATGGTATGCGGGATCACCCGGATACCAGACAGGTCAGATCACGCGCCCGCTCTGCTGGATCTACTGCTGACGAGTCGCCCAGCCCAGTACAGTGTTTCAGTAGGAGCCCCACTGGGTAGTTCCGACCACTGTGTTGTTCACGCTGGCATGAAGGTGTCACCTCCTGCACGTCCTGTACAAACGTCACGACGACTATGGCACTACTCGTCAGCGGATTGGGACGGTCTACGCAATTATTATGCGTCCGTCCCCTGGAGCCAGCGCTGCTTTGTAGGAAAGGCTCCTTCGGATAGTGCTTCTGCTATTGCTGGCGAGATCAGTTTAGGGATGGATTATTACATCCCTTTCACTGATGTCGCCAGTATCCGCAGAGCCCGTCCCTGGTTCGGGCGAGATTGTGCCAAAGCTGTTCGACAAAAACAGTCGGCATATCGCGCCTGGATCAGGGCCCGGGCTGTGCGCGACCCAAACGTGGGCCACCTCAAAGCAGCGTACAACCGGGCCACAAAGTCGAGTAAGAGGGCCTTTAAGAGAGCGGATGCCCAGCGCGTCGCGCGGCTTGGTCAGGAGCTCACTTCCCATCCCACGGGCAGCCGTGGATTCTGGCAACTGGCCAAAGCCGTGCAATCTAACTTTTGTCAGCCCTCGCTGCCACCACTGCGTTACCCAGATGGAACACTGGCTCACAAAGCCCAAGAGAAAGCGGATATGCTCGCAGACCTCTTTGCGGCTAATTCCCGGGTCGACGACCGTGGCCTGCAGCCCCCCGCCATCGCCAACTGTGGCCACACAATGCCTGATATTGTTATCAGGCAATGTGATGTACGGGCAGTGCTGCGGTCACTCGACACGCGGAAAGCCAGTGGCCCTGACGGCATTCCGGCGGTGGTGCTACGAAAATGTGCAGCTGAGTTGTCTCCAGTATTAACGCGTCTGTACCGCCTGTCATACTCTTCAGGGCTCGTGCCGGAGGTCTGGAAGGAGGCGAACGTACAACCGATCCCCAAGAAAGTGGATCGGTCCGATCCAGGCAACTATCGACCCATAGCTGTCACCTCAGTCATTTGCAAGGTGCTTGAGCTCCTTATAAATAAGCAGCTCATGCAATTCCTAGAGGATCACTCGCTAATCAATGATCGACAATACGGCTTCAGGCCAAAGCGATCAACGGGTGATCTTCTGGCATTCGTAACGCATGTCTGGGGTGGGGCTATGGAAAGGCACGGCGAGTCCTTGGCTATTAGCCTGGACATCGCCAAAGCCTTCGATAGGGTCTGGCATGCTTCGCTCCTTTCCAAGCTTCCGGCATATGGTCTACCTCCTCAACTGTGCAGCTGGATTGCCAGTTTTTTAAACGAGCGCCGAGTGCGGGTCCTCTGCGATGGCCAGGCTTCTCGCTTCTTGCAAGTGAATGCCGGGGTACCGCAGGGGTCCGTACTATCACCAACTCTCTTTCTTCTGCATATCAATGATATGCTATCCCTCGGGAACATTCATTGCTATGCAGATGACAGCACACTGCACGGGAGTTACTCGGTTCGTCCGACGGCGGGGCGATCTGAGATTGAGGAGGAGAGACGACGACTCGTGGCTGATCTCGACCGTAACCTCGACAGTATCTCTCAATGGGGTACCGAGAACCTGGTCGAGTTCAATGCCCGCAAAACACAGGCGTGTGCATTTACTGCGAAGAAATCCCCTTTCCTTCCCCTACCCTCTCTTCAGAATGCATTATTACCAATGAAGGACAACCTTGATATCCTTGGCATAGACGTTCGTCGAGAGCTCAATAATAAAAACTACATCGAAAGATGTATAGGGCTAGCTTCGCGGAAACTAGGAATACTGAATAAGGTAAAGAGATTCTTTACACGGGACCAGAGGTGTCTGCTGTACAAGACGCAGATTAGACCCTGCGTCGAATACTGCTCTCACCTCTGGGACGGCTCCGCGAAGTATCTGCTGGACGCTCTCGACGCTATGCAGCGACGGGCTATCCGTATTATAGATTGTCCGGAGGTATCGGGAAGCCTTGAGCCGCTAGTTCAGCGCCGAACAATAGCTTCCTTGGCCGCATTCTACCGTATTTACCACGGCGAGTGTTCTGAAGAGCTCTTCAATCTGATCCCACCCTCTTCCTTCCGATCCCGAACGACTCGTGCCGGGCAGAGATGCCACCCCCACACAGTGGATAGCATGTTCGCGAGAACCGAACGTTTTAAACGTTCGTTTCTCTGCCGAACGATAGTGGCCTGGAACGCCCTGCCTGTGCACGTGTTTCCTCCCACATATAATCCTGGGTTCTTTAAGCGGAGCGTGAAGAGGCACATCAGTAGGTCGTCAAGTTGAGGGCCACTCTCAATAGTAATGTGTGCTGTGAGAGTGGCCCACAATCGCTAGACGTCGTCACGACTTACCACCAGGCGGGCGGCGTCAATTTGGCGAACCAAATATAAAAAAAAAAAAAAAAAAAAAAAAAAAAAAAAAAAAAAAAAGGTAGTAAACCTTAAATATAAGTATCACAGTAGACTTCCTAAGATCTATTCTTAGCATCCTTCGTCTACTAAGTACACAGACACGTTAAGATACAAATCAGTGACGGCTTATAGCGTGGGACAGCGTAATGATTGTGCCTACGTGTAATTCCTCACAGCCCACTATTTGTTGGATTAACTACACGCAATTAGTGAATTAAATAACTAAGTATATTGTTATTTGATGACTCAGTTGCCATTGAACATAAACATTACCAGCGGTGGTGTGGATTATCTATGGAGGCGTATTTGAAGAATACAATACGCGTGAGATAAGCACAAGGATGAGAGTTAAATATGTGCTTAAAATATATTTAGAAAGACACTTTGTTGTAAAATATCTACATAATTAAAAATGCTGGCATAATAGGCATAGCTTCACACATATTTACAAGCATTACCTAGTTCTGTATGGGTGGTGGAGGTCATATGGCAGTCGCTTCACTGAAAATATCGACGTTCAGCCGTTCGCAGTTAGACTGGCCGACGTTAACGTTGGAAAAAGGCTCAGTGGACGACTGATGATGACTTGATGAGTTCTGTAGATGCATATTAACACGTCGGCTGTGTGGAACTAATCTTGCAAGTTATTTTTTTATTTAAACAATATATGTATTATTGTGATTTCGAAAAATTATGCTTGTGCTTGAGCTGGACGGTGGTCATAGGAAGCTGGTGTTTTAATTCGTACCAGGTGTGTAATACGTAAAACAGTCAAGGGGTTAAGTGTTGATAAGACCCCATAGCACCCACACCAATTTGTTAATTAACAATAATATAGGTAGGTACCAGCCGACCCCAACTTTAGTTGGGAAAAGGCTCGGTGAATGATGATAGGTAGGTACCATCATATTACACATTTAGCAAATAAGCTGTAAAGCTTTAACGCACAATTGTATATTAACACTTTTAATAACTGTTTAGAGATGGATGAATTCAGTTTAGAAATTGAAAGTTGTTAGCCATTTCCACATAAAACAACTTTGCAGTTTACGATTCGCTACTAAGTAATTTCTGTAAGTATTTTTCATGAGTTTACCAACACGTGAAGTAAACGTGAGAATTTGTCGGTATTTTTCAGAAAGAGAGCTAATTATAGCTTGTTGACATCACACATCGCTTATATTTACATAAATTACATACAATAATAATAATATACATAATATAATAATATACATAATATAATAATATACATAAATTACATACAATAGCCACGTGCCTGGATAATATATACAGCGATATGTTGCCAGAAAGTAAAAGTATTATAAAAAAGCTAGATTCAGACCATTGTGGGCAAATAGCATCTTTTAAAATCACTAAAGAAAAAGTTATAAAACGTAAAATATTATGTAGACCATTAACTGGTGACCGCTTGGAACGTATGAGGGTTGGACTTTGCAATAAAATTCCATTCTTAGACACTGGCTTAGATCCAAATGTATTGTATAAATTATTTTTTGATTCTTTTTACAACGAGTTCAACTCCATATTCAAGTCTAAGGAGGTCATGATTAGTGATAGTCCTACTTTCAGTGAATGGGCCACTGAGGGTATACACAAAAGTAGACAAAAACTTTATGAACTATACTCAGAAAGACAGCTTAATAGATCAGTTGAATTTCTAGATTATGTTAAAACTTATTCAAAAAAGTTTAAAGCAGATTGTTTAGCAGCTAAATCAAAATATATAAGTGATAAAATTCTCAATAGTGCAGACAAAGTTAAATCTACTTGGAAAATTATAAACGCGGAAAGAGGTCAACAAAAATTAAATGATAATCATTTTAAACTTAATATAAATGGTAAAATAACTACATCAGACTTCGAGGTCGCTAACGAATTTGAAAATTTTTTCTCCCGAATTCCTGTAGATTTGACAAAAACCCTAGGCTCTTCAACCCCTATTGCAGAATCTTTGTTAAAAGCAAACGTTCCTTGTTGTAACGTTATATTTAAATTCAGTAAAGTTAACATAAACACTATCTTAAAAACTTTTAAATCTTTAAATATCAAGAAAACAGCTGACCTCTGGGGCATCTCTGTGTATTTAGTAAATTCTTTTATTGAAATGGTTGCTCCTGAACTAGTAATAATATTTAATAATTGTGTTGATAGTGGTGTGTTCCCTGATTTAATGAAATCTAGTAAATTAATTCCCCTGTTTAAATCGGGTAGTACTTCAGATCCGTCCAATTTCCGTCCCATTTCTGTACTACCTACATTTAGTAAAATTTTTGAAAAAATTATGCTTAATCAAATGCAAAATCACTTTAACGTTAATAAACTATTACATACAAAACAATTCGGTTTCACTCGTGGTCGGTCCACCACTGATGCCGGAATTAAATTATTAGAGTGTATATACAGGGCCTGGGATGAGTCATATGATGCTTATGGTGTATTCTGTGACTTATCTAAGGCCTTCGATTGCGTTCAGCACCAGACTTTAATTAAGAAACTTGATCATTACGGAATCCGGGGGACGGCCTTGAATTTCGTCAATTCTTACTTAAGTGATAGGGTCCAGAAAGTAGTGATCAATGGTAAACAGTCACCTGGTTCTCCTGTAGCAATGGGGGTACCGCAGGGTTCAATTTTGGGACCTTTTCTTTTTCTAGTATATATTAATGATCTCCCTCACCTCATAAGAGACGACCACGAGGTAGTTTTGTTTGCTGATGACACTTCTTTAATATTTAAAGTTAAACGTGGACAGCGCGAACTTGACGATGTAAACATTGCCCTCTCTAGGATAGTCCACTGGTTTTGTGCTAATAATTTATTATTAAATGAAAATAAAACTAAATGTGTAAGATTCACCTTACCTAATGTAAGACTTGTTAAAACCAGTGTTAAGGTTAGGGATGATATAATAGAATTGGTCGATGACACTGTCTTCCTGGGCATAACGTTAGACTCCAAATTGCAATGGGGGCCTCATATCGGGAAAATTTCGGCCAGGCTTAGTTCAGCAGCCTATGCTGTCAAAAAGATCCGACAACTTACAGACATTAAAACGGCGCGTCTTGTCTACTTCAGCTACTTCCACAGTATCATGACATATGGCATACTACTGTGGGGTAACGCTGCCGATATTGAATGCATCTTTGTGTTGCAGAAGAGGGCTATCCGGACTATCTATGGAATGGGGTCTCGGGAGTCATTAAGAGATAAGTTTAAGCATATTAACATCCTTACAGTGTATTCACAGTATATTTATGAAATTTTATTGTATACCCACAAGAACAAAAGTAAATTTGTGAAAAATAGTGATAATCATAATCTAAACTTAAGAAATAAGGATAAACTGGCTGTTCCTAAATTTAGGCTTCATAAAGTGAGTAATTCTTTTGCGGGGAACTTTATTCGAATGTACAATACATTGCCAACCGAAATAGCAAATTTATCTGTCAATAAATTTAAAAAACTAATAAAAAGTAAATTGTGCCATAAAGCTTATTATAGTATTAATGATTTCTTAGATGACAAGGCGGCCTGGTTGTAACAACGTAACGAATTGCTCCTTTCTAAATAACTCTGTATTAGATTTAAGATGAAATATTTTGAAAAAAGCCGAGCTGAGTTTCTTGAGGGCTCTTCTCAGTCTCGTTGCATTTTGGAACCCTCGGTAGAGTCACACCAACTTCTGACAAATCTAAATAATTTTCTGAAAATTTCAAAGATAATAAAGGTTATTTTATTTTATTTTATTTTTATTTTTAAGCCATATCTCATATAATGGATAAACCGATTTTGAAAATTATTTTTTTAATTGAAACCAGGTGTCAAGACACGTGGTTCTATTTCAATATGGTTCCATTAAAACAATTTGAAGCTGCTTTTTAGGGTTCCGTACCTGAAGGGTAAATCGGGAACCCTATTACTGACACTTCGCTGTCCGTCCGTCCGTCTGTCTTGAATTGTATCTCATGAACCGTGATAGTTAAAAAGTTGAAATTTTGAAAGATGATGTATTTTCTGTTGCCTTTATAACAACAAATACTAAAAAACAGAATTAAAGGGCGTTTTGGTACGGAACACTTTGTACGCGAGTCCGACTCGCACTAGGCCGGTATTTTTGCCATTATTTTACTTACTCCTGCGGATCTGCTCCACTCGCATTGAATGGTTGTAACCCTGGACAAAAATATCCGATATGTTAATCCATTAAATGGTAATTTATGCTAAGCCTTCAAAATCCGATCGTGTTGCTCGACGAGGTATGTAAGCTCTTTGAGCGAATTATCGCGGAACGCCTCGTCGAGCATCTCACGAGTGTGGGGCCAGACCTGGCGGATAACCAGTTCGGTTTCCGTCGGGGACGCTCCACCGTGAGCGCGATCATGCGCGTGAAGAGCCTGACGGAGGAAGCAGTCCCGCAGGGCAAGGTGGTGGTGGCGGTGTCTCTTGACATCGCCAACGCGTTCAACACCTTGCCATGGAGCTGCGTTAGGGAGGCGCTCGTGTATCACGAAACGCCTCTCTACCTCCGTCGTATTGTCGGGGCCTATCTCTCGGAGAGGGCCATAGCTTTCCCCAGCTGGCTCGGGCCAGCTCGGCGAGATGTGTCGTGCGGTGTTCCACAGGGGTCGGTCCTGGGCCGCTTCTGTGGAACATCGGCTACGACTGGGTGCTGCGGGGTGCGTTGCCTAGGGGCGTCGGCGTAACGTGCTACGCCGACGATACCCTCGTCACTGCGCGGGGTGCAACGTACCAGGAGGCAGCACTCAAGGTCACGACGGGTGTTGCTCGAGTCGTGGGTCGGATACGGCAGCTGGGACTGGAGGTGGCCTTGCACAAGTCCGAGGTTCTGTGTTTTCACAGACCTCGGAACGGTCCACCCGAAGGTTCCAGCATAAATGTGGGGGGCGTTAGCATCGGCATCAAGCCCTCGATGAAGTACCTAGGGATCGTACTTGATAGCCGATGGAACTTCGGACCACATTTCCGAAGTTTGGTCCCCAAGGTGACGCAGGCATCGGCCGCGCTTTCGCGACTGATGCCCAACCTAAAGGGACCCAACGCTCCCTGCAGGAGACTGTACCTGGGGATCGTGCGGAGTATGGCCCTATACGGGGCTCCCGTATGGGCGGATAGGTTGGCGGTCAAGGGGAACGTGACTCTGTTAAACAGACCACTTCGAACCTTGGCCGTCAGAACCATACGGGGGTACCGCACGATCTCCGGAGAGGCTGCATGTCTCCTAGCCGGGACCCCTCCATGGGACCTGGAAGCGAGAGCCCTTGCGTCATTGTTCCAATGGCGCAAGGAGGCGCTGGAGCGGGACCACAGGCCTGCGTCTCGAGAAATCGAGGACCAGCGGTCCCAACTCCGCCAGGATCTCATGGAGTCATGGAGGGTGCGACTTGAGCAACCCAAGTGGGGTACCACCATCATCGCGGCGGTGAGACCGATCATGGACGATTGGCTGCAGAGGCAGCATGGTGACCTCACGTATCGTGCGACGCAGATCGTTGCCGGGCATGGATGCTTCGGTAGCTATCTGTTTCGCATGCATCGTGAGGTCACACCCCGGTGTCAACACTGCGAGGTTTCCGAGGACGACACCGCACTCCACACGTTGGTGGAGTGCTCAGCGTGGGCGAGCCAGCGCCGGGACCTCGTAGTGGGTCTGGGCGTGGATACCCTCTCGCTGGAGACCATGCTTCAAGCCATGGTCTCCAGCCGGACTAGGTGGAACGCGGCCGTGTCCTTCTGCGAGCAAGTCATGCTCGCGAAGGAGGCGGCCGGGAGGCAGAGGGAGCGTACCCTCCCCGCCGAGTTCCGTAGTCGGCGGCCAGGGCGCCCCAGACTCCGCGACTACGCCCAAGACTATCGACCTCCATGATCGGGGCCTGAGGACGGCGGGATCGCCATCCGCCGTCCTTACAGAAGCAGGCTAGAAGGGTTGCGTGCTGCAGGGCCTTTGCCCCATAGCACGCAACCAGATTCACTCACTGACGCGGGATAAAACCCTTCCCCCAACGACGCGGGATTCTCGTCCCGACCCAACACCCGAAGAGACCACAGAGGTGGTCAAAGTCCGCCGGGCGCCACTGGACATACTCTCTTCTAGTAACCAGAGACGCCCGGCAACGGACGTTAGAGCGGCCGCGGCCTCAGGCCGCGGAATTAAAAAAAAAAAAAAAAAAAAAAGCCTTCAAAATATTTTCAAAATATGTGAAGTGAATTAGTATAAAACCATTTTGAAGATGCCATGGAGCGCAACCGGTCAGGTCCTATTCATCATCATCTACCTGCCCTTATCCCAATTATTTAAGGTCGGCGCAACAAGTTTTTCTCCTCCACACATCCTTGTCAGACGTCATCTCTTCAGTTACTCGTCTCCTTGTCTCATATCCTCTTTCGCACAGTCCATCCATCTTTTCTTTAGCCTACCTCTACGTCCTACCCTTGATTTGTAAATGACATTCTATCATTATAAGTATGGGAGGCAGTCCTGCAAACATTTAGTAAGTTTTTCACAGTTATGTACCTACACCGGGTCTCCCTTGTTTGACCGAAAGGAATTTGACAAATGTTCACTTCCCAAAAAAAATTAACCTAATCTAAATAGTTCAGTTCCGGGTAACCTACTAAAAACAATCTCTTTTTTCTATTAATGCAAGTCGTTTCTGGCATCGGCATCAAGCCCTCGATGAAGTACCTAGGGATCGTACTTGATAGCCGATGGAACTTCGGACCACATTTCCGAAGTTTGGTCCCCAAGGTGACGCAGGCATCGGTCGCGCTTTCGCGACTGATGCCCAACCTAAAGGGACCCAACGCTTCCTGCAGGAGACTGTACCTGGGGATCGTGCGGAGTATGGCCCTATACGGGGCTCCCGTATGGGCGGATAAGTTGGCGGTCAAGGGGAACGTGACTCTGTTAAACAGACCACTTCGAACCTTGGCCGTCAGAACCGTACGGGGGTACCGCACGATCTCCGGAGAGGCTGCATGTCTCCTAGCCGGGACCCCTCCATGGGACCTGGAAGTGAGAGCCCTTGCGTCATTGTTCCAATGGCGCAAGGAGGCGCTGGAGCGGGACCACAGGCCTGCGTCTCGAGAAATCGAGGACCAGCGGTCCCAACTCCGCCAGGCTCTCATGGAGTCATGGAGGGTGCGACTTGAGCAACCCAAGGAGGGTGCCATCTTCATCGCGGCGGTGAGACCGATCATGGACGATTGGCTGCAGAGGCAGCATGGTGACCTCACGTACCGTGCGACGCAGATCGTTGCCGGGCATGGGTGCTTCAGTAGCTATCTGTTTCGCATGCATCGTGAGGTGTCAACACTGCGAGGTTTCCGACGACGACACCGCACTCCACACGTTGGTGGAGTGCTCAGCGTGGGCGAGTCAGCGCCGGGACCTCGTAGTGGGTCTGGGCGTGGATACCCTCTCGCTGGGGACCATGCTTCAAGCCATGGTATCCAGCGGGAGTAGGTGGAACGCGGCCGTGTCCTTCTGCGAGCAAGTCATGCTCGCGAAGGAGGCGGCCGGGAGGGAGAGGGAGCGTACCCTCCCCGCTGAGTTCCGTAGTCGGCGGCCAGGCCGCCCCAGACTACGCGACTACGCCCAAGACTATCGTCCTCCATGATCGGGGCCTGTGGACGGCGGGATCACCACCCACCGTCCTTACAGAAGCAGGCTAGAAGGGTTGCGTGCTGCGGGGCCTTTGCCCCATAGCACGCAACCAGATTCACTCACTGACGCGGGATAAAACCCGACCCCAATGACGCGGGATTCTCGTCCCGACCAAACACCCGCAGAGACCACAGCGGTGGTCAAAGTCCGCCGGGCGCCACTGGTCATACCCTCTGCTAGTAACCAGAGACGCCCGGCAACGGACGTTAGAGGGGCCGCGGCCTTAGGCCGCGGAATTAAAAAAAAAAAAAAAAAGTCGTTTCTGGCACTCGCCGGCCGCTACCGAGGCACCGCTCGCTTCGCTCGCTCGGCTCGTGCGTAGGAGGTCACAGTTTTAACCTAACCTAACCTACCCATTTTGTTTAAAGAAGAAATTAACCTAATCTAAATAGTTGAGTTCCGGGTAACCTACTAAAAACAAATTACAATTAATATTTTTTGTCTTAACAAATCATTTCACCAAACGTTTATTGTCTGAAGATTGTTTGCTGTAATAAATCATTTGATTAAAGACCAAATGACATTATACTTGGTAATTTTTTGCCAAGTAAAAATTTAACCAAATAAAAATATGCGTACTAAAATCATTCAAAATATTGCAATGGTATAAAAAAAGGTTGCTAAAATTTGTTTGGGTAATGAAATTTTGTCAAAATCTTTTCGGCAAAACGGCAGGCGCCCACCTACACCAAAACTGTTCGACTCCTTTCAATTATACATTGAGCGCCATAATATATTTTAACTCTCATACTTAGTTGGTTTTATTATTTGTAAAGTAAGTTACTAAAAGCCGCTGTTGTATATTGAAACCGTAAATCCAGCTAAATCTCTTAGTACATAACACATCGAGTTCTAGACAACTATGATCGTTTCGCGAAATCGCAAACTAGTAACTACATGGAAACGTAATACCGACAGGTCAGATGCTCACTAGCTTGCGACATTAGTAAGAAACACGATTGCATTCTTAAACGATGGCTTCTTATTAAACTTGTTTATGACAACACATTTTCTTTTAACATTCAACAATCTTAGTCAAATGTTTTTGTTCGTTATGTAAATTAATATACAGGAACGTGTTATAATGGTTTAATAGAATTAAATAAATAAATAAATATGTTAGGACAATTCACATAACATACATGAGTACTAGATAAACTGATATAAATATTTTTATTTTTATTATTTTTTGTAAATACACACATATTATGCATAGGACTTCGGCAGACTTCGGCCCAGGGGTATGTGTCACACAAAGTTTGTCCCGACCGGGAATTGAACCCGAGACTCCGGCGTGCGTCGAAAGCGGATGCACTGCTAACCACGCCACCGAAGCAGTCTAAGTCATTAATTAACACTTCTTTTTCTAAAGCTTTAATTAAGTTACGTAAAATTGTATAGGTAGCGCGCATAAGTTTAAGGTGATAGAAATTGGATGGTTTCTATCTAATAAGTTACAGAATGTGATGTAATCTAATGTTTAACTAAAATATGTGTGGCAAGGTTACCTAAGTATATCCATTTCCCCGAAAAGGCCACGCAGGCCAAAGTCCGCCGGGCACCACTGGAAATCCATTCTGGTGCGTACCAGAGACGGCCGCAGCAGTGGACATAGGAGCGGCCGCGGACTCGCGGTTTAAAAAAAAAATCAAATCCATTAACTTAATCAAAGTTCATTTAGCCTGTTTTTTTTGTTATACGTTTTGGACAAGAGACCCCTATATCAATTAAAATCAAGCGTCTTGTCGTTATTGATATTCGTAAAAGAAGAATATTGCTGCATCTTATTTATGACGCCGTTTTGTTAGATGTCTTGTATCAATATATTTGCACTATAATTTCGAGAAAAGAAAGTATCTAATTGTAACCGTTTATACGTGGTAACAGGCAGATATCACTCAAGTTCAGAAGATTTCTCTCGCTAAATGTTATAAATATGCAAAAAATAAACATTTAATACGTGCACCTCGTGTTGGTTACATTTTATCTTTAACACGAGTTCAAGATAGCCTGACGAGATTCTTCCAAAACTTAGATAACAATCACCCACTTAGTCTATAACTTCCCGGTACAATTAGGTATAATGTTACACGAAACGTAATGTTGTTAGTCCATTAGAAGAACTCAAATTAAATTTTTCGAAAAAATATTCTCAAAAACTTTAATCTGACTTCCATTTCTAATCATCATCCACTGAGCCCTCACTCAATATAGTTAGGGGTCGGCTTCTATTTGTAACCATCATTCAAATATAATTATATCTAAGTGCCGTAAACATAGCTATGTTTTATTTTTATTTTTTTTATCGGGACTGGATTGTGACCATGTGGTAACTGGTTCGAGATAGAGCTAAGATTAAGCAAACACTAGCTAGGTTAATCTTAGGATGGGTGACCATTTCTTAACACACTGAAATCCCTCCGTGCCTCGGAAAGCACGCGGTCCCGGTTGCCATACGGACAACTATGGCCACAGAACTTCCATATCGCCAATGGCTTGTAGAGAACAGCTGGCAGTCGCTTAACGGAAAATATCGAAGTTCAGCCGAATCGCAGTTAGACTGGACAGTCGATCCCAACTGGGTTGGTAAAAGGTTCATTGGATGATGACTTTTTTAACTCGCAGAATTTTTTTATCTTAGAGGAAAAAATACGACGAAAATACATACGTAATTGACTGAGGGAGCGAAGCGATCGAAGTCTCCGTTTCAACTTGCAGACTGGGGAGAATTTCTTTCGTCTGTACATCTCTACAACTACGGGTTTTGTCAGATCATGTTTGCGGCCGTATTTATCAACCGATTTTCATGAAACTTTACACACACACTCCTTGCTTGCAATGAATAACATGTGAATGATATTTTTAGATTGGATGAAAAATAAAAGAGTCATAAAGAAAATTTAAAAATAAATTTTCGAAACAAAGCTCCCGAAGTCTACGGTTCACAGAACCACTAGTATTAAACTATAGTTATATACTTATAATCTCACACGTACACAACTTACAAATACTTAGTCAGACTAGAAGTTATTTCGGTTCATCCGTCCATTGTACTTATTGTTAAAATAGCAGAGATGGACGGACGCAAAACAATACACATTTGTTGAGCAATATGACGACAAATGACTAGTCTTTATTACAAGTTAATAAAGCACATTATCGAGCAAATATTTGTGCATAACAGAGATACAGAAAGCGCAAGTGGTGATAAATGAATAATGATCGTGACCGAAACAGTGTTTTAGTTGAAAGTTGACCTCACATAATCTTTACATAATATTGTTCTAAGCAAAGCATTACAATGTTATTTGATCATTATGATTATGGGAGTCCATTGAGGAACACTGCGCAATGCTATTTCTATAATTAATTTTACTGGCTTTAATTAATTAAACTCGGCTATTAATTTGTAAACAAAATTAATTGTAAGAGCTGGTGAGATTTTATTGCGATATTTTTTCGCAGGCTGCACCTACTGTGTTGCCAATTTAGCATTAAATACCAGCAAAATAATAATTAACCTTGATATTTGTGAATTTAAGGTAGAGAGGGATTAAAAAGAAATACATACCTAATTGTTATGGATAATGTCCATAACAATTAGGTATGTATTTCTTTGGAAGGCCCTTAATTAGAGTAGTAGGTATAACCTTCAAAGGCGTTTTGCGAAGATATTTGTTTCTTGTTAACCCAAAACGTTAACGTCTGAGGGAAGAGACTGGGGATCTCCGCGTAGGCAGCTTTCTCGCGCAAAGACTCTCATTGGCAATTCAGCGCGGGAATGCTGCCTGTGTTATGGGCACTCTGCCTAAGTCTCCCGCCTTACTTATTTATTTTAGTTTCTTAGTTTTAGATACTATAGTTTGTAGTTTGTTTAGGTTTTTATTATTTAATTTTCCTGTTCCTTGTATATATTTAAGTAATATAGTATATAGTTTCTTGTAAATATAATGAATCAAAGAATATTTCATAGAATTCGAAACATACAAACTTATAAATTAAAAATGGGATATTGGCCCGTCAACTTTAAGAGTTTTAATTGTTTATTTAAATATCTTTCAAACAGTAGACCTGGCTAGCACAGGGGGTATCGGTAGCCGGGCGCTACTGGAAATACCTTCTCGTGCATACCAGAGACGCCCGGCAACGGATGTAGGAGAGGCCGTGGCCTTGGGCCAAAAAAAGGGGGGTTTCGGTATCTTCATTAAACTAAACTTATTATCACCCAATCAAATAAGCTCACGATAAGAACATGGTTTTAAATTTACGAGCACTTCTGCCAAGCACTTGTGTTCATGAAGATCAGATATAAAATGTGGCCAACTACACTGGACTGGAACATACAGATAGACAGACAAAATTGTTCAATATAATGTCGTCGAAAAGTAGACGCCTTGCTCGATCGATCAACTAACATTTTTGAGTAGGTACCAACCCAACTTTACCTGCAAGTGACTTGCAAGCCGAACAACAGATGAGGCTCTGCAGGGCGAGCATGGCGGTACGAAGAGTTTGTCGATAACCAATGATATGGCAGGAAATTTCAAAAAATGTATTGAATAGGTTACGTCATCGACATTTTCTCTACCGCCATGCTCGCCCTGCTGGTAAACTAAACATAAAAGTACCCGACTAGTAGCAATAAAGTGAGAGGGCGAAGTAGAGGGCACTCTTATACGTAGGACTCTCCAACAAGATTACTGCTGAAGTGATTATAATATGCCTCTATTTCGGGGATATGGACGTGATTTGTACTTAAGTCCATTTTGAGACAAGGATGTCTAAATTTTCGACTTCTGTTCGATTATTGTACTTGTTGCACATTTTATTTGATTTCTACTCGAATGTATTCAGCTGATAGTCATCTTTAGACTAAAAACAAATAATGTCTAGTTTTGCTTTCTACATCAGTTAAGCTAAGAGGCTTTTAAATCATTGTTAAATCTTGGACCGGAAAGAATAACCTCGTAAAATTTTGCAGACGATTCCTAAACTTATAACAATGAAGTGCTAAACTGCACGTACATTTACGTTGTGTAAGCTTCGTTGAATGTTTGTTGAGAAGAACAAAGAGAAACAAAGAGATAATTTCCGTATTTTATAACAATTTATTTAAACATTTTATTGTACCAATAGTGTTTGTGCCGGTTGCGTATGTTGTTATCGGATTATAACTTAGATTACAAGCGTAAAGTTGCATAAGGAGATTCTAGAAAAACCGGCCAAATGCGTGTCAGGCCACGCAAAGAATAGGGTTCCGTAGTCACCCATAATGTCCTCCATAACTCATGTGTGTCTAGTACCAGTTTCTTACGTGAATTTGCTCGAAATACGTTTTCGTATTCCCCATACTTTTCACACCAGCGCCCCTAGCGGTAACTTCAGGGAACTGTGGGGAAATTAACGTAAGGAAATGATACTAGACACACTTAACTAACAGAGTTATGAATGTCGATTGTGTATGAGAGTGAATTTGTTCATAAAAGTTTGTATTAAATGGAAAGAATAAACGTGAGATTTGGGTGACGAAAACGGAAGCTATTTAGCTTTAATATAATAGATAATAATTAGTAAAAAAAGGTTGCTAGGCAAATAAAATCATATTTTGTGTACCTACTTTGTATAGTTCTAGAAATTAGAGAATACCCTGGGATTATCCTTTTAGTGGCTTACCCTGGACGCCTGACAATGAACTTTAGGACGGAAATATATAAATACTCCTCAAGGAAATTGGCGTGATTATAATTATATGTTTGTTTCGTATAATTTTACTTAGTATATTGTATTATTATGTAGGTATTCTCAGTTTTAAGGTACCTCTATAGGTAAGGTACGAGTATCTATGGACCGTAGAATAAGTTAGTAATATCTGTAACTTTTTCTCGTGTAGCCTCAAAATACAATTATTTATGAAACAAGCGTTTTTTTTTAATTGCGCTCCTTTGCCAAGGGCAAAGCCTATTGTACACCCTTTTATTAATTTACTCCTAGGCTAACTATCTTAGCGATAGCCGTCTCGGGGCTCCTTCCTTTATTTAACTATCTTATTCTATTATAATCATCTTACATTCCTGTTCTCTATTACCATTCCATTTCTTCTTGTATTCTTCTCGCACTTTCGCGCTATTCCTTTCATTCTTTGCTATTGGGATTGTTGGGGTAATGTTGCGCTTTATTTCTATAAAAATTTCGAAAAAAAAAAATTCTCAGCTAAATTCAAAGCTTATGAAACAAGCGTTGCCCAATTACGTTATATAGTTATTTAGTTAATGATGTAGTTTGTCTATTTAATACTAGCTACCGCGGCTCCGCCCGGGTTATACTCTTTCCATCCTAAGGTTGCCTGGAAGAGATGACTCTTTTGCGATAAGGTCACCTATTTTACATTATTTTTAAGGGCATTTGTTTATCTCTGTTTTGTGTACAATAAAGAGTTTTTATGTATCTATTTAGTAAATACTAGGAATACTTGAAATACTGGGATAAAAATTAGCCCTCACTTTGCTAGCACTCCGTTCGTGGTTTTCTTCTCGCCCCATTCTGGGGTGGGGAAACTATTGGGGGCTATGCCCCTTATAGTGGTGTTCTTCGCGGTTCAACAATTTGAACCGGTCATTGTGGTTACGCGGCGCACTTTCATCGGCTTAGGGGCCGGTGAGGCGCCTGCGTGTTGCCGGCGGCTCGTATGCGTCGGTGGACGCTGGGGCCCCGCTCGGGGGAGCTTGGATTATCTCCCGAGCGGGGCGTTTTGCTCTTCTCTTTACGCTAGCCATCATATCCGGGTTTGGTAGGGGGGCTATGCCGATCAGATGCGGGAGCTCTGAGCGGTCCGCTCGGCCGAACATCCCGGTGGCTAGCCTTCTAATGAAATCATGGATCGGCTCCCATTTCAGATCCCTGTATATAGTGGAGTTCTTTAGGTACCTGGGTGCGTCGACTGCTATGCGGAGGCAGGTATTCTCCAGCTGCTGAAGTCGGCGGCGCGTCGACCCCGCTGTCAGGTTGTACCAGGCCGGCCCCGCATAAGTGAGGCGCGACCTAATATAAGTTTTGTAGATGCCGAGCTTGGCTCGGATCGGCAGTCTTGATGACAGCAGGGGACGCAGCTTCGCCCTCGCGAAGCCGGCTTTGGTCCTTGCTGTCTCCGCATGGTGCGCCATGCTGAGGCTTCGGTCGATTGTGACACCCAGGTACTTCACGCGGGGTTGCCAAGGGATTTCTTCGTCTAACAGGCGTAGAGTTGGCGGCAGGTGCGTCCTGCCCGTCAGCAGCGCCTGGGTTTTCGCCACGTTGCACTTGAGCCTCCACTTCTTCAGCCAGCCAGGAAGGGCTTCAAGTGTCGGGCTCAGCTTCCGTGCAGCGTGGATGGCGCTCTGTGAGCCGGACAGGTACGCGGCGGCGTCGGCAAACAGAGCCAGCTTGACGTCGCCCACCACTGGGATGTCGTCCGTGTAGTGGGCGTACAGTGTTGGGGATAGGCAGCTCCCTTGGGGAACTCCGGCTCGGATGGGCTTCTCCTCAGACGTGGCGTCCTCGACCGCCACGCGGAATGTCCTCTGCGACAGGAACGACGCGATGACCGTGATGACTCGCCTCGGCAGGGTTGTCGTCGACAGCTTGTGGACAAGGCCCTCGTGCCACACCCTGTCGAAAGCCTTCTCCATGTCGAGCATCACGGCCGCCGTATAGCCGCCCCTGTTCATCCGCATGGCCATCTCGTCAAGTACTCGAGTCAGCTGCAGCGTGGTCGAATGGTCCTGGCGGAAGCCGAATTGTTCCGGCCTCGGGCAGATGTGTTCCCGCATCCTGACCAGCAGCAGCCGATCGAACACTTTGGACGTCGTGGAGAGCAGGGTGACGGGCCGGTAGTTCTCCGGCCTCTTAAGGTCTTTCCCGGGTTTGGGGAGAGCGACGACCCGGCCTCTCTTCCAGCTGCTCGGGAAGTGGCCGGTCCGCAGTACACCGTTGAAGAGTTGAGTGACGGCGACTAGCGCTCTCCTTGGGAGCCTCTGGAGTGCCGCGTTGGGTATCCCGTCTTCTCCAGGGGCTTTCTTTATGTTGGTTCGCCTGATCATAGAGGCAACCTCCTTCGGAGAAATTAACAGTTCGTCCACTGGTTCGACGAGGGGGGCAGAGAGGTAGGCCCGGACAGAGTCCTCTACCTCTCTGGTGAATGCCTCGTCGTGGACCTCGTGGGGGACGAACTGCTTCTCCAGGCTGCACGCGAGGACTTCAGTTCTATCCTTGGCCTTGTAGCGCATCAGGCCGTCCTGCCCGCACAGAGGGCGAGTGGGGTGGGGTTCTGCGGCGAGTTGCCTACAGAGGTGATGTATCGAGGGCTGTTCGTCCTCGATATTTAACAAAAAGTTCTCCCACTCGTCACCTCTATGTTCCCACAGGGCGGCCTTAACCTCGCTTGTGAGATGATTATATCGGGCCTTGTCACTGGGATGTCTCGTCCTTTGCCAGCGCTTTTTGGCGTCGCGCTTTTCCTCGAGCATCCTCCGGATACGGGCTGGAAGGGGCTCCCGGCGATCCTCGTGCGGTACGAAGCTCGAGGATTGGCGCAACGCTCTCTGCATGGCCTGGGCAAAGCTCTCCGCTGCGGCGTCCACCTCGGCGACGGTCCTCAGCAGCGCTGGATTCCTGTAGCCGGAGATGGAGTCTTGAAATTTCGCCCAGTCCGTCCGTAGGCGTGGTGTTGGTGGGTTGATCATCGTCACGGGTTCCCTGAACACTAGCAACACCGGTCGGTGGTCTGAAGGTAAGTCCGGCAGCACTTCCTGCGAGGGAGGTGCCCGTAGTCCCCTATAGACCAGGATGTCCAGCACGTTGTCGCATCGGGCGTCGACGCGGTCGTGCCTCGTGGGCTCCCTGGGCCCGGCGATCTCATAATTGTGTGTGCTGGCATCCTGTACTAGGAGCACCCCCGCTTGGTTGCTTGCCGGGCTGTGCCATGCCGGGTGCTTGGCGTTCAGGTCTCCCGCGATCGCTGTTGGCGATGTGGGCAGTAGTAGGTCGCGGAGCTCTTCGACCTTAAATCCGTGGCCTGGTGGGCGATAGGCGGCGTAGAGACGCAAGTCCCTCCCGCCAACCTGCACGTCGACACCCAGGGCGTACATGGAGTTCAATTTAATGGGGGTGACGGCTTGGTGAACTACGGTTCTCCTCACGAGAACAGCAAGTCCACGGTAGGCTTCGCCGCATGGCGAGACCTCATCCTGCCGGTATACGACCCCTTCCGCACGACGAGGGCACCACCACACCGGCTTTCAAGGCGATGACACTCCCCGCACAGCTATTACGCTGGGCGCAAACTTGGACGATTATACAACTATAATCCCTTGTTTTGCTACGAGTTGTTAGAGACACCCGAACGTGAGCGAATCAAAAAGGTACCTCGATTCGGCTCCAGATGGCGCGACTGTCCTGCTAGCACTCAGGGATTAAATAAAATAAATAAATTAAATAAATCTGTTAGGACAATTCACACAATGGCAAAAAATTAGTACGAGATAAACTGATATAAATAGGTACTTAAACACATTTTTTGTAAATGTAAATACTCGTACATACATATTATACATAGGAAACATCCAGACTTCGGTACAAACGTATCTGTCATCACACAAAGTTTGTCCCGACCGGGAATCGAACCCAAGACTCCGGCGTCGAAAGTGGATACACTACCGACCACGCCACCGAAGCAGTCATAAGCATTCAAGCAGTCAGGGATAATGCAGCTACCCACATATCACTAAAAAAAATATTCTAAATCAAAAAAACATTCAAAGAAACATACAATCGAATCTTTCCTCTTTTATAATATTTGCTTGACACGGCAACCAACCTCAAGTTAACAGGATGTGACCAAATAGTTGCACCAGGAACGATGCAGGACGCATATAGAGATTTATGATTTTTTTTTATTTCTGACAGATTATAGTGTGAGGTATTTCAGAAAGACACAACACCAAGGTTTCCAACAATTATTTATTCTCTCTTATGACTCCACAACCAGTAACTACATCAAGTCTTCTGTTTCCACCTACTAAACTTATTCACTCAAAACTTACGAGTATAATATCTAAACTTATTGTGTAATTCAAAGCTTGTCAATCCAAAACTTATTTAGTGATTCAAATCTATAATATCAAAACTTATTGTGTAATTCCAAAGTTTATCAATCCCAAACTTATTCAGTGATTCAAATCTTATAATATCAAAACTCATTGTGCCAAACTTATTAATCTAAAACTTATTCAGCAGAACTTATTATTTCTAAACTCATTTAATCTAAACTTTTATGTAAATGCCAATATACTCGTAATATAACTCGACCAAACTTCTGAAGCACTAGGTAATAATTCAGCTACAATAGATTCGCTTGTCTCGACACAACCGTTCGCTACGAACGACATCTCGACTGCCCTCTCTTTTTGATTAAAAAATCCAATATGGCTGCCCGGTATGACCATTATAGAATTACAATTTCTACAACAAAACATGAAATCTTAGGTATAAACAGTGTATGTGTAACAGTATAAGCACGAAATATATCATGGGTCTCCTTCACGACTCCTCACCCATCCGACACTCGATAATATAGAATGTTCGTTCAAATCACGCGCGTCGTGCACTAAGTCGTGTCGACTAAAGTATTGAATTGTCATAGAACACGAAAACTGTGTTCTTCATTTGTGCTACTAACGCAATTTACTGCCAGTACCACTTACTTACTGTCGTGTTTTCATCCTACTAGGTATATTTAAGCGAGCGAGCGAAGCGTCTGTATGTGTGTTCGATCTCCACGAAACTTAGCACAAGTGTGGTAGGATGTTTAATAATTTTACAATTAATTAAACCTTTATTTCCGGGTTTTGAGTTTCATAGGCATTTACAGAATACACAATTAATTAATTACAGTTAATATTTTCTATTACGCACCTATACATTTTAATGTTTGTACACCGTGAAAGTACCACCGTTTACAAAAAAAAGTATTTTGGACTCAGTTTCGATAACAGAACCGACTGGAAGTATTACTTTGAAATACAAACACATTTTTTTTTACAAAATCTTAAAATTGATGTACTCTCTAGACACGTGTAGAGTACTCGTGGTAGCTCACTGCCTTAAAAATCTTCCTAGTGCTATCCAGAGGCGTTCGACAAGAGACGTAGGCTGCAGCGGCCTCGAGCTGCGGAATTAAAAAAAAGAAACTATGTACATCAATTTTAAGAATTTTATAAAAAGAACCCTTTAACCTGACTCCAAAAATTTTTTTTTAAACGGTAGTACTTTCACGGTATATATGTAATAGTTGGATGGATGTTGGGATATTTGTTACTCTTTCACGCGAAAACTAAAGAATGGAATTTAATAATTTTTTACAAAATAATATTTTTTTTACTTTTCATCACTATAATGAGTGTCTAAAACTCGAGCTAGTTATTTATATTGCACTCTTTAATTGGAACTAACAGGTGTTGAAATACATGCACAAACCTCTTGAAATACCTGTGTAAGTTTGACATTTAATAATTTTGACATTTCCACTTCTTGATATTTCTTATTTTAATGATGTCAGTTTAATGATTTACGCAAAAAATAGGCATACTCTATATAACCGGTCAGATCTATAACAAACACGGTACAACAGTGTTTGACCAATATTTGTTAGACGTTTCACTAAGATTAGCAATCAACAATTAAATATATTTTCGCAGCACGCGTGAAGTCTTTTGTGGGTAGCGTATTACTACCGACACTACTTGATAGTTACATAGAACAATTACGATTAGACAATGTTCACAATATCAAATTTGACCCGGGATATTTATTTGTATCCTTTTAATGTAATTTTTGAATATATGTCCAACCGATTTTCATAATTTTTTCACTCAAAAATCAAGTATTCTCAGGAGCAGGTTTTGTTCGAGACCGAATTTTGATTTACCATTGACCATGTCACGGGGACGGGCGATATTCGCCGTGAATATTGCAGTGATCAAATGAGTTTATGATAATGACATTTCCCTCGTGGACTTCCTCCGGTGGCGTGCGAATTAGACGTGCGAATTTTCGCCGGTACCGCTGCCGCAGAAGCCCTAGCCAGGCTTCGTGTCAAGTATTGCCATTTCTGATAACTTTGGATAATTAATCAGAGCCTCATCCTTTTGGTAGCAGGTGTACCGCATGCAGTTGAGGATGGCTAAAGACACGGAGATGTTGCGGTCACCTTAGCACCCTCGACAATATTAAATGCAGAATATTGTAACACACTGACTAAATTATACAACAAACCTTATAAAAACGTATATTTCATTAGATTATGTTTAAATGAGTCATTAGTACCATTACTCATATCAAACCAGATAAGTAAATAGTTAACTTTACTTTGGCGATTCCCATTATATAAGTACGCCTACAAGGGTGTTACCGCATTACGCGTAGGTGGACGCAACACACAAGTAACGTCAGCAATAAAACATGAGTAACGTAGTTACTATTGAATACTTATTTTCGCCACTGAACATTTTAAACTGTTGTTGTTGCTATTAACAGCAGTCGTAAATCAGTGTCGGTGGTCAGGAAATCAGGATTAGTTTTGGTTAACACGCAACTAGACACAAAGAAATAATATTTTCATAAAAAATGAAAACAAAATACCCCACTGAATGGATATTTAGTCTCTGTACAGTTAGTACGTTTATGTTAAAGAAACTATTAAGTATAACCATAAACAGATCACAATAGCCTCTCCAATACTATTTAACGTTAAGAATACTATTGTAAGTTGTAGAATTTAAAGACTATAAAGTTAAATATGCAATGTATGTTTTGCAACACAACGTATCAATGAAAAAACATTTAAGTGGACTAAATATTATATATACCTTAAGCCTAGTTCGCATTAGGCTAGTAATTTTTCTCTCTGATCTCTATCTTTCTTTAACTCTTCTGAGTAGCGAGTAATTTAGTAGCTAAATATGAGCGAACTACAAAAAATTAGTCGAGTAATTTAGTAAATGATTTAGTCGAGTCAATCCATTTTACTCTATTTTTTCGGGTGAGTAGCGCCTTCCACCACGCATCCGTGCTCACTGGTTCACAGGCTAAACAAGTCCGAACCTGTTGATTAGTCGAGTTCATTAGTGGCCGCCACCACTTGTGTACTGTACTAAACCGTAATGCGAACGATTTCTGTGTAGTAGCGAGTAGTTTAGCCACTAAATTACACGCTACTCTACTAAATTACTAAAGCAGTGTGAACTAGGCTTAAGACACATTTTAAAATCAATACAGATGTAAAATAAAAATATGTCATCGAACTCGGCCAGCATTACAGCTGGTTTAATGAAACCTACAACAAATACAAAAACAAAATAATAAATAAATATTTTTGAACATTCTCACACAACGTCATCTAGTCCACATTAAGCTAATATAAGCTTGTGCTAAGGGATCTAGACGACTGATAAACATACTTATATTTCAAAATAACTACATACATAAAATATTATACATATAAGACACCCATACTCCGAAACAAACATTTGTGGATCACACAAATAATTTGATTCAACCGGGAATCGAACCTGGGACCTCAGGGCCGGCAGCCTCAGGGCCGGCCACATACTCATACAACTGCGTCACCGAGGCAGTCATGAAATAAATATAACAGCAGATTTAAAAGGTATGTGCGTTTTTTCTGCTTCAAGCCATGGTCTCCAGCGGGAGTAGGTGGAACGCGCCCGTGTCCTTCTGCGAGCAAGTCATGGTCGCGAAGGAGGCGACCGAGCGGGAGAGGGGGCGTACCCTCCCCGCCGAGTTCCGTAGTCAGCGGCGAGGGCGCCGCAGACTCATCTACGCCCAAGACCATCGACCTCCATGATCGGGGCCTGAGGACGGCGGGATCGCCACCCGTCGTCCTTACGCGGGATAAAACCCTACCCCAACGACGCGGGATTCTAATCCCGACCTAACCCCCGCATAGACCACAGAGGTGGTCAAAGTCCGCCGGGCGCCACTGGAAATACGTTCTGCTTGTAACCAGAGACGCCCGGCAACGGACGTTAGAGCGGCCGAATTAAAAAAAAAAGCGTATGTTTTATGAGATTCAGGAAAAATACATAATTATAATATTATTATATAAATAGCTAGATTCAGATTAGTAACTGAATCACGCGTAAACCCTTGAATTGATACATAGGACCCTTTTTATCACAGTAGCATAGACATATAAGGCTTCCGAGATTCGAGCTACGGAACCCTTAAAAACTTTAACACCAACTAAAAACTAAACTTACTATATATTGGATAGACACAGGCGTTACCTGGCGAAAATCCATGACAAAGTAATGGTAAGTAAGATGTTATAAACTTTTTTTTCTCAAAGAGAACAGCTGTTCTCTTTGAGACAGTCTTGATAATGCCTCGTTTAGAGGCGAAACAATTGTCGACGTTTTGTTGTCTTTTTAAATCTGCGAAAAATAATGCCATTATATTTTTAAAAAGTTTTTAACATCTTACTTACCATTACTTAAACTTACTATGTAAAACTGAAATAAATGAGCAAAATTGGGTTCAACGTTTATGCCTGGCCTGGCATATTTAGGCCTGAGCAGATCATCAAACTTTCGTTGCATGTAACTTTCTCATGCAAATCTTCGAGTCCTAATTGTAATTTATCGATTTCTTTAACACCTCGTATGTCCAAAACCTTTTAAGTCGGGTAACTTTTCCTGTTCGGACTTTTTAAGTCAATGGTTCTTCTTTCTTTTAGTCCCGCACAGAAGAACTAGTTATTCCTAACTAGCTCTAGGTGCAGGACAAGAAACGTTGTTCAGTATGAGAGTGTCTGGCAAGTCGATGGTTTGCGTAGATTATTTGAGATTAAGACGTATGTCATTTGGCGTTTGCGCGCCAGATGAAACAGACGATGGGTTAAGGATAAGTACATTTTAGATATATTGTAATACTCGTATTAGAACTACGAGTATAAGTAAACTAACTAAATGAAAATTCTGCGTCTGTGTGTTAGTTGACAACCTAGATGCTAATTGTATAGTACCTATATTGTACGAGTATCTATAGACATAAAATAGAATAAAAGAAGAATGTAAACGTAGTAGTAGAAAACTCTGATTTTATCAAAATGAAGTTACACTTTGTATTCAAAATTAAATTCAAATTAATTAAAAAAAAAATTAAAAGGTCTAACCAAAAACCAAGAAACTCTCGTCGGATGGTTAGATCAAAGGTCAGATGCAGAAGGCTATCTATTATTCTGGACACGACACTTCTTTGTTAGGAGAGTTCTTAGCCTGTCTATCTATAGCATTGATAGCCTATTCTCTGCTTTGCTTTCAATGTAGGTTTGACATGTAATTTAACATTTTATTTACCAAGAAATTTAATATATGTAAGAAATAATAATAGGTATCGCACAGATAAATCAAAAACATAACCATTCTAAGTTATATCTCTATGTTAATCCGTCTTAGCGCGAGTGTGTAACCAAGTGAGGCCTTCTAATGATATGGTCGGTTGCATCAGACAGCCGCACGCTGCGGGCGCTGCCAGGGGTCACCACTTGCACACTGACGGCTACCCCATCAACCAGAGGTCACTGAGATAGCGGAATACTTGAAACTACTAACAATGTGCAATCGCAACAATCTTCCTACTAGATAAACATCACTAGAAATATTAAAATTCTTGTAAAGTATGACAATAGCTTTATCTCAAGGATATTATACAATAGATATTTATGTTACGTTCATAAAATGTCTCCACTGGTAAAAATTAAACACAATTAAGTATTGAATGTTTATTTTACGAAATTAAGTATGCACATTTCCTCAACATTTTACTGGGTCTTATTATTATACTTGGGCTGGAGTCGACCCAGCGACAGTTAACTTTCCAGGAGGAACCAAAACGCCAAATAACCGACACGCCAATAGCCTGTGAGTGGATAAAAATAGATTAGAGAAGGGAATCTTAAGTTGCTTTGTGTCAATAGATGGGAGTTAAATTATATCTACTATAAGAAAATGTAGTTTGCATAACAATCCACGTATTACAAATTCTTAGATACGAGTATAACTACTGATTTACCATCGTCAGATTATAAACGTTCAAAGCGAATGTGTCCTTCATTTATATATATAACTTTCGAGGCCACCCTGGTGTGTTGAAGAAGTAAGCGGACCGATGAGATACATGTTAAGCAAATTAGTTAAAAGAAGCTGACTTCCGCGTCTCCACCCACGTGAATTAGTTTCTACGTTTCCTATAAGATAAGATAAGATAAGATAAACTTTATTTGCTTAAACATTAGTGTGCACACATAAGTATACAAGATGGAAGGTCTTAAAATAAATAGATCTGTCATGTTTTACCTGTAAGGCGTGCAAATGTTGAGAGCCTGCATTTAGAAACAGAATGCCAATGCTAATACACTTACAGCAACATAACACATAGATGTACACAGAGTCTGCTATCGTCACGTCTATTGCGACTCAATCTATCGGACAACTTCGGAAAATTATTTGGATTACATTTGACAAACATTACAGCCTCAAGAATATACAAACAGGGAACAGTAAGGATTCTGTATTGTTTAAAGTAAGGCTTACAGCTATCAGTGGTTTGCAATTTAAACATGGTCCTTATACTTCTTTTTTGAGCTTTGAATACATAATCTTTGTTCGTTGAGTTGCCCCAGAAGATAATGCCAAATCTGAGGTTACTCGACACCAAACCATGGTAAGCTGTTAATAATCCATCCACACTGAGCACTGGAGCCAGTTTATATAAAGCATATGTGGATTTACTTATTTTATTTACCAGAGTTTCTGTATGAGTTTTCCAATTTAATTGTTTATCAACAATCATACCCAGAAATTTAGTGGTGTCAACTTTTACGTTATCGTATTTCGTCAGTATGTTACTCATTGAGTTTTCACGTTGGCAGAAATGCATAATATTGATTTTAGTCAGATTAATTCTTAAATTGTTATTTCCTAGCCATTGTATCACCGATTTTAAGGATTGATTTATTAAGTTATTATAATTATAATTATTGCTGTATGGAATTGTAATAGTTCTATCATCAGCAAATAGTGTCATAGATTGGTCAGTGCTTCCTGGAAGGCCATTTATATATAACACAAAAAGAAGAGGCCCAAGGACACTTCGTGAGGAACCCCGTATTGCACAACTCGCTCGTGTGATCTATACGATTCTTTATATTTTGTTTTTGTATTTATGACTGTTATTTCTGTATACTGTTTCCTATTACTAATATATGATTGAATTAAATTTAGAACATTTCCTCTAATTCCGTATGATTCTAATTTTTTAAACAATATGTCGTGACTGACACAGTCAAATGCCTGTGTCATATCGCAAAATATAGTGCTGACGGGATTTCTACTGTCTACATTAGTTGTCACTTGATAAAGGAAGTCGTACAAGGCCATATTTATGGTCTTCTTGTTTCTAAATCCCTTTTGTTCAGCTCCAATTATTTGACTATTTTCTACATACGCATATAGTTCTTTATAAATATACCCACGGGAACACATTACCGAGATTTAAAGTAAAATATTTTCATTATTCGTTTAGAAGTTTCGGAGCAATGCAAACAAACAATAAAATCTTTCCTCTTTATAATATTTAGTTTAGATAGAAGCAGTTTACTCGTAAGGCTTTAGTATAATAATAGGTTAAGATTATAAAACCTAATATAGGTCATTTAGATTTAAATATTTTAGAATGTTGCAGGGACTAACACACTATTAGATTACCTAAGCGTGTTTTAGTGCATCAAGTTTATAGAATTTGTGCGCGCATATTATTTTAGGTTCACGTAGTTGTCTGATTACTAATTAAATATAGCGTTCTACTACTACATCTAATAATACATCTAATATTTTTATTGAAACATTAATAGGTACTGATTTGCCATTAGGTACTTACACACACGTAACGTCATTATTCTAAACCGATTTCTACTTGACTAACAACCAATTCCAATATGCAATCTCGATCCATATTTTGCTATCCGGGATTGATCATTCATACAATTCCTAATTTGTATTTGACATTGATAGAATTATCAATCCCAGATAGCTAAATATGGATCGAGATTGAATATGGAATTTGGTAGTATATCTGTTATAGGTAACAGATATACTACCAAATTCCATATTCAATCTTCTTTCAAATTCCAAATTCTTTGACTTAGGTAATTTTGACAAAAAATAAAAGTAGTGTCAATTGAATTAATAATATAGTATCAGTACCATGTATAGTATCAAAACCTCAATAATATTAATATTACTTAGTGTAATAATAATATGCGTGTGTATGATAAAACTGTGTTTCACTTCTAAAACAAAATTTTCCCATTGTTCTTGCAATGGATCATTTTGGAACGTTAAGGTATGTTGCAGTTTGTTCATTATGTTGGACGACCTCGGTGTGACCTTTAGCTTTGAGGATGTTCACATTCCGAACCGAGGAATGCTGCAAAGGGTATAATTATGTGGAAACACAGCCATTGTTTCATATCTATTATAAAAATGCTATAATAAATACTGCATTCGTTTTAAAGACTATTACAGTGCATTAATAAAAAAGAGATAAGGGATCGAAGATTTAAGATTCGTTACTAAATTAGGCGTAAACTTAAAAGAATCGGGCAAGATATCTCACATCCACTCTTTTAAAATAAGCTTATTGATAGACCATTTCCTGAATTCACACAAAAGATGTGACATTTTATAAATATGTGTAGTTAAAAACAAACTGAGGGTTCCACCAAGATCTAAAAGGCCCAAGCTAACCTCACCTGTAATCAATCAAACAAGGCTTTGACAAACATACGCCGAAATACTCAATCCTTATTATGCTAACCGGGATTGAAAACTCAATGAATAACAAATTTGACATTGAAAGAAATAGATTGAAGTGTTAATCCCAGATAGCAAAACATGGATCAAGATAGAATATTGAAACTGGTCAATAAAAGAGCGGTGTATGTGTAGTACGTGGGTAAACATTACGTGGGACTTACAAAGTTACATACAAAAAGTGGTTGTTTAATATGTCTCTGTGTCTACCTTGTCGGAGGAACATGCTTTATTTTGATGTATGTATCGTGTAACTGCGTATAATATATTAAGTTCCCGTATAAGTAAGACATCAAATACCTTTATAATACTGTCACTACATTCAGTCAGACAACTGCAAAGAGGTCAATGTCCAGTCGTGAATAGCAAATACCTATGCATTCATCCATCATTGGTCTCTTCATAATTTAACTGTTGTCTGTTCAATGAACTGATATAATAACGTTTTCTGTGGTTCATGATAATTAATTTACTCGAGTCATAGCTTTTCAACATTCAAAACATTGCACTACACTTTGATCTTTGTCGAAAGCAGAAGATAAAACTCCTTGACTTGACAGTTTACACTCGCCAAATATATTTTTTTGATCTTTGTCAAAAGATGAAAATAAATTATGCGAACTGCTGAAGGTTTATGATAATGATAGGTACCTCTATTTATCTACAACATATTTTTATAATGATGCCATTATATCCAATGACAACGAATATAAAATAGTAAACCTAATAATGAAATACAAATAAAGAATTAAATGAAACCAAATCTCCCGTGAAGAATACGAGTCTATACCACAAATTTCAAAATATAATCCACTGATCCACCTTTGTGGTTGTAATGAAACAATAGAAACATAATATAATAAACCCAGTATCATCAGCGTGACTGATTTCACTAGCCTCATTATCATACGGTAATCATTATAATTTTACAATCGTGTTTGACCCCTATCACTCACAAAAATAATACCTACAGGTCAACAATAAACTAGTCTAGACAAGATAATTAAGTAATTATAGTAATACATAAAAAAGAGTTTATCATATATGTAGTGCAACTGTAAAGTTCTCACGCCCACACAGCGTACGTAATTACAGAAGCTACCATTAATCAAGTTGGAAGGAAATTAATCGTAGTATCCGGCGCTTCGTCGTGCGCATGAGTCGATACAAGGTTCCGACACACCAATCGCCACTATTGTAAAGATGCCTCTGTTACTTTAACATCGCAACATCCTCAACTACAAATGTTTTTTATTGTTAACACAATGTTAACAATAAAAAACAATGACCAAACATTTAATCAAAATGGTTTATACCTTTTGGTTAGTCTGGCTTCATATCATTAAGGTCACACGAGATCTGGAATGCTCAATTTTGTAGAAAGTGACGTTATTCGAACGAAAGTGAACTTGAAACTAAAGACAGGAGTCCTCAGTATGGACTCTACAGACAGGAGTACTCTTTCGCATTTTAATAGCATCGTTCAAGTATGAATCGTTACCGTATAAGATGTGCCTATCACTATCAGTTTGCTGAGTTGTTTAGTGAATGGAACCTGTCATTGCAATTAAACACAAGGTTATTGTGTGCTCCCTGAGAGACAAAAACTAGTGAATACAATCTATTCTTATGGCTATTATTTAATTACAAAAACCTTAACTTTTTACTAGATATATATGTGACAAGCGTGGTTTGCAAACAATGACAGAATAAAGAGCATTAGGTACTCTTTTCAATATGGTTTTGGTTGCTATTAATGCAGGTACTATTATTGAAGGCACTATTATTGCCGGCCATTGACAGATTTCATCTTCTTCTTTTGGGAATCACTCGAGAACCTATTACGGTAATAAAAACCTAGACAAATATCTGCATAGGCTTTTGATCTATCGTAATCAATCTCATTAAGATCAGTCTAGCGCATTGTCACTCAGACTATAGGTTAGTGAACCCAGGAATTATATCCAGTATGTTCTATAGGCAGTGTCACGCAAGTCATGGTTATCACTGATATCACTTTTGTAAAAGCTCTTTGATGACGGCTTTTTTAAAGCATACATTGCCTCCAGTGCTCAAATACGCAAAATACATAAAAGCCAAGCTCTATGAAAACTCACACCGCTATCTCAGTCTTGCCTATTGGAGTAACTAATAAGATGTCTAGTGCTTTCTCAGAAACCCCAATTCACAGGGTTGCCTAAGTTTATGGGTTTCAAGTGTAAATGTGCCCTCTACAGGTTGAAAACCTGAAGATATTCCGTACCTACCTTAATAACTAGTAACTACATAATAAAGTAAGGCAAACGTTGCTTATTCTTTACCGATTGTAGGATACGAATATCTTTTCAAAAAGTTCCACTTAATTTAACAAACATTTAATAAATGCAGGTTAGAGATCCTGGTTACAAATAGTTATAAATACTAAAAGTAAAAGGAATAACGTAAAAGATTTAACCTCGTAACATTTAATAAGTATTTCTGTAATCACACAGTGGGATCCTGTTTGTTTAGTTTACAAATCGCTATATCCTTTTATGACTTGTATCTTTTCACGCATCTCTATAACTATATAAAGCATGCTTGAGTTGTATCAAATGGTACTGTACAACCAGATTCTGCATACAAATAAATTTAAGTGCAAATTCGCGATTCGGGTTATGGTAATGCTAAAATGAAATGTGGTATTCCTTAACTGCCTCGGTGGCACAGTGGTATGTGGATGCCACTGCCATCCCTGAGGTCCTGCGTGTGATTCCCGGGTCGAATCAAGTACTTACGAGTTACGACCTCCCGGGCAGTAAGCAATTATTAGGAAAACTCAAACTTTACAGGAGAAAATATTATGTGATATTTACTTATCTATACTTCAACAAACCATTATTACACCAAGAATGATAAATCAAATAAAAGCAAATTTTTCAGAGCATCTATTAAAGTTTTTGTATTTGCACTATTTTTGTGGTTTATTACTCTATTATAATATCGTTTAGTGTTTATTGGAATGTTTTACTAATTAAGATTGTTACAAATTACTCAATCGATGACATGAGATTGACCAACGTAATCAAATCTAATCTGTTTGATAGTGATCATGATTTTGCATAATAATTATAACGGTATTTGAAGATCGATAATAGTATGGCAATAAGATGATAATAACTACTTGGTCCCATCATTTTTGACTGCTAAATGCTACTAATGGCACACGATCTTGGGTTCTGGTCATGAATTAACAGCATCTTATTATGATATCAATCATTATTTGGCATTTATTCTCAAGAGCAAACAAAAGATTAAACACACATTTAAATATCTTTTTGTGAGAATAAAAGGCTTGATTATACAGGGTGGCTCATTCAGAGCGGTCAGTATGGGAAAGTCTGAGACTATAAGATATACGAAGATCTGTTCTTAGGAACCATGTCATCGATTTTAATAACAAGAAAAACTGCATTCATTTTAACATTTTAAAAAAACTTGTACTCAGCTCGGGAATCGAACCCGGTCGTTTTGGAAAAAAAACTAACACTATTTCTATTTAGATATCGATTGTGTAGGTCTTTAGCAGTAAATGTTTCTATGAAACATGATGTCTAAAATGAATAAAATGTATTGTTTTCACATACTTTAATTTATTTTAGTAGGTGTTCGACCCTCCATGGGACCTGGCCCTCCATGGGACCTGGAAGCCCTCCATGGGACCTGGAAGCGAGAGCCCTTGCGTCATTGTTCCAATGGCGCAAGGAGGCGCTGGAGCGGGACCACAGGCCTGCGTCTCGAGAAATCGAGGACCAGCGGTCCCAACTCCGCCAGGATCTCATGGAGTCATGGAGGGTGCGACTTGAGGAACCCAAGTGGGGTACCACCATCATCGCGGCGGTGAGACCGATCATGGACGATTGGCTGCAGAGGCAGCATGGTGACCTCACGTACCGTGCGACGCAGATCGTTGCCGGGCATGGATGCTTCGGTAGCTATCTGTTTCGCATGCATCGTGAGGTCACACCCCGGTGTCAACACTGAGAGGTTTCCGACGACGACACCGCACTCCACACGTTGGTGGAGTGCTCAGCGTGGGCGAGTCAGCGCCGGGACCTCGTAGTGGGTCTGGGCGTGGATACCCTCTCGCTGGGGACTATGCTTCAAGCCATGGTATCCAGCGGGAGTAGGTGGAACGCGGCCGTGTCCTTCTGCGAGCAAGTCATGCTCGCGAAGGAGGCGGCCGGGAGGGAGAGGGAGCGTACCCTCCCCGCCGAGTTCCGTAGTCGGCGGCCAGGGCGCCCCAGACTCCGCGAATACGCCCAAGACTATCGACCTCCATGATCGGGGCCTGAGGACGGCGAGATCGCCACCCGCCGTCCTTACAGAAGCAGGCTAGAAGGGTTGCGTGCTGCGGGGCCCCATAGCACGCAACCAGATTCACTCACTGACGCGGGATAAAACCCTACCCCAACGACGCGGGATTCTCCCCGTCCAAACACCTGCTGCAGGTGTTTGGTCGGCGGACTTTGACCAGAGACCACAGAGGTGGTCAAAGTCCGCCGGGCGCCACTAGACATACCCTCTGCTAGTAACCAGAGACGCCCGGCAACGGACGTTAGAGCGGCCGAGGCCTCAGGCCACGGAATTAAAAAAAAAAAGTAGGTGTTCGAAGTGACCACCGTTTTTTTTCAATACAATGTTCAACACGTTTAGGTAACATCTTACTATTGCATTTTGTATCTTCATGTGGTGAATTTGCGTTAAAATTGACTCTGGCTGCTTTTAGGTCTTTAATGGTGTCATAGGTTGTTTTGTACACTTCATCCTTAACATAACCCCACAAGAAATAGTCTAGAGGCGTTAAATCGGGCGACCTCGCGGGCCATTTGATAGGGCCGTTCGTACCAATCCATTTCTGGGAAAAGTGCTCAGTTAAAAAGTCTCTAGCTATGCGACTATTGTGAGCCGATGCTCCATCCTGTTGAAAATAAAGTTGTTCTCTTACTTCTGCTGACATTTCTCCTAGGGCCTCTAAAAGATCTTCTAACATTGCAAGGTACTTGAATCTATCCAAATGTCCATCATAAATTTTAAACATGAGTACCTTATTATAAAGAAGGCCGGACCCAGCAGTTAAATGAGAATCTAACTTGACGGTGTCCTTCGTGCATTCTTAAGGGATTTTCTCGACTCCAATAGTGATGATTTTTACGATTGTACATTCCGTTGTTGGAAAATTTCGTTTCATCAGAAAATATTACGCACTTTAAAAAATGTCTGTCTAGACCCATTTGTTCTTTTATCCAATTGCAAAATTCAAATCGTCTAATGCCATCACCTGCATGTAAGGCCTGCATCCAATGTCCATTCTTGTAGCACTTGTATTTGTATTCCTTTAGGGTTCGTTGAATAGTCGGACGTGAAATTTCAGGAATATCACGACTTGCATCACGGGTTGAGGCATCTGGTGTAGCTTCAAAATAGGTTAAAACGTTCATTTCCATGTTTTCATCGCATTTTCTTGGATTTGTTATTTTTTACTTTTTAAAACTTCCATGGGTCTTCAAATTGTGAACAATTCTATTGAATATCTTACGAGTAGGTAAAATACGTGTCGGATATTTAATATGGTACCAATGTAGTGCACGGAAGCTATTTCTGTCATTTTTAAAGTAAGCTTCCAATAAATCCAACTTCTCAGTGTTTGTAAAAGGCATTTTTCCAACGACACAGCGCTACACACAAAAATACCTAAGCAAAATTAATATACATAAGCAAATAAGTAAATAAGTAATACATAAGCAAATAAGTTCCCGCCAAAACAATGACACTCCAATGTTTTTTTCTTTTTTTATTGCTATTCGGCCATTCACACGAATACGTTCCATCTGTGTATCTGCATACTTAAAATAAGTATGTAGAGGGCTTTTCAATTGATTGTTAGTGTTTGATTAATAGAAGTAAGCAATTGCAGTCATTAATAGATAATATTATCGCAGATAACAAAACTTCCGGAATGGTTTAATGCTATGCCAATGCATATGAATTACATATGATATGTAAAGCGGTGTATGTAACAAGTTGCGACACCAACAAAGAGGTACAAACAACCATAGAGACAAGTTTACATGCCTGAACTTGTTGAATATTGTAATGGTGGTCACTTCGAACACCTACTAAAATAAATTAAAGTATGTGAAAACAATACATTTTATTCATTTTAGACATCATGTTTCATAGAAACATTTACTGCTTAAGACCTACACAATCGATATCTAAATAGAAATAGTGTTAGTTTTTTTTTTCAAAACGACCGGGTTCGATTCCCGAGCTGAGTAGAAGTTTTTTTTAAATGTATGAATGCAGTTTTTCTTGTTATTAAAATCGATGACATGGTTCCTAAGAACAGATCTTCGTATATCTTATAATCTCAGACTTTCCCATACTGACCGCTCTGAATGAGCCACCCTGTATACCCCGGTAGGTAGGTAGGTATGACAAGTATTATAGATGGGTAGGTATTAAGTAGTTTACATTTTAAATTATGTGAATTTATTTACGAGAAAATAGCTTTGCAGAAAAGTAAAAAAAACATAGGTTTAGTGGTGTCTGAATGACAAGCCTGTTGAACAATACTGAAGTAATTTCTGTTGTCTGTCTGGCTGTCTGTCTGTACACTAAAATCTCCAAAGTTACGAACGGATTTTCAAACAGTTTTCACAGATAGGTAAACTTAAGTAAGACCAACATATCATGGTTTTTTTTTCATCAAAATCAGATTATAGGAATGAAGCTATCATACTCGTAATATTATATGGTCTTCCGCGCGGGGACGATACGGGCCTTCACTAGAAAACAATAGATATAGGTACCTACATACTTCAGCCACATCAGCTATGTGCGTGTGCTCTACGAACAGTTTTTAAACGTAATTATTCCATTTGCTACTGCGATATCGGTTGAGTGCTTCATATTATTTACTCTAGCAGAACATGTAGATTTCCTTCCGTTCATTATTAAGTATGCTTCCTACCGTGATTGTATAGCGTGTCTGAGATAAATTGATAGCAGAACTTATAACATTCAATCATAGCACGCCATAGTTTTCAACTGACTTCCAAAAAAGGAGGTTCTCAATTCGACTGTGTTTTTTTTATGTTTCGGATGGGACTGAGTGAACCGATTTGGATTTATTAAATTGGAAGCTACTACTTCCCAAGTGGACCCATTTCAATTTGGTCCCATTCCGACAACTATTTAGTCCTATTTCGGTAGTTTGAAGTCGATTGCTGAGTCAATTTTTGACTTGTATTTTTTACCCAACTACTCGAATAGTAGTATGTACTTAACTCTAATAGTAATAGTAACAATACTTATAAAGCCAAAAGTTCAGTGATAGACTACCTCGGTGGCACAATGGTACTATGTACGGACTGCCACGCTCGAGGTCTCGGGCTCGATTCCCGGGTCTGGTGGATAACGTATAATTCTCTTCTTCTTAGAATTTTACCCAGATAATTATCCCAGAGACTGGAACTTGTGCCCGGTAAATGGCAATAGGCTCGCCCCCTATTACATGGGACCTAACATAGCTGGCGAGATGTGGGTGTGTTTGCACACCTCTGCCTACCCCTTCGGGGAAAAAGGCGTGATGCTATGTGGTTCAGTGATAATTTACACTGTTTAAAGCTAACTAGTTTTTACACATCGTCATCTAACCCATTCAAAGGTAATATTTAAGCTTCTGTTATGGGATCTAAGTAAGTGATAAATTACACTCACACACAGAACTTGCTATCATGCTCATCACACAAAGCTTTGTCCTGCCAGTCCCAGGTTCTATTCCGGGTCGAATAAAATATTTGTGTGATCCACAAATATTTGTTTCGAAGTTTACGTGTTTCCTATGTATATTAAAATATACAAGTAATTATGTATATATCTTTACATCATCATCATCATCATCATAGTATAAAATAAAGTCGCTTTTCCTGTCTGTCTGTCCCTATGTATGATGCTTAGATCTTTAAAACTACGCAACGGATTTTGATGCGGTTTTTTTTAAATAGATAGAGTGATTCAACAGAAAGGTTTTAATGTTTAATACATGTATAATATACTAGAGTAATACCGATTATTTTAGAGGTTTCTAATGTAATGTCGTAAATAAACACATTTTTTTGCGCTTTCATTGCAAACGCTGACGAAACCCTACGAGACAGATCAAAATAATGTACTACAGTATTGTACACCATAGAAAGGTCTACAAAAAGGTCCGCGATAGCATATGTCTATCTCTTAAAGATAACTCACAGTAACCATTTTTATCTTTCATAAATGACGAAATAATAATGTGTCATTTGCCAAGCTATTTTTAACAATGCAGTATTATTCCTTATCTAATTGAATACTTTACATACGTTGTGCATTTAATTTAGACCAAAATTGCCATTCAAACCATATAATTTTCACGAATGACTTAAGAGATATCTCGTGATGAAAGAAAAATAACAGCGCGGCACAATAACGGCAGTGAACAAAAAGCGATTTTAAACAATCTATACCTACTTATAATAAATCTGCAGAAGTGAAAATTCTGCACATTAAAAATATCAAAAAAATAAATGAAAGGGGGTGTTACTAGACCGACACCGAACCCAAAAATGTGATTAAAAAAATTTTTGTTTGTCTGTCTGTTTGTTCAGGCATCACGCAAAAACTACCGGTTCGATTACGATGAAACTTGGTATAATTATTCTTTAATATCCTGGGCACGGTAACGTTCGTTTCTCTGCCGAACGATAGTGGCCTGGAACGCCCTGCCTGTGCACGTGTTTCCTCCCACATATAACCCTGGGTTCTTTAAGCGGAGCGTGAAGAGGCACATCAGTAGGTCGTCAAGTTGAGGGCCACTCTCTATAGTATTGTGCGCTGTGAGAGTGGCCCACAATCGCTAAACGTCGTCACGGCTTACCACCAGGCGGGCGGTGTCAATTTGGCGAAACAAATATTAAAAAAAATAAAAATTTTGGCTAGATGTTTGAGAAATTCTAAAAATAGAAAATAAAAACAATAATAAGTATACCTACGCTACATGCGTTGACACCTTAGTACCTTCACACCTTCGAAGCACATCCGAATATGCCAGCGCTGCTGCTGCATCAGCTGAAGGCCTCAAACGGCGTAAATATGCTAACCTAGCAGGTGATTACATATTTGAGCCGTTTGGGGTTGAGACACTGGGGTCCGGACGCTCGCCGCCTTTATAGACATTGCTAAACGCTTAATCGATGTCTCTCAGGACCAGGACAGAAGGCTGGCTATTTTCTGGCCCAAAGAATAAGTATCGCCATCCAACGTGGAAACATAGTCGGCATTCTGGGAACCTTCCCAGTCGGCACTGAGGGGGAGGATTTTTTAAATGATATTTTGTAATGTAAATATTTTAAGTATATAATTATGTATATTGTAATTCTTATTGTAAATGAACTGCTAATTGAATATAATATATGAATCATCCAAAGTTTTGTTCCGGCCCCGTTAATGGAACTGAGAACTTATGTACCACAAGCCTATGAACTGCCGACTACGCAACCTAAGCAGTTATGGGATTACGCATACAGAATTCCATTGGTATTGGACTCACATCGCTCAGATTACGTATACCTTTCCAATTCCAATCGGAAACCATTCTGTTCTTCTCATTCCTCAATGAAATGTAGTAGGTACTTAGTTCATGTATGTCACATATATCACCTTAATAAGTAGGTGTATAATAATCTGTTCCTTGGCAAAGAACTAAAAGTAAAAAGAAATAAAATGATATAATATTATAAACATACAAATAATAAAAATATAATGTGCATTCACAGTAAAGTTAGGTATAGAAGGTCAACTTAAGGCTCATGTCAGAGGTCGAATCTAATCTTTTCTTAAAAAACTGTGAGCTTGTGAAACATTGTACTCGTATTGCGGGTAACAGGTACCTATTATAAAAACGCTAAGTCGCGTGCTGCATTCATGTTACAACATTTATTGTATTCATATAATTGTGTTTTATTCAGAATCGGTATAGGATTATACCGATTCTGAATAAAACCAATTAGTTGTAAGGTAATTTTGATACATTTTGAACAAAACACATTCCGGTTTTCGACTTATTAACTTTAAATATATAGATATAAATTATAAATTACAAAACTGAAATGTCATCGGCAGGACTCTAACCCACAGCTCTTCCCTAACAAGGGGAATGCTCTAACCACTGAGCTGGTTTCTATATAAATATTTTAAGAATAGTTTAAGCAAACTCATTGCTTCGAAATACAGAAATATTATGTACATTAACTTTAGTACACAAATACACAATCTGACAGAGAATATAATATAGCCGTAAGATAAAACCGGCCTGGTTTTTGAGGTGACATGACAATGACAAAGTACAGCATGTGTGTTTTGTTCAATATGTGTAGCAGGCTCCACCAATTGTCATCAATCGACAAAATTGTTGAGACCGAGAGATTTCATTCACTGGAAGTTGAAGCTATAGGAGGGCCTTATATGGATGCTGCTAATCTCACTTAATGGCAAGAATCTTACAAGACAATGCAAACCTTTGTTAGATGTGCAAAAACTTCCTACTGCAACCGAGTTAAAAAAAGATCTTGTGCTTGCTATCTTTGAATGAGTTGCATAGACATACTTGCTCTAGTTGCTGAATTGCAATTTTAGGAATGTCGGTGTTGCTTCGAGACGATACCAGTAATCATAATGTAACACAATTTCACGGACTTTAGACCACTACTTTCATGGAATCTGCATAAGTATAGGTTCTGCACTATTTGCAAACTTCGTTCATTTTGTAACCGCATCGTAACTCGTCGTGGACGTAAGTCTCCCCTCACTCACGTATGCGAACACTCCATACTAAATAATCATTAGGTTACGAACAGGGAGGTTGATGTTAGTGGCCCTGAACTAAATATTCTTCACGGTGTATGACTTAGGATCGCAGACTGAGCACTGTTTGCCGAACGAACCATATCGTACTGAAGCAACCTGTTGAGGCATATTTGATGATCTATTGTTTTTTTCCATCACTTACGAAATGTTATCAACTTTTTTATTCTTCAGCGACTATTCACTAGACATCTATAATGATGCCACACCTTTCTTTCGTCCTCGTTTCTTTTTCTTCTGCCCAACTATTATATACATCATACATTAACCTCGAAAAGGTCATAAAGACAAACAAATATGCATATTATTATTATTTATGATCATTGTAAAGACAAAACATTTATAAGATTATCTGTTAAACATGCATGGTTTCATAATTACAATTCAGATTAAAAGCTGCGACCAAATATCATTGTCTCAAAAGATTTCCCATTGCGTGTATTGTTAAGCATGAATATGCTAGCACTTGGGTAAAAACCTTGTTTGTTTTGCAACAAACTGCTAACCATGGTTACATTTTCACAGGTTTAACTGTGGCTAATCGGCTATTGCACGTCTAGACTTGATAGTATTCCGTCGTAGTACCTAGTACCGCCACAGATATAAGAATACTATACTAGGTCCCGCACACACACTATTATACCTAGTGTTGCACTTACTTATGTAAGAAAGACATGTTACATATTGACGAGTAGGTTATTGTAGGTATTCATAGGTTATATATAGAATAACCCAATTACGGTCATAACATAACACATTCCGTTGTACATTAATGTAATGAAAACCGATAAATTGTTAAAAAATAACGACTATTGTTGTTTCTAAAAGCACGTACGACTCGTAGATGCAGTTGCATAGATGTTTTAATTGAACTATATTTTTTTAACGTGTGAAGTAAAGAGGTCAAGTGCTAGACGAACGATTTACAAGAACAATTTGTAAATTGACCTCTAACTTGGATTGGTTTGATGTGTTGTACCATCACGCTCTAAGCTATGACGGATTCTATAGAAACTTGGTACTCCACTAAAATTCAGATAGACATACTTGCATTCCGAGAATAGCTTCCTATGTAACCAGGGTACGGGAAAACTAAATCACAAGAGATTACAAAACAATCTTGCCGCGTATGTCAGATTGGCGTTCGTATTATTAAGCGGTTTCCACAATAGATACAAATTCTAGTTTAATATAAATATTTTTTGGTTGTGTCGCACTGTCTAACGTAATGAGTCAATAAAATTAAATGTAAATATTCATGTTAGTTATACTTAAGTAATATGCGGTCAGACTACGAGCTTTCTACGAGATAACTATGACTTTGGTAAGTCGCAACTGTCAAAATTGTGATAACTTGGATATGTTCATCACGAAGTCCATATCTTATTTACAAGGTAATAGGTGTAAATATGGCCATGTATAAGCACATATTTACCAATCAAATGTTAAGTATTACTTATACATAACAGATCGTGAACGATTTTAAATTACACACTTCATATTAGTCTAATTATGAAATATATTTATTCAAATTGCTAAATTACTACCATCTATTTGTTTATACCCTGACTTCGTAACCTTGAAGTGTTACTATTGTTTCGATGTTCCAAATTAGTACCTATGAGTCAGAACTGATAATTTATGATAGTCGAACTATTTGATGATTTTAGAGAGGTCGTTGATGAAGCATCCTTATTGCTGGGCCTGACCTTAATACGGCACTACAATCGTGATCTTAATCGTATAGGATCTTGATATTAAGTATGTTAGCATTATTCAAATTGCATTTAAAATTTTCCGCATATCGGAAAGTTAAAACATTGAAATAGTTACGTATACGTAGGTCACACTATAAGTTTTGCGAAACTTAAAAAAACGACATGTTAAAACCAAAATATTATGTTTATTGCTTTTCAAAATACTCTCCTTTACATTTTAAACATTTATTCATGCGATCGAACCATTTTTTAAAACAGGAGGATCACAGATCTGAAGGCATGTTTTCTACGTGTTGATTGAACGCTATCACTGCCTCTTCAGAGTTGGTAAAAGTGAAACCTCTCATTAAATATTTGACTATGCGCAGGATGGGTGACGAGTTGTACTTTTTCGGAAGCTAAAAAGACTTTGTTTTGTTGGCCGTGTGTGAAGAAGCGTTGCCATGATGTAGGAGAACGCGGCTTTTGGGTCGTCTTTCGCGAACTTTTTCTAACACCCTGGGTAAACAAATGGTAGAATACCACTCGGCAGTCTTCAAGTGGAATTGTACAGATGGGACCCGTAGCTGAGAAAAAAAACGATCATTCTTTTACCAACGTTTCTCGCCTACCTCACTTTTGTTAGCCTTGTTCTCATTTTCAAACACCCATTCACAAGATTGCTGTATTTTTTCGGGTTCAAAACAATAAATCCACGTTTCGTCTCATGTGACAATGTCATAAACAGCATTAGAATGTCCGTGGCCGTACTTCAGTAGCATCTGTGAGCACAGGGATCCAACGACAACAAAGTTTCCGAACTTTCAATTCTTCGTGTAAAATTTTCTGGATTTGACTCATACCATGATGTAGGAGAACGCGGCTTTTGGGTCGTCTTTCGCGAACTTTTTCTAACACCCTGGGTAAACAAATGGTAGAATACCACTCGGCAGTCTTCAAGTGGAATTGTACAGATGGGACCCGTAGCTGAGAAAAAAAACGATCATTCTTTTACCAACGTTTCTCGCCTACCTCACTTTTGTTAGCCTTGTTCTCATTTTCAAACACCCATTCACAAGATTGCTGTATTTTTTCGGGTTCAAAACAATAAATCCACGTTTCGTCTCATGTGACAATGTCATAAACAGCATTAGAATGTCCGTGGCCGTACTTCAGTAGCATCTGTGAGCACAGGGATCCAACGACAACAAAGTTTCCGAACTTTCAATTCTTCGTGTAAAATTTTCTGGATTTGACTCATACCAATCCCCAATAGTCCTCGAATTGTCTCATAGGTAATCCGCGGGTTTTCTTCAATTAACCGCTTAACAGTAGCCATATTATTTTCGTTGACGGCTGTTGAAGGCCGCCCTTCACGAAATTCGTCATGTAAAGAAACTCGACCTCTCTCAAATTCAGCAAACCATCGCCTCACGGTGCTCAAACAAGGTGCTTCTCTCCCAAAAGCATTTTAAAGACGAGCGGCACAGTCTTGCGGAGAGAGAGAAACTTTTAAAATCATAAAAAATCGTCGCTCTAAAATCTTTTCGACTTAATTCCATTTTCGTTGCATACGTAGAACTTTGATGTGTGATTAAAAATAATTGACAAATGATTTCCCGCCAATTGTTTTTTTTTTATTAAGAAGGTTGCGATGTTTAAAAAAATATTACATTCGAAATTCAAATAGTTCCGATTAGCTAGAAGTGCAAAACTTTTAGTGTGCCCCATGTATACTCGTATAGTTGGTTATCCGGAACTAGATATTACGCATTCGATATCTAAGACTTCTTTTAGACGTAAATTAGATAAAATTACACTAAACACTAGCAGGTAAATGTCATTAGACTATTGCTATCTCCTCAGGTTTTAAATTATGTCAAAATTATAGTCAATAGGCCTTATGTTTTATGTTATATTGTCGTAGATAAGCTCTTTTGTTATATTATTACTTTGTCACCACCTGACTTATTAATGGCTCAATGTTACTATCTTTATGTTACGTTCATGTATTTAGCTGATAATCTTCCTAAAATCCAATTAATAAATAAATAAATATATTATACAACAAATCCGTAACTGAAATTCGTAATTGCAATACGGAACGGCATGCAGCATAGCGGAAACTGTTTTTTTTTTTCATGTGATTGATAAAACGTAAATATCTACTCGTTCATCCCCTAAATGGCATATAATTTTAATTGGTTAACAATTTATATAAGTAAGGAATTAGGAATTATAAATTACAATCAAGTTGGAGTCCTAACGATGACATTTCAGTTTTTCTGATTTACATTTTCTATCTAAATATTAATGTGTAATTTTTAAATATTATTTGTATGTAATATTTGTATAAGATTTGTACATATTGTATATAACACACATTAATATTTAGATAGAAAATTTAAATCACAGAAATTTTAATCATACCTTCATGCGTAATTGACCAAGAGAGCGAAGCGTCTTCATTTCGAGACGACACTGGATAATTTTGCTTAAGTTTTGGCTTATCTGTCTGTCTGTACTCTGGTAGGGGAGCATTGGGCACATTTTTCCTTAAATCACAATAACACTGTTATTTCTAAATAAAATCAACTTTTTATTTCCAATATGAATGGCACATTTTGGCTCAAATTATTGCTAAGAATTGTTATATAAATATTATAATTCTTAAAGTTGCAAGAGATTTTCTGAACCTTTCCATAAGTGCCCAACCACCCAATGGACGGATGGTTTGGGCACCTCTGTGGGAAGTTCGGGCATTGTATTGATACGCCACATAATACCTACTAAATTATTTTGATACTCGTATTATAAAACGATCTTAAATTATAACATCATCTTCAAACAATTCCATATTTACTTGCAGTAGTTTTAATTTTTCCTCCTTTTTAATCTTCGTCTATGGCGCGTAAGATTATCTTGTTAGGAATTTCACGAAGCTTCTTTTTAAATTGAAACGTCATTTATTCTAAAACAAATGTAGAAATATTCAAATAGTCAAAGGTAAAACAAATACATAATATGAAACAACTAAAGTGTTATACGGAATCACGCAGTAATCGTGAGAGCATTGGGTATGCCCAAACCTCCCTTCAATATGAGTGCCCAATGCTCCCCATACCCTCATTTTGCGAATTAATCCAAACAGCTTTTTTATATTCAGTGGTTATGCTTCATTTTATAGGTTAATATTATCTTTGATAAACACACATTTACGTATATTAATAAAACTTACGGCTTTTCACAGATTGCTTTGTTATTTTCTTTGAAAGCACTACAAAATATTTACTTTTGTATGCACGAAACCGTCAACCGCCTGCCACACTGACAAATAAACGAAATGACAAATGACATTAGTCTAAGTAGTGTTGTTAGGGTTCAAACTAAACTACCACAGTATAAAATATTAAATATCTGCTACACTTCTCTAGTTACAACACCGACTGCCCAATGCACCCCTACCTCCCCTATCCATGTGTGTTTCTATGTGTGGTTAGCGGAAACATTTTTATACGATCTCCACGAAACTTGGCACAAAAGTGTTCCTTATCTAATTTAAAAAATTTTTCATTGTGAGCTTATTTTGATTGTGGCAGGCATTGATGTGATTTTCTATGCTAAAAATAAAGAGGAAAGATTTAATTGTTTGTTCGAATTGAATAGGCTTCGTAACTTCTGAACCGATTTTGAAAATTAGTTCTCTGATATGTAGCTACATTATTTTATTTAAATATTATTTTAAGCAACTTAGACTAGTTTCAGATCTTACTAACTAATACGGGCAACTTAAAGCCGCAAGTATCGGCTGACTTATACATAAATGAGAATGCAGTTGACTCATTATCACGACTTGTTCGTTTACAGTAGGTATCTCAAATGCAATAGGTACTATCATTCATTATAATTAAACTCTACAAAATAACTAATAATGATCTCATCATTGATCATTTTCAGCAAGGAAGTTACATGATTCATTGCGATATTAATTTGTTAAATAACCTCTAATGAATGAAAAATGGTTCATCGATGATTACATCCCGGAGATTCACTCAGTCTCGCCAAAGTGACAGTGATCTCACTTTCGTTCCGTTCTATAGTTTCAGACTGTTCCCACAATTACGATCGTACGATATAAATCACTTACTCCATTTTAATTTAGCTATTGCATGAGCTCAGAGCTCATATAACGCATTCGATGTTAGATATAATTATTATTACGTTATATCAACTCAATCAATTTATACAACTTGTCAAAAATATTTGTATGTCAAGATGCAACTACCTAGCTACTTTTAATAATGTGTGGACATATTTTGATAAAACGATGTAAATATTGAAGCACGCGACTACTCAAGCAAGACTATATGGTTGTTTGCAGTTGTTTGTGTAAATTGCAACACGAGCAAAGTTGTTGTCGATTATTTAACGAGAAACAATGTGGAGTCGCACGCGGCTCCAGCGACGCTTCTCACGGCTGCCGAAGGTCGCGGATAAATCTGTTCTTACAACACGCTTTAAATAATTTGATTTCATAATTTTAGCGCTCGAATGTGTGCATTTAAACGATAGGCTAAAGTGTAAACATTCACGAACACAATTCGTTACAATTACTTAGAATATACAGACGTAACCAATTGATTATTAATACCTATGTATAGTGGGTTCGCCGCGTGGGTCCACCTGCATAGAAAGCCTGTTGCTCACAAGTCACGCGGCAATAAAATACCAGGATATTATATGTTTAAAAAGTAGGTGATCTATCTAGGTGCCAAGTTTCAGAAAAATACATTTAGAAGTTTTGGTTTAGGCTTTTAAATTGCGGGACTATTTGCATTTTAACAAGTATTCAAATAGTCCAAAGGTCATCTTCGCGTTAAATCTATAGGTAGGTACTTACTATTACTGGACTATCTTTCAACACATTGGCCAGATGTTAAAAATGCCCATAATTAACAAAATGTCGTCTATAAACGTGTTGACATTTCAAGAATGCTCTTTCGGATTTCCAAACTTTTGTATCACTTCCGACAAATTGCTAAACTATGGGTAGCAGATTTTTTAAATATCACTTCTCACAAGTTTATGCAGTTTGTGATAAGTTATAAGTACCTCCGCCACATAGTAGGAAATGTACTATGTACCTAGTACCTACGGCCACTTTTCGTCCGGCCGAATACTGAAACGTCACTCAAATAAGCAGGCAGATAATTGCTCAAAGTGACGTATGAAAATTTAAGTTTAAGTACTACTCAAGCATTTAAACAGCTCCTAAATATTTGAGTCGACTACTAAGACCCATAAGATCTTGATCGTCGTACTTGGTAGGTGGACGTTATAGATACTTATTATACATACTACTTATTATACATGGGGCACACTAAAAGTTTTGCACTTCTAGCTAATCGGAACTATTTGAATTTCGAATGTTATATTTTTTTAAACGTTGCAACCTTCTTAGTAATAAAAAAAAATAATTGGCGGGAAATCATTTGTCAATTTTTTTGAAAATTTTGTTTTTTATCACACATCAAAGTTACCTATGCAACGAAAATGTAATTAAATCGAAAAGATTTTAGAGCGATGATTTTTTATGATTTTAATAGTTCTCTCTCTCCGCAAGACTGTGCCGCTCGTGTTTAAAATGCTTTTGGGAGAGAAGCACCTTGTTTGAGCACCGTGAGGCGATGGTTTGCTGAACTTGAGAGAGGTCGAGTTTCTTTACATGACGAATTTCGTGAAGGACGGCCTCCAACTGCCGTCAACGAAAATTCATTTAAGACATTCTAATGCTGTTTATGACATTGTCACAGGAGACGAAACGTGGATTTATTGTTTTGAACCCGAAAAAAAACAGCAATCTTGTGAATGGGTGTTTGAAAATGAGAACAAACCAACAAAAGTGAGGCAGGCGAGAAACGTTGCTAAAAAAATGATCGCGCTTTTTTTCTCAGCTACGGGTCCCATCTGTACAATTCCACTTGAAGATCAAAAGAGTGTTAATGCCGAGTCATATTCTACTATTTGTTTACCCAGGGTGTTAGAAAAAGTTCGCGAAAGACAACCCAAAAGCCGCGTTCTCCTACATCATGACAACGCTTCTTCACACACGGCCAACAAAACAAAGTCATTTTTAGCTTCCGAAAAAGTACAACTCGTCACCCATCCTGCGCATAGCCCCGACCTAGCACCCTGTGATTTCTGTATTTTCCCCAAAATCAGAGATTTGATGAGAGGTTTCACTTTTACCAACTCCGAAGAGGCAGTGATAGCGTTCAATCAGCACGTAGAAAACATGCCTTCAGATCTGTGGTCCTCCTGTTTTAAAAATGGTTCGATCGCATGAAAAAATGTTTAAAATGTAAAGGAGAGTATTTTGAAAAGCAATAAACATAATATTTTGGTTTTAACATATTGTGACCTACTATTCCTTTTCATTTCAAACTGCCGCCTTAATATAACGTCCATTGATAGACGGTCCGAGTTCATCCTCAGAAGAATAACCACAGGACACCGGCTACCCCTTATCCCACTGGTCACCGGCGTATTAGGTTACTACATGATAGGTATTCTAAAACTAGTCCCTAAGGAGGGCTATTTTTAATTTATTAGGATAATTTCTCACGAATTTGAGATTTGCCAATAAAACATTATAATTAAAGAACACAAAATAGCCTTCTGTTAATTTTGAGCCTTTCAAATTCATTTCCACATTATCAACAGACAGAATGAAGAAGTCGAGGTTCTGAGAATATCAACTTAGGTATCTCAAAGTCTAGTTATAGGTTTTATAAATTAACTGCGACTAGTGAACATATTACAACTGCTTCGTTAGAATAAATGGGTATCATACGGTCACAGACTGGGCCTGAACCAGCTTCTTTCCTTAAAGGGAATACCTACCTATCTGAACCGCTTGACAACTGAAACCCATGCTACGTAGGCTCTTTGCGATCTACAAAAAACTGTGGGCAGCAACAGCTTTAATCTTAACGAGGCACTATTGTTCCAACTCTTGTTGAATGTAGATGTAATCTTGACATTGAAAACCAGATGGGCTGAGGTAAGCAATGTGCTCGTCTCAGTACAATATGCTGAGTGTCATCCCATATTGTGCGTCGCAACTTAACAAGTTAGGTACTGTACGTGGCTACGTGTGAGTGGAGTAAATAATACGTAAAAACGTGTACGTAAAAACGCGACACGTGCTTGCCACGTATTTCCTGCTACACATACGTCACTCATAAGTGTCAAACTAAACGGTCGTGTCACTTACGTAAATTTTTCGTCTGTGGCCGTCGTGACCACAGATAAGTTATATTTTTCTTGTGTAACGTTGAGTTTAAAGTTGTGACGCAACAATAAAATAAAAATTCTTTCTCTTTCTTTTCTTTCTTTCTTAAACGGCTTTAATTGTACTTCGTATCCACAAAGCCGTGTAGGTGTCAAAACAATTAGGTACCTATAATTTGTATATTATATCTGTTATTAGATCTATTTAGAGTCAATAATGTCTGTCAGAACACAAAGGAAGAGGTTGTGATTGATCGACTGTGCTTTTAATACGAGAATATAAAGCTTTATTGAACTTTTTGTTGATATAGAGTTAATCATTTTCTGCTCGAAGTAATACACGTAAAGCCTAGTAACTAGGTAGATGCCTAGTTGGTAGGGCATATGCTTTTGGTGTCGAAATCGTCATTAGTTCGATTTTCGGGTCGGTCCGACCGATCCCATAAGGGATCCGTCAGTATTGGAATAACTGTGAGCCTTATATAATGTACCAACACATTCATTAAAGTAAAAATATATACCTACGTAGGTATGTATGTGCTGGTACCTAGTTCTTATAGCACAAATTTAGTTTGAAGCTGGATGACGTAGCATAAAAGCAACATTTACATAACACAACGTTAACATGCTCGTAAATCGCTAAAAACAGTATTGTACTACATATCAATCCAAAAAAACCATATCATTTACATATGTCATAAATCTCCCAATAAGTACTTATTAGCTACCAATATAGCAGAGGTCGTGAGAAATATGCCTAAGGCTATCCATATTGCCTACTGTCTCTAAAACTGTTAAATAAACAAAAAGGTGAACCCACACATACTATAAAGTTAACAGTTAGCACAGTTCCCATAAGCCCTTAAGGAGAAGTTAGATAACTCACACTTTCTCCTTCACTAAATCACGAGGTTAGACCCCTCCCCAAGCCGCGTCGCCTTCTTCCGCGAATGTCAAGCACTGTAGTTGCCAGGGCGCATCTCAGACAACATTTGACCTTATGCTAGGGTTGTCGCAAAGATGTTGACTGCCTCGGTGGCTCAGTGGTATGAGTATGCGACTGCCGCCCCTGAGGTCCCAGGTTCGATTCCGGGTCGATTCAAATTATCTGTGTGATCCACAAATGTTTGTTTCGGAGTTTGGGTATTTTCTATGTATAGTATGTATGTATTTAGAAATATATAAGTATGTTTATCAGTTGTCTAGATACCATAACATAAGCTTATATTAGCTTAATTTGGGCTAGATGACGTTGTGTGAGAATGTCCAAAAATATTTATTTATTATTTATTATTATGTATATTTTTGTTTTAGTTTGACAAAAACGTCGAACTTCGCCAAACTAAAGTAAAAATCAAATACTTCGCTGAATGTGAGTATACCAATAAACAAAATATAGTACCTATGTAGGATTAGAAAGTTATGGGGCACCATTCAGATCTTACGGGTATTATTATACCCTCTACGCGGCACCAAAAAATACTTAGCTAAGTATAGTTCAGGGAAACAGGTGTGATTGTCTCTTTGTAAATTAACTTATTCACTGATAGAACAATTTTATATTATTACTTAGAACCATAAATAAAATAAACACTACTAATACTGAGTCAAGTAATTTCTCGACCTTTAACCGCTTTTAGTATTTAGTTACACATATTGGGCTAATTTTATTATTGTTAACTAAATTTTGCATTCTATAAGATTGTTTGCTATAACCAAATCTTGTTACTGATCCCGCTCATAAGTGCACAGCCTCAATTTAATTGGTATTTATGGGCGTTAATGGCTGCGGTACAGTTTTATACTAGTGCAGTCAGTATCGTTTCACAGGTAAATAGTTGTCATGCCTATGTTTGTTTATAATAAATAAATAAATATTTTAGAAAATTTAATATTTATATACCTGCGGCAAATACTAGTGACAACCTTGAACTCACAATGCATTAGGTTATGTCGCGTCTCACAACACAAAACATCTTCTCAGGTTTCCTTAGCAAACTTGTTCGTATACAAACGTAGGTACCTACCCATATTTATTGTAAATAAGTAAATTTCCTCAAGTCAATATTCTAGTCGTAAGATCAAGATAAAAATTAACATTAACTGACCGCAAATATAGAAAGTGTACTACAAATCGATTTGAATGTATAAAATACCTTAATGTTCTCATGACACTCATATTTATTTAATCAACTAAAAGGTTACTTCGGAAAAATAACCACGTAGGTAAATTGTGGTCTTTTCAGCGTTTAGTATTAAATTTGGCTCCTGTTACACCAAAAGAGCAGGGAGAGGAATTGCTTGTCCATTGCTCAGTAGGTAGATTATACCTACTGAGGTGAGATTAGCTCTGGGCTCCTTAGATCTGGTAGGATCTTTATGCACCCTGTAATGGAATGTCATATTAGTTAGTAGTTGAATTCTAAGTTATGTGTGATTCACATTCCAAATCCATTTTCAGTGACTTTTCAGATACTTCAAGCATCAACTATAAAATTAAATTAAAACCGTCATAACCGAACTTCTATGTTAGGTTAGGAGTTTATGACCCATGGAGTTTATGACCCTACCGAATTTTCATAATCTGTAAATATTATTTTCATATGAGCAAAAATTTCACTTTGTACCTATTTAGTAGGTTTATACATTAGGTAGCCGTGTTCCTAACCTTACATAAGACGTTTTGTGTACTTACCTACGACATAATTGAAATTATACCTAAATTGCACGATACGAGTACATTACCAATCCATCAATGCAAATGACAACTACCAGTTTTCATCCATCATCTAATACCAGCTAATACATACCTGTACCTACATTATCTTGCAAAACATGATAATCCAACAAACTTCCAAATGAAATTATTTCCTTATTACCATTACTATGTACTCGCATTAGAAGTAATAACTCAGTTATTAGGTACTCTTATGTCCTATTACTCATCGTAATCTGAAATTCATATTCGGCTGTGAAGTAAGATTTTTCTATTACCTAATGTAATCTAATACAGACTTCCTCGGTGGCGTAGTCAGAGAAATGTACGATTTGCGTGAGACTGCTATCGTGAGATCCCCTGATCGAGACAAATAATTTTATTATCTGCAAATATTTTGTACAGGAGTTTTAAGGTCCCTCAACACCAATCAAAATATGAGAAAGTATAAAGTTAAGAGTTATAAATTGTTAAATTATATTCGTAGCATGATCTCACGCAAAAGTAATAAATCTTAACAAATAATAATTAACATCAGATTATTTAATAAAATAATTAAACATTAATCGTCGTTTAATATCATGTTATGTATGTGAACTATTACTTCACTTCACCGCCAATAGAGGAAATTACTAAACGTAAACATGAGTTATGTGTAATTAAGTTTTTTATGTAACTAAGTAGTATTCTGTGGTATAACTTTTTAATTAAATAAGTACCCATTACTCTAATAGCAATCACACATCTACGGGTCATGTACCAAGTAGGTGAAAAAACAAAATAAGTTGTTGAAAAAATTTGGTTCTTTTCATTCCTTAGTCTGTTGAAAAAACCATTTTAGTTTTCTTATGTAACTTTCTATCAAATTACTTATGGTAAAAGAGCCCTAAACTTTTTTAGCACAAGTCGGATCAATGGGAACTTTTGATATTTGATTTATAATGGTGTACTTAAGACCTGCACTAATTTTCTTTATGCGAATTAATGCAACCTTACAATTTTGTTCCGAATATTTTAACTGAATTACTCTGTTAGCTACCTGATTTAAGATTTCTTTTTGAGATATATGTGGGAGACTCGGTAAATTTATTACTGATTTAAGTTACATATGTTTTTTAGAAATAGGTATATACGCGACTCTGTAAAATAAAGCTAATTAGGAAAAATCAGCTGTCAATCAATAAATTTTTCAGTTCTAGGGCTGCTATATATATAGTAGTAGTATATATAGCAGTATATAGTTTTTTTTTTTTTCTATTTCCATTATGCGCATTCAATAGAGACAAAGGCTTTATGCAAAGCTGATGGAATACCTACGTCTAATCAATAATCACATCTTTATTAAACTTAAACAAAGCTGTTTATAACACCCACATTTTGCCGGTGTCTTAGTCGATCTCACATATGTACCTAACTAGTGGCCGCCCGCGACTTCGTCCGCGTGGTAATTTGGATTTTTTCCCGTTCCCGTCGCGCCGCGTCATATTTTGAACAATTCACACAAATTGTAGCCTATATGTTATTCTGATGTATAAGCTATATTATTGTAAAGTTTCATTAAAATCCATTCCGTAGTTTTTACGTGAAAGAGTAACAAACATTTATCTATCCATACATACTTACATACTCACAAACTTTCGCGTTTATAATATTAGTAGGATTACAGTGTTCAAGCACTATGCATATATACTTTTTCCGGAACCTTGTCAGAAGTCAGAAGGTGTACAGCGTGCAGGTGTGGAGGACTTGGGCTCTGAAAGCTAATTTGACACGCCTAATAAAATACTGTTTAACCCATTTTATGTTAAGAAATAATTTACTTAAGTAACTCTAAAAATATTTAAAATTAGTTCCCGTCCGTCATATCGACAGAGGTCGTGAGTTCAAATAAAGAATTTGAGTAACAAAATGTCAAACTAAGATCAGCGCATCATTTTGATAATGTGTTCAATTTAGAATGTTGTAATTTTCATTGCTCGTTTAACCTAGCGAGCATTGAGGCCAACATTTTTATCGATGCAATACAATATTATGAATGAGACTGAAAGTGGTAGGTAATGTAAGACGTGAGAATCGTTCTTTAATGATCAACATTTGTATTTGAGACTGCGCTGTCAATTATGTTGGTAATAATGTTCAGACTATATGGAAACACATATTATTATAATGTTGTCTGTACCACGTATTGAGGATACCTATATATATATAATAGCTATTGAACATTTGAAAAGAAACAAAACATAATGAACTATCGCAGTGTCGGCAGCGTGCTTTCGTCCTTTTTCCCTTTTTGTTGGGAGAAAACTTAGCCTACTATTTTCGTATTAATTCGTCGTAATTCGTATTCGTACGTAACTTTAGTTAAATCGGTGCAGACATTTTTATATGATGCCTACAAACAAACATATTTTGCGTAATTTCTTAATACGTATATAACCTACTTATGAAAGGTAGGTTAGATTATTATTTCTTCTAAATTCTTCTACGATTACATATAATTTGCCATCAAAAATGATGAGTTGAAGTAGGTCAACATTTTTTCTTTTTTTTAAATCGCCCTGAACTTAAAGCAATTTCGCGATTTTTAATAGTTAAATAACAACATTATTAAAGTTTTCCTTCTAGCCATATTCCCAAACTGGTAGACCATAAAGATAAATTAAACATCCGTTCCCACGACAAATAAAACACGCTTCAGGAAACAAGTCTAAACATAGGATTTAAGCAATTCTATTGTATAACAAAATAAGGTCATTGCCAATTAAGGTCATAGTCATCTTCGAATGTAAATTGATCACATCTGTAAAAGTTTACTATAAAAAGGCTGTGTGTAATTGTGTACCATTGTCCATAAAGTATAGGTTAATTGACTATAAGCGAAACAGTTATTAGGCAATAGAGTAGTATAGATATCTGTAGGATATGTACTACTATTAATTATATTCATATATCACATCACAATATTCATCTTATTGTGGTTAGATAATCAGTTTTAGAGGGCAGTGTGTGAATAATGTTACAGCATCCGTTGAATAAATTAACTTATGGATGAGAAAATGATTATGTAATTGATGTTTTATGTATCTTTAATGTATTTAAATAATCTGGTTTTTGTGGTATATTGGCACATATAATATGTGTAGAATTCAATGTTTCAAGAACTCTAGGCCTAAGTCTTCCTGTCAAGTAGACAGCTGAGACTTGCCCCCTTACCATAGAGTTAGGAAGAGTTTATCAATTAATTACAATAGATATCACAGGAAACCATAGACCAACGCGGTCGTCGTATACGCTGTCACCGTATACGACGGGACAAGGCATTATGCATTTTCCCGATACATAAAAGTCTAGCATGTTTGGTGCGGGGGGGTAAACGACACGCACACATTCTCAGACGCTCAAACCCCATCGGGTGCCTCTACGAAACTCACACATGACAATAAGAATAACACATTAACATTTTCACAAACACATACATATACATTTTATATCATAACACTATAATGACACTACCAAAAGTTACCGCCCACTATTGATGTAACAGAGTCGATACATTTTATCGATAAATTTGACAAAATCGACTATTAAAATCAGGTTTCAAAAATGATACCAAGGTGGATGTTGTTTATAAAAGTGTGACTTTATTTGTAACTTAGGGTAGGTATTATATCAAACCTTTACATCATATAAATCTAAACAACTAAATAAAATCGAAGAGTCTGTATACAGGGTATATCTATAGCTGTATACAGTGGACTATGTATACAGTTTATTTTTAAATCATAATGCTTAATATCATAATTCAGTTTTCTATTTTTACTACAATCGATTACATGGTTACTAAGAACAGATCTTTGTATGTCTTATAGTTTCAGACTTTTCCATGCTGCCCATATAAATATTACACTCTATATGTATAATAAATACCTACCCCATAAAAATAAACATTTGAATGAAATTTCGTCACTTTCGTTAACACTAGTGATATAGTAGCATCAACTCGATGGAGAATAAAATGAGGGCAAGGGCACTACGAGTACAATACCGATTTTATAAAAATAAAATAGTAAAGTAATGAAATAATTAACTCAACTAAGTCTAAGTAACACTATAGTCTCCAAGTACTCGTACCTTACAATTGAATGAAAACGGTCTATATTATACAACAGTTAGAATGTTGCTGGGCCAAGTTTATACTATAGATCTAACGGCTCGTTTTTGTAAAACGAAAATGGGACATTTATATCCGCACAATTTAAATAATATTCAAACCAGTAAGTTATATTGCACCTCTTTGCATTTTCAAGGTATTTTATCGATACCTAACTTGGTACATCACTCCGATACAGACACTATAACTGTGTATTTGTTGCCATGGCAACACCCATGTCAGTCGTTTGACATGTTTGACTGATTTGCGAATTGTATGAAACGACCGACTTCGTGTTGATAAAAAAATCCGAAATAATGAGACTTTGATTATTATAAACAAAGAAATTTGTATTATTATTTGATTAAAAATACTTACCTATGGAAGGTAATACCATCTTTTTGTAAACTAGATGTGCCTGACCTTTTTTTGCAACAAAAAACTGAGCAGGTTGGCATTTTTGGGGATGACAATAGCCGCGCAACTAGATCTAGTCTAGTAAGTTGTCAAGACGCCAATTTGTTTTATTTCTAACTTATGACCTATAGGTCATAATCATGTGAGCGAGGGGAACGCCTGCTAAGGCGGCGGTGTGCAGGAAACAAATTGGGTCACGTGATCGAAGTATTCTGCGATAGCAATTTCGAGTGCATTCGAATTGAAGCCTCTCATTCCCCGACCATGATTCAAGTTATGTATATGAATCTTTACGATGCCCATATAAAATTCAACGTGTCCGCTTCTTACCATTAGGTATTTAGCAATAGATTGGCCGGTAGAGGTGAATTATATCCAATTAACTATGTCCAAATAACTACAAGCCAAACATAATTTAGTTGCGTTTACGTCTATATTTGCATAAACTGCATCACTTACGATTATACCATAGAAAGAGGGAATCTACTTAGTACCTACTTATTCCCTATTCTGTGGTAATATGCTCTAAATAGAGAATGTCAGAAGCAGATTGCTTAATAAGTAACTATTATAGTAATGATACTTAGTCAAGAACTGTCATCAAAACATAACTACCTAATCAAGTTAACTATACTTCTATTATTGCTAATATTTATAAAATAAACCATACCTATAGGTAGGTATTGATTTAAATTGAGATTATTTGTTATTAAGAGAAAAAATCCAATTGGAAATCTACATATAGTTAATTTATTTATTTTTCTTTTATTTTTTTATTTTTCTTTATTGGGACATTTAACAGTTACACGTTATGACTTAATATATCTTAGTACAATGTTAAACACTTGGGTAAACGTATAACCCACACCAATGTCCACGGATGTGGCAGAAAAAAAAACAATTGTGAGTGAGTATTATACATAGGTAAGTGCAAGAAACAAGAACAAAAGTATAAATGTGATGTATCTTATAAGTGTAATTTTGTGAATCTAATTATTTGTCAAAATATCGCGTGTTAGTCTTTTAAAGCTAAACAGGGAAACGGAGAAAATGTCGATTTCAATGAAATGTGTGTTATACGCTTCCAAAATTCGTCGCACACGCGCGCGCAGGCCAGCGTTTGTTTTACACCTTACGGTATGAAACAGTCGACCGGTACGCACCCCGCGATAAACCGTTCTAGGTACAATATAAGAGATTTGTTAGGTTAAATCCGGACAGTCAAACCTATTATTACAAAGGCCGTGCAACGTCGCAGCCGTCAAATGTACACGCCTAGACTCCAAACTTAACAGGTTATACCTTTGCAGGAGTTCTGTGTATGATAACCTTGGTTGACGACATCTGTAACTCATGGCTCGCAAAAACTTCTTTTGGACCATTTCCAGTTTGATAGTGTACTTGTCGTAAAAGGGACTCCAGACCTGCACTGCATACTCAAGTTGAGAGCGAATAAGGGTGTTGTATAGCAACATGAAAGTGGAGGGTCTCTTGAAGTCAAGTGTTGATCTCATCACAAAACCGTACATTCTGTAGGCCTTACCAATTATACAGTCGATATGCATATCTAGGTGAAGCTTACAATCTAATAAGACGCCAAGATCACGAATTGAATCCACCTTCCCCAGTACAGTGCCAAGAAGAGAGTAATTAAAATTTATTATATTTCTGTTTTTGGTAAAAGAAATAGCACTGCATTTAGATAGGTTGAGCTGAATTTTATTTTCAGAACAGTAATTGGAAAGCCGGTCCAAGTCCTCCTGCAACAGTATGCAATCTTGTGTCTTTCTACATGGCAAATAAATTTTAATATCATCAGCATACATGAGGAATTTTGAGTGAACAAAGCAGTGTCTTATATCATTAATAAATAGCAACGGACCGAGTATAGATCCCTGTGGAACTCCTGAGGACACCGTGACATAGTTAGATTCAAATCCATTAATGACTACTTGCTGAGTTCTGTTAGAGATGTATGCCATGAACCAACGAAGAAGATTGCCTCGGATACCGTTAAAAGCGATTTTGTCCAAAAGTATTTTGTGGTCCACCTTATCGAAAGCCTTCCGAAAGTCAGTTTACACAGCATCAACCTGCACTCTATCGTCCATCTTCTCAAATAAGAAGTTGCAGAACAACATCATGTTAGAGGTTGTAGATCTATGCTTAACAAATCCATGTTGTTCAGGAGCAATAATATGATGAAAATAAGGATATAGACAACTGTGCACTAATCTCTCAAACAGCTTAGACAAGGTAGACAGTATGGAAATGGGACGGTAATTCTCAATGTTACTCTTATCGCCACTTTTGAATACAGGAATAATAAATGCTTGTTTCCAGACATCCAAATACTCCTTCCTTTAAGGGCTGAGACCGCGCACGGATAAAGTCGATTTTGAGCGACAGCAGCGCTATTGTTGCCCGAATCATCCGACGGGCGGGTGAATGACCCAGAGAGCGCGATTTTGAAAATGTTTTGCGACAAACGTTCCACGTTGAGTTATTGTTATTGAAGTTGAATATTTACAACATAACAAAAATGTTGAATTATTGAAAATAAACGACTGCCTATTTGTAAAATATTCCAAGAGTAGTTTTCGTTATAAAATGATCCTAATTACTAGATAAATAAATAAGAGTAGTTTGAGACACAATTTTTATGATTTTCTATTTATAATAAACAATCAAGAGCAGGTCCGGACTGACCTTTTTGTATTCTACTTACCTAAAATTCCAACTACGAGTACCTATGTATTTATTTGTAATTTTACTACCAAAGTTTATTCTTATTTCGTAAAATTTTCATTCAATAAAATAATTGCAAATTCAGTAGGAAGTACGGTCGAAATAACATCACGCCTTTCCTCGCTAGTGTTTATATCTACGCAAGGAAATGTGCCTATTGCGTAAACTCAAATACTTTTTGCTTACGATCACCTCGCAATCTAAAAAATCTTCTAGGGTTGTACAAAAAATTGTCAATAAATGAAACACAAGTATAAAAATGGTTCATATAATTAAAAGTAAACAAAATATGAGTCGCCACCTAAAAAGCGTGCTAGGGTTGTACAAAAATTAGTTATAAACAAACATGAAATTTATAAATTATTCATATACTTAATTAAACGAAAGTAAATAATAACAAAATATGAGTTTAAGAGTTTCTAATGTTTTTTTCATTTTAATGATTACTGATCAAATTCTGATTTCTACTAATTTGATGATAAAATCAATTGCTATTGCAAAACCTATCAGAATGAAAATGTTACCAGCTGCCCGATTCACGTAATAAAAACCGTAGCGTAGCGTAGTGACTTAAAAATGTCACTTCGCACACTTTTTAACCGACTTAAAAAAAGAAGAAGATTTCGCAATTCGCTGTATTTTTTGAACCGATTTTGATGATTTTTTTTTTATTTGAAAGCTGGTGATCCCGTGTGGTCACATTTTAATTTCATTAGGATCGGACCTTGGGTTTACACCAGGTAACTCTTCAAAATCGTATAGGAATTGTATAGAAATTGAGCTATTGGAAGATTTATGACAATCCAAGACTAGATAAGTAAGTGCGTTAAAAACAGAAAACCAAAAGGCGATTTCTAAGTTTCTAAGTTAAAACGACTTTTGAACTGGCGTGTTTACGTGAATCGACCGGCTGGGTAGTTAAGTTACCTCAGTCTCTTTCAAAATCATTAGACGTTCTTCTCTTTCAAAACACGTAAAGCTCTTTCTTTCCTCTCTTTCATAGCCTCTATGACATTGGGCGGGTCACGAATAGGCATGCTTCGTGACTGCCGAGGATCAACTAATTCTGGAAGGAGGCAATCGTAATAAAATCTAACTAATTTCATCTCCATTTTCTCCTTCCAAAATTTGTCGTCCTTTTCTATAATATAAACTTTCATAGGTACAGTAGCACCAAACCAGATGCCAAGCATGCAAACGTTTCTTTTAGTTATATGTAGCTGTCCCTGAATTTGGAAATACCAGTAATGATTTTTATTTATGACATAACCCTTGGAAGCCTTGTCCTTAACCCAAAAGGTATGTTTGGCCATTGCTTCATCAAGAGTCATGCCAGCTAAAGAATGTGGGCACTTAATTTCAATTAAACCGTTTGCATAAATGCCATCTGGTGTAGTACCAAGAAATTCATATTGATCGTCGACGAACAAACCGCAACCTTGTATACTAATATTCTCTTGAATTTCTAACTGTCTAATTGCAGTTTCTTCGTTTTCGATACCGTACCGTACAGCAGGCAAACTGGAGATATTACTACCATAAACGATTTTACAAACAAGAGCAGCACAACTTGTGCTCTCTCGTTTTTTACAAACTTCCCCGAACGATGATGAGGTTAGTAATTTTCTCCTTGTACTCATCCACTCAGCACTACTTCTTTGCAAATGGGTCGACCTTTCAAGCTCCTCTCTTTCAGCACAAGACAACTTTAAATCAACTAAAAAAAATGACTTGGCTTTCTCATATAATTCTGGACTCAGATCAGGTTTTTCGCAGTTTGGTCCATAGTGAGCGTCTTTCGATACAGCGCTGTGGCTTTTTTTTCAATCTTAATTTAGGTTTAGCAATTAAACGGTTTCTACGATTACTATTTTCCACTTTCGCGATCAAAGGATTAGGACTAGATTTAAATATGACTTCATGAGTTTTACTATGAATCGATCCCGTATTCAAAAGACACAACAGCAGCTGCGCATCGGCCCGCATAAGAACCACGGGAAGAATAATTTACACGCTTACCCCCAACTAATTTGGCAATTACTCCGTTAAAACTTTCAACTATATTACTTGTGCAATTATGAATTAAACTTCTAGAATGATATGACAGTCTTTTACTTAAAATTTCTACCGCGTCCATTAATCCGCATCCAACAATTGCTGGAAGTAACCCAACAGGTTCTATTCGACGAGTGTCAGGTCTACAAAAATACTCCTTGCAATGTTGGTGATTACCAAATACGTGTTGTGGACCATTTAGAATATCTTCACTAAGATTTTTTATTTTTTCTTCGAGTGACTGATTTTGATCCCCCCAATATTTAATCGCGCATTTTACACCCGTTCTTAAACGCAAATACCTTTCTTTTAGGAATTTCCGCAACTCGCAAGGATACTTAGTGTCTTTCGACAATTTCTCCAAGCTATTGCAGTAGTTTCGTAAAAGATGATTTTTGCATTCAATTTTCTCTACTATTAAATTATCGTACGGACGCGAATCTAATATTTTTTTATAAGTACTGGAATCGCCGTCTGCTACAAATTTATTATAAATTACACCGTGATCAACAAAGGAACGTTTAAACCCCTCAACTATTATGGTCGATTCCATCCCGGTAGATGATCCTGAATAATTCTTGAAACAATGGTGTTCCGGGGGCTGACTGTTGTTCTTTGCGGCTCGTGCACAGACTACGCAGTATTTATTTTTAACTCCAAAAAACAATACTTTATTAGTTTTAATGCCAATTATCGCAGCTGCGCCGGATAAGGCGGAAAAATTCTTACCATAAGATCTCTTGCTCCAACAACCGTCAACAGCAACAGATATTAATGGTGTACCATTTTTATCAACACTACCTATAGACACTGCGTACTCCGCTTCTTCCTTGACAGCTTCTGCCATGGAATGTGCTGCTGTCTTTTCCCACCAATCGCAAACCGTATTATTAATTTCATTGTACAATGAAGGTGACATGATTGGTAGGGCTACTGCGGCACTTAATGTTTTTAACTGAGAGTAGCTCCCACCAGATGATATGATACCAGACACAATTTGATGATTCACTTCCATGCTATCTTCTTTCTTTTCAACCAAACACACAGTAAATTTCATATTACACATACTACATTTTATGATGAGTTTTGAGTCCAGACCAACTTTTACTTCACCTATTATACTGAGGTAACTTAACTTACAATCCATTGGACCGTGGTCCCCTATGGCCTGAAGAGCTTTAAAAAAAAAAGAAATATCCACTACTCTACGCCCAACTTCCACTTCATCCACCTTTCCCTCTTGACGGTTGTCAATAACTAGTTCCTGTAAAGAAAGATAATGGCTTGATTTTTATTATAAAAAATAATTCAAAAGGTATGGGCCAAATTTCTTCAAACATAGCTAAGAACTCCCTTAGAATACATCTTTGAAACACAGAACACTAGATCAAAATCTTAAACGTTTTTATCAGTCTTCGTCAATTATGAAAGTGAATAAATAAACATAATAAAAAACTGGTTGCTTGTAAAGTCGGTTTAGGACGATAATTTTATCGGATAACGTCATAATATTATTCTCCATCGCTTGTACTGCGCTCTCGCTTGACCCTAGCGTGACATAATGTGACACTTTTTTGTGCGTGTTGCCGGTGTTCATCGATTTATAAGACGTTATCACGTCATAAATTTAATAAATCCGACTATATGCATAAAAACTCAAAAGGTAAAAAGAAAACAAGTCTACGGTCTTGAATTATGTTACATAAAAATAAATAAGAACACTATTGTAATAAATGGAATTCAACAGTTGAGACCCATTGAAATCCTCACAGGCTCGAAGATATTCCTGACTAGCTAAATATTTCTTTAGAAATAGGCCCCGACTGCTAAATACGCTATATTACAATGGTGTTGTTATTTATTTTTATTACACATTTTCATTTTTTAATCTGTCGGGTTTTAACATTTTTATTGTTTATTTATTTATATTCATAACTGACGAAGACAAATATAAAAGTGCAAAAGAATTCATACAATATTATGTTCGTGATGAACAGAAATTATAAATTTCCTTTACGCTATACGTATTGGTTTTTTATGGCGTCACTTATTCTATGTCACTCGGGCTTAGAAGACAATTCTAATGATACTAAAAACATTAAAATCGGTTCAATAATTTTGAACTTATCGTGCCACAAAGATATATTACTTAGTATACATACATACATACGTACACCAGTCGCGTAAAAGATAATATTTTACAAAAAAAATTCTTGATTTTGGTAAAATACGAGATTTGAACGTGAATTTTCTTTTGAGAAAGTAATTGAGAAGTATGTGTTTGTCTCACAATGAAAATAATAAATATTGCAAAAAAAAACTGTAGGTACTGAGATTTTGTCTTCGCCCATCACTAGCTAGTTTGTTTATTTATGTAACAAGTCTACAAGAATTACGTATAACAACTTACCTCTATACAGCGCGTAGCAGTGTTGCTCGGAGTCTCGGCCTGAAGGTTTTCTTCATTTTCAGTACTGGAAATATTATTCATCAATATCCACTTTTTATTTATTTTGTAATTTTTGTACAACCCTACGCCAGGCACTGTCACTAATAATAGTGTAAGCAAACTCATTGCTTTTTTTTTTTTTTTTTTTTTTATATTTAGGTCGACAAATTGACGCCACTCGCCTGATGGTAAGCTGAGGCGACGTCTGGCAATTGAGGGCGACTCTCACAGTACACAGGAATACTATAGAGAGTGTCCCTCAACTTGACGACCTTGTAATGTGCCTCTTCACGCTTCGCTTAAAGAGCCCAGGGTTATATGTAGGAGGAAACACGTGCGCAGGCAGGGCGTTCTAAGCCACCATCGTTCGGCAGAGAAACGATCGTTTAAAACGCTCGGTTCTCGCGAAGACGGTTTCCACGGTATGAGGGTGACATCTCTGCCCGGCACGCGTTGTTCGGGATCGGAAGGGAGAGGGTGGGATCAGGTTGAAGAGCTCTTCAGAACACTCACCGTGGTAAATACGGTAGAACGCGGCCAAGGAAGCAATTGTTCGGCGCTGGGCTAGCGGCTCAAGGCTTCCCGTTACCTCCGGACAGTCTATAATGCGAACAGCGCGTCGCTGCATAGCGTCGAGTGCGTCCAGCAAATACTTCGCGGAGCCGTCCCAGAGGTGAGAGCAGTATTCAACGCAGGGTCTAATCTGCGTTTTGTACAGCAGACACCTCTGGTGCGGTGTAAAGAATCGCTTTACCTTGTTCAGTATTCCTAGTTTCCGCGAAGCTAGCCCAATACATCTCTCAATGTATTTTGTGTTATTGAGCTCTCGACGAACGTCTATGCCAAGGATGTCTAGATTGTCCTTCATTGGTAATATTGCATTCTGAAGAGTGGGTAGGGGAAGGAAAGGGGATTTTTTCGCTGTAAATGCACACGCCTGTGTTTTGTGGGCATTGAACTCGACCAAGTTCTCGGCACCCCATTGGGAGATACTGTCGAGGCTTCGGTCGAGATCACCCACGAGATGTCGTCTCTCCTCCTCTATCACAGATCGCCCCGCCGTCGGACGAACCGAGTAACTCCCGTGCAATGTACTGTCATCTGCATAGCAATGAATGTTCCCGAGGGAAAGCATATCATTGATATGCAGAAGAAAGAGAGTTGGTGACAGTACGGACCCCTGCGGTACCCCGGCATTCACTTGCAAAAAGCGAGAAGCCTGGCCATCGCAGAGGACCCGCACTCGGCGCTCGTTTAAAAAACTGGCAATCCAGCTGCACAGTTGAGGAGGTAGACCATATGCCGGAAGCTTGGAAAGGAGCGAAGCATGCCAGACCCTATCGAAAGCTTTGGCGATGTCCAGGCTAATAGCCAAGGACTCGCCAAACTTTTCCATAGCCCCACCCCATACATGCGTGACGAATGCCAGGAGGTCACCCGTTGATCGTTTTGGCCTGAAGCCTGAAGCCTTGAAGCTTTGAAATACATAAATATATGAAAACTAATACTATATTATGTAATAAAATTTATTATTATGAAAATTGTTCCTATAGAAATTGACTTTATTACTTATATAGATATTGAAATTACGTAATTATTACCTACTGGACATTGTAATTTTTCTTCTTAGACTGACATACCTAATTGTGTACCTATCTAATTACATGTCAAATCAATATTTACATGCTGTTGTAGGTATATGTCTGAATCAGGCGATCTAAATCATTGTACCTATTTGCTTTGTAATGTACCTACCCTGTTCAAAATGCAAATAGATTATATTATTATTACTACTAAGACATGATAAGCATACACACAAATAAAAGTAATAAAACTAGGATTTTTACTTGACACTAACACAAATCTAGTAAATTTTTTCTAGGTATTTAGGACAAGACGTAGTCAAGTAGGCAGGTAAATAAATTTTAATAAATTTTATTAAATTTTAATATTTAATTTTATTCCGAGATCTTTTGGCTTTCACGTTTTTATAATGCGTACTAAATTTTCTTTTCGCTGGCATGGCACTCAGCAAATTATCCTGCGAAAAGAGACCCTCGATTACCAATTACGTTTATGATACCTATTGCCTTTATCATGTTGAAAAATCTATGTATGTCGTGCAGAGAACTATATACCCCGCCAGTTCATATCTCGAGAAAATAAGGTGGGCAGGGCTTTGATTGTTTCAAGCCTGAATTGATACCTACTTTACAAGGTTCATAAAATGACCTACGCAACAAAGTAAATAATTTTGTATTTCTTACGATTTATATCTAGTTCCATCATAGTTTTCTTTCAGACTTTCATTATATCGGTACTTTCTATTTACTGAAAGTAAATTAGTTATAAAAATATTGTACTTACAGTTTTTCACAAAAAACACAAATTCACAACACGTAATTTTGCTGTAGCATCCGACACGCGTGGAGTCACTTTGAAATTCTATGGCGCACTGGCGATTAGTTGCGACGATCGTTCTATCGGGACGCGTTTGAATTTGCATACATTTTTCTATGGAGAATTTACGTAAAACATATCTAGATTTTAGGGCTTTAAAAGGGGAAGTCTTTGTTTGTAAAGGTACAAAAAAAAGTACATGGTTATATTTATTGGCTTTTTCAGTGTTCAAAAAGTGTTTCTTTTTATCAATTTGTGTTGATTTATTGGGTTAAATCTGAAAAATACGAAGGCAGGTTTTCGAATTTTTTCTCAATTTTGTGCGTTTGTTGACGTTTATTATATAACAACTACAGGGTTTTAAGAGTTAAAATTAGCACTAACATCATTTTTGGTCTTTCATTTTAATATATACAAATTATCGTTGTTATTAATCATATGTAAATAGGTTAAATATGAAAAATCGTAACACTCTTTTCGGTGATTTTCACGATCTGGGCCCTTAAGCATTTGTTGAAGATGATGTGGAGGGGTAGGCATATATATTTAGTAGTATTTTTCAAGAAAATAGGAGGTATAGCATCTGGACCAGGACCTTTGTTTAGGTCCAATTTGCAGAGTGCTGATTCTATGTTATCCTCGGTAATATGTAAGTCAGAAATGCATGAAGAGTGAGGAGCGTAAGAATTAGGAGGCTGCCATTGCTCCGGAATAAGCGAAGAGGGTTCATAGACTGAGTTAAAAAATTTGAAAACATATTGCATATTTCTATGGGCTCGTTGGAATGTGTTGTAGCGAGATACATGTTTGCAGGAATGCCTTTCCCCCACGCATCGATATGTAAGTCCAAAAGTGCTTCACATTGCAAGAAATGCTGTCCTCGACTGAGTTAATATATAATTTAAATAGTTTATCTGAAGCAGTTTTGAATCTACGACGATGAACAGAAAATTCCTCGTAATCACTGGCATTGCCGTATTTCTTCCATTTCACCCAAGCTCGTTCTTTTTGTTTAAAAATGCGAATTAACGTTGATGTAAACCAGACAGGGAATCGTGAAACTTTAGCTTGAATTAGTGGAACATGCGATTTAATTATACCATAAAGAATATCGTAGAAAGTGCCCACACAGTGTTCAGATGGAAGACTACTAAGTGACTGGTACCAGTCCAGGTCGGAGAGTCTAGTGTTAATTGCAGCATAGTCTGCTTTGAGGAAATTAAACTTATTCTTCATTTGGCGCGCTAAAGGTTTAATAATAGTTTTATACTCAACCTCCTTTTGTGTCTCTTGAAGAAACAGACCCAGGCTGACCCCCAAATATACGTACGTCTTGAACGCTAAGATCATAATCGCTCGAGGATCTTTGGGCTTCCCGTAGAAGACATCATGAAGGTACCTTTATTAAATGAAACTCACAGAATCAGCTTATGCGTATGGGCACCATTGGCATGTATGGCACTTGGACACGGTATTAAATTAATTATAACAACACTATGTTAAAATGTACCTACTGGTCAGAAGTAACACATCATTTATCAAAAGATCAAGATAGAACTGATGATAGATTCGATAAGAATATGTAAGATCTCGTGAACTATTATATCATAAAATTTAATAACTGATATCTGAAGAACAATAGTGCGACTGTGTTACGGCAAGTTATCGTCTATCTTGGATATCAATCAGCGTCACAATAGAATTACGAGAAAACTTTCTCTGGCCCCCGGCCACATAGAAGAACTATAGAGCTCAATTTGCCTATGATATTGACCTCTTCAGTTTGAGCAAGACTCTTATCCTATTGTGATGAGCCTTTAAAACCTTTAAGTATAAATGCATGCGGATGAACTGATTTTCTCATAGCCTTTTGAACTGTCAGATTGTCGATATTACGAGTCTTCAATGAAGTAATGGTATAATGCAATGACATCACGAGATTACTTTCAAGGACTGACGTGGAATCAGATATGCTCTGATACCTATTTATAATTTAAGTTACACCGGTAACCGGGACATTAGAATCACGAATGAATAAATTAATATTAAGAATACTCTATATCTATACCTACCTACAAATAAATAAAATTTACCAAAGTGAATGTTTTTTCTAAATAATCTCTGAAATAGCTAGAAGGATTTTAACGGGAGCTTATGTTATATAACTAGAAAACTATTCCCTCCTTAGCGAATCCGTGCGTTTCAGCTAGTGTTTGAAATAAAAATGAAATCAAAGACATTCCCCTTACCAGGACCCCGGCGCAGCACGAAGTTATTAATTACAAATTACAAAATATAAATTATTACAAAATAGGACTATAATATTTACTAAGATATGAAGAATGCAAAAACTTTCTTAAACTTTATTATTTAATTAAATTCGTTTCATACCTAATTCTAGATATCTACATAAGACTCAGTTCTTACTTTGCGATTTACGCGTTTTTATTTGCTGGAGTGCGATTTACGCGTTTTTAGTGATTTTCTGATTTTTTTTAAAACTTTTATCTTCAATTCGAATGTTTAACCCACACGTTGTGGAGCATCTTTTTCTATATAATGATTTTACTTTCCCAACCCTCGATTGGCGAAGAGCCCATTTTAGATTTCACGGTGACAATATTTTTAAAGAGATTTTTACCGAAAGAAACCTGTACCTATTTCAAATCTATACTAATATTATAAAGCAGAAGAGTTTGTTTTGTCCATCCCTGGTATAGGGTATACCAGGGATGGACCTTGAGGTGACAATTAAAAAAAAGCATCATTTTCTCATACTTTTCCATAAGACAACCCTCGAAATCCATGGCATCAATACTTACCAAAAGTTTCTCAATACTTTGAGTTCCGCATACCTTGCCGTTGGCATTTACGACCTGACCTCTGCCAAATGGCGGGTGAATACTTATACCCATATCTACCGATTGAAAGATGACACGATTGTAAATTTACCACTGTTAAAGCTGTTGTGTTTTAATGGGTTTTGAGTAGTGTCACGCTTTGAGTAATTTTAGTTAGTAATAAATCTACAAAAGCACAAAGTAAGAACTCATTACCAAGGTAGGTACTTACGGTACTTAAGTTGGTCATTCAAATTTATTTTTAAGGAGCTTGTCCAAAGGGAATTCTACGGTCTGATTGTACAAATGAATTTCAAGAAGGATGTTTGGTCTCAATCATTCGTATAGGTACCGTAAAACAGATTTGGATGAAAATTAACACAAAGGTAGGTCTATCTACCTTATAACACGTCACTGGTATCTACATAGATTGACCAACTACCTATATACTAAGTAGTAGCTTTTATTCTCAGTTATTAAAAAAGAAACCAACAATATTTCTAGATAGGTAAGTAACTAATAGGTAGGTACTTGTTGTTACCATGTCCTGTGTAAAATACAAATCTGTGCGATTGTTGAAGATCTTCACCGATGTAATCGTGACTTAATATTATTATCATCACTTCTATTTAAAAAGTGGCGTTCCGCAGTTTGTTCCTTAATTGTTCAGGCTTGTGTAGCTCTTTTTTGTTCATAGACCGGGCGCTAGAGGTAAGTGAGTATGCAAAATGTGAGGACCGAATTCCACCAATGGATTTAAGTTAAGAAAAGGTCAAAAATTAATAATGCGGATCTTGCCGGTCAAATATTTAGTCCATTTTTTTACCCCTCTACTCTTATTTGTAAAGGAAATATATTGAGTACAATCTATAAAATCATTTTAATGATTATTTCAGTAATAATTTATACCTTTTTCTAATGGTGAAAGTGAGGATGGATTGTTAAATGAAAAAAATAAAATAAAAATACCTTATAAAATCTGTTTTTATTATTTTATAAAACAGATTATATATTAAAAAATCCGTATGTTTAGATTTGTTAGGAAAAGTTTGTTGAACTTTATATCTACAGGGTGTTACGTAAGGGTTATATCAACCCGAAGACAGCCCCATCAGCTGGTCAACCAGAACCCGTTTCGATGTGTGTCGACCGCCAAACAAGAAAAAAATATCATCCTTAAAAAAACATTATTACCGAATAAAACACTCTTGTTTGAACAACACTAGCTAAAATCAGCTGATTCGGTCATTGACATCAAATAAGTAGTATCAATAAAGCGCGCCTGTGAAAAACCTACTCTCTCTCTCCTGGTTGGAACATTTTGTCTCTGTTTCGCATCAAGGTCGCGCCGTTTGAAATTTCCTACTATTGGACGCCGTCAAAGGACACCGACTCCGTCGTGTTTGACGCCGCCCCGCCCACCATTGTCTATTAATAAGTACGTCAAGCACTAGTGTTGGGACACGTTTGTTTTGATTTGAAATAACGCATACAACTTTTTTTATGATGAACTTTTTTTTTCTTGTTTCGCGGTCGAAACATATCAAAAGGTGTTCTGGGCGATCAGCTGATGGGGGTGTCTTCGGGTTGATATAAACCTTACGTAACACCCTGTATACTTATAATAAATCTGTAGAAGTGAAAATTCTGTACAACGAAAATATCAAAAAAAATTATGGCAGGGTGTTACTAGACCGACACAGAACCCAAAAATGTGATTAAAAAAATTTTTGTCTGTCTGTCTGTTCAGGCATCACGCAAAAACTACCGGTTCGATTACGATGAAACTTGGTATAATTATTCTTTAATATCCTGGGCACCACACTGGGTACTTTTCATCCCGGAAAAGTATATACAATAAAAAACAAACTTAATTTTGCGGTTCGATCCGTAGACCCAATAACTGTATCAACCGCAAATAATAAGATTGTCGTAGGTTTTTTCTTTTTTTTATATTAGGTTTTATTAATTAATTAATTTTTATTTTCTACGTCGATAGATGCCGAAACACTGAATAACCTAAGCGCGCTATGCTTACAGTTAGCTCGGAGAGGGGATGTGAAGGGAGCGGGAAGCGACCATCACAGCTGGTGGCAAGATGTGTTTTGTTATTTGGGGTCTCAGGTATAAGAATCCGACCATAGTTGCCGGTCCTCACATTTTGCATACTCAGCTACCACGCCTGCACTATCAGACTTTTTGCGGAGAATAATGAGATTCGAATTTGGAACATGAATCTTTCATAGTAATCCAAACGAAAAAAAGAAACGCGCGATTTTTTGTCAATATAATAATATAATCATTGCTAGTACATTACTTTTTTTTAATAGAAGGTGATAAAAAATAATGTTGAAGACTCAAGCGTAAAAATATTTGTTCTCAGGCGACGTACTTTGAATCCCTCGCTACGCTTTGGATTCTACTTTAGATACCCTCGCTACGCTCGGGATTCTACTCCAGAATCTTTCGCTTCGCTCTGAATTCAAAATAGCGCTTCGGCAACAATATATCATTTTACTCCTTTGTCATTAATGAGTAGTTAACATAGTTAATACCAAGTTTAAATAAAAACAATTACAGTATTCAGTACAAGGTCCGAAATGAGACCTACAGATTGTGCTGTTGTTCTTTCAAATTGTTTATTGTATGAACCTACCTACTTACTGGCCATTTTGCCGTGTTTATTGCACAGAAAAAGCAAATGTAGTGTAGTGTTAGTAAATAGTTTTTAAATGGGAATTTACTTATAGGTATGTCAATGTTAAAATTATCGTAGATTTCTTTTTAAATAACAAAAATTTACCTGTGCTTGGCAGGGGCGTCAGTTGCTGAAATGATGATGGTGAGGATAAATTATTATGTAAATAAACCTATGATCCTACACCTTAGGTACCTACCTAAACCTACTTATTTCCCACACACTTGGCAAAACTCCTCTCGAACAGAGTTCACCGTCTACACACACACCCAGTGTTCCAGTGCACTGCGGACACGCCGGAACCGTTGTCACGATGGTCTTGAAAATTGCTCCTGTTTCGAGTTTTGTAATGAGTACGAGTATTACTAGTGAACGAGTGTACATACTTGCGCCTCGCGAGAGACTCGGGCGCAAAAAACTAACGTAACGAGGCTACCGGAGACCGCAGAAGAAACGATCGAAAGCTCTCGCTGTATCTCGGTATGCCTCGGGACTCGCCGAGACACAGCGAGTACAGCAAGTACAACCAGCATTAACGGGCAAACTCATCCTTCACGTGCGACGTACCTAAACCCCGTACACCACGCATTATGACATGAACAGAATCTGGCCAATACAATTTGTGTGATAAGGAACACACTGGTCATTCACCACGCTGCCTGGCCTGTCTTACTCGTACGCGTCACCGCGCCAGATTAGCGTGTGTTCCCATGCTATCCCACGCGTACGACGCTGTCACACCATGTCACACACGTTTCAAGTGTCATAGCGCGTAGATAATGTAAACGTCTGACGTAGGACCAGTGTGTCGCTGTTTCCCACGTCTCGTGGCATAATTACGTCGTATGTGAAGGACCAGTGTGTTTTAAGCTTTATACTTACATAGGTACTCTATACAATAGTTATAAAAGATCATTTGTTATTAACATAAATGTAAGTACTTAAAATAATATATGCAAAATGGGTGCAAAGGGGCCCTTCTTACATCTATCGGGCCCCAGCGACCTCACCTGCTAGTGGCGCACCTGCTGATTAACGGACGAGGTTCGTATATTACGGTACCCATGTGGTGGCTTTGGCCCCTACGTGGATACCAGTCGGTACAACAGTGTTGGTCCGGGGGGGTACCACCGTGCAGCTGTGCTAAAGCCCCCCAAGTAACCCAGCCCAGGCTGGGTTGCGTTAGGGGTTCAGCAGCTGCACTGCCGGGCCCGGGTCGATGTATGGTGCGTCAGGCATGGGTCCAGTGGGGGCGAAGCGGAATCTAGTGTGACACCACCCGGTGTGGGTCGATTCGGTGTTAGGGAGACCCTTAGCAACGGCGTTGCCGCGGCCGCCCGCATCATAGTCATGGGGCCCGCCTGGGACCAACCACCCCAGGAGGCTGCCCCACTTGTTGCGCATAATCCTGATGTGGGGTCGCCGCTCCGGGTGGTAACCGGTGTGGGGTAGAGGCGGCATTGCATAAGGGGGGTTTGGGAGCCCTTTCGTCCGGCGGGTCGGCTCCGACCTAGCCACACGGTTCTAGACGAAGCTAGCCTCTGCACTTTGTCACTTACTGCCGCACCAGATAACGTCCTCCTGTCTTCACGCTTCCCCATATCTCACCATGACAGTGCAACAAAGTAATAAACGGTACGGCGGCCTCTAGAAACCCCACAAAGTTAATTCCTTTTGAGGTGAAGTTCGCGAATATCCGCGGACTCCATGCGAACCTCGATACCGTCCACCATCACCTAGAGACGGCACGGCCTTCTGTGATGTTCCTAACGGAGACACAGATACGCCGCCCTGACGACACGTCAGTTACCCAGGTTATGTCATTGAGGAACAATTCCGCGACAAAGCCGGAGTGTGCGTATTCGTTAGGGCGGATGTTTGCTGCCGCCGGTTGCGCTGTCTAGAGTACTCCTTCTACTCCGTTCTTTGGCAGCACGTGGATCATGGCTCTATGAGCCAGATCTACGTGTGCGTCTACCGCTCCCACACAGGGGTCACTGGGACAACAATAGGCTTTTCGAATACCTCAGCGAAATGGCTGACGATGCGCAGGTGCGGTTCCCGAACGCTGACTTGGTTTTCCTGGGGGACTTTAACGGTCATCACGTTGAATGGCTGGGGTCCCTTAGGACCGATCATGCGGGACGAACCGCCCATGTATTCGCTCTCTCCCACGGGATGACCCAGATGGTACAGGGGATCACCCGGATACCTGATAGGTCAGACCACACGCTCGCCTTGCTGGATCTACTGCTGACGAGTCGCCCAGCCGAGTACAGTGTGTCGGTACTCGCCACACTGGGCACTTCCGACCACTGTGTGGTGCACATCAGCTTCCAAGTGCCACCGCCTGCTCGTACTGGACAAATGACTCGACGACTATGGCACTACTCGTCGGCAGACTGGGACGGTCTCCACGATTACTTTGCGTCCGTCCCGTGGAGCCAGCAGCAGGCGTGTGCATTTACAGCGAAAAAATCCCCTTTCCTTCCCCTACCCACTCTTCAGAATGCAATATTACCAATGAAGGACAATCTAGACATCCTTGGCATAGACGTTCGTCGAGAGCTCAATAACACAAAATACATTGAGAGATGTATTAGACTAGCTTCGCGGAAACTAGGAATACTGAACAAGGTAAAGCGATTCTTTACACCGCACCAGAGGTGTCTGCTGTACAAAACGCAGATTAGACCCTTCGTCGAATACTGCTCTCTCCTCTGGGACGGCTCCGCGAAGTATTTGCTGGACGCACTCGACGCTATGCAGCGACGCGCTGTTCGCATTATAGACTGTCCGGAGGTAACGGGAAGCCTTGAGCCGCTAGCCCAGCGCTGAACAATTGCTTCCTTGGCCGCGTTCTACCGTATTTACCACGGTGAGTGTTCTGAAGAGCTCTTCAACCTGATCCCACCCTCTCCCTTCTGATCCCGAACAACGCGTGCCGGGCAGAGATGTCACTCTCATACCACGGAAACCGTCTTCGCGAGAACCGAGCGTTTTAAACGTTCGTTGGCCGAACGATGGTGGCTTAGAACGCCCTGCCTGCGCACGTGTTTCCTCCAACATATAACCCTGGGTTCTTTAAGCGAAGCGTGAAGAGGGACATTACTGGGTCGTCAAGTTGAGGGCCACTCTCTATAGTATTCCTGTGTACTGTGAGAGTCGCCCAGAATAGCCAGACGTCGCCACAGCTTATCATCAGGCGGGTGGCGTCAATTCGTCGACCTAAATATATAAAAAAAAAATATCTATAATACCTATAATAAATATATATATATAGCCCAATAATTAGACACGCAAAATTATTATGATTCAATTAACCTATTTTAACATACGCCTTGAACTTTGTGTACTGACAATGAGAAAAACGATAATAACGATAATAACCATCAACGGCGTCCGTTCACTTCGTTACAACTAAGTGCTGATGAGACGATCGGAATCTCGAAAAAATTACTAGTTAACGACATACGTAACTAAAACAGGGTGTAAGTTACACTCATGTCTTTTTTTATATCAGATCGCCAAATTGACGCCGCCCGCCTGATGGAATACCGTTGCGACGTCTGGCGATTGTTGGCTACTCTCAACTGTGTACTATTAAGTGGCCCTAACTTTGCGACCTAGTGAAGTGACTCTTCACTCTCCACGCCCAACGTCTATCGGAATGTAGTTTTAGTTGCAATCTAGGCAGGGTATGTTACATAGAAACTTATTTGTCTTCTGATGCACCATAACAACCAAGTTATTGATACCTTCACCTTTTTTTATAAGTGGTATCTTCACGAAATTCACCGATTGGCGACTTCTGAATCGAACTTTGAAGCCGGGTTAGAATCGAACCAACTAAACCTATCTTCAAATTGCTTATGTGCCGAGTACCAGGGTAGGTACCTACACCTTTCGGGGACGGTTCCAGTACACCAAAGGGTATTGGCGAAGTTTCCAAGGAACTAGGCTGGATCTAGCGATAAGGGGAGTGATAATTGCACTTAGGTAAATCAAACACACCAACATTACTTTTGACTTTTTATTTACAATATATTAATATTCTCTTTGTTTTTCACTTTTTTTGTTGTTTTTCAGTTCAGGCACTACACATATCCGTTTTAAGCGTAAACACACAGATTTAACAGTAAGAACCTCACTTTTAAAGTTAAAGTGCAATATAAATTGACAAAAAACTATGTTAAATTAAACACTTTAGCAAAAATACGCCTTTGGCGAAAGGAGATCATCTGCGCAATAATCTCATTACAATATGGCTTAATTAAACTTGTAACCTAAACTACTAACTAGAACAGCATTCCAATGTGTTATAAATTATAATAACAGATATTTATTCTAAATTATAGTTATAAATTACAGTATTAATTATAATAACAGATATTGCACAATTAAATTAGTATCTTTGTGAACAATAAGTAGCGCAGAAGGAAATCCGAAACATATTAGACGAGATTAGACCTCTAGTGTGGGTATTTTACAATTTGTTTATCACAATAATCGTTCGCTACTTGTCCTTATCACTCACATCCTATTATGATATCGTCTCGCTCACTCTTTTTTCGCACTATGAGCGAGATGAAAAGAAATATTATGTACGCGAGTGACAGGGATAGGTAACGATACGTTGTTGTACGAAATTATACCTACTACAATTGCAAACGTTTTATATCATGTAATTTTATATTTGCTGTTCAATATTTAATCAATCAGCGTCATTATGCGAACACAAATCATCTAATAGTATTTAGTGAAAACATATAATTTCTACAATAATTCATTTTAAATATTATATTTATAAAAACTTATGCAAAAGTGAGGTCCACAGAAGGGGAACGAGATTTAAGAGGAACTAGATTATACATAAGATTTCAAAATGTGAACACACATTTTCGCGTTCAAAATATATTTTTGCATCCGAACCATACAATAATTTGTTATCTAATCCATTCACAATTAACAACTAATGCTGCTGTATTATTGATATCAACATTAAACATCATGTATGCGTAGAAAAATCGCAATAATTTGTACTTAATATTTCCAACTAATTAAGAACTTCGAGCAAACTTTAACAAACCGGCAGACTAGCTCATAAAATATACCACGACAAAGTCAAAAAGCGATGACAACGGTGCTACTTTTTTAATTATTTTGTTAATAGCAGTGGCTAAAAGTCATGCATGACGATTTCATGAATCCCAACGACTTTTTAAAATTAGTAAGTTGCAATGGTGTACAATCTAAAAAAAGAATATTGAAATATCGATTTTAAACAAAGATTTCGTTTTAAAATAATATAGATTATGTACATTTATGTATACTTTCCAATTTTAAATTCACATAACATTTTAAAAATGGAAGTGTACGTTATTTTTATCAACAGCCGGTGAGGTTCAAGTTTCCGAACTGAATCTTCGCTCGCTGGCAAGTCGACATCGCTTTAGTAGTTTCGTCGTGGTTAGAAACCTGACAACGGTTCAATACCATAATTGTTCAACAAAAGAACTTTACGGACTTTGAACGATGCAAACGATGCTTCGCTACAGCAAGATAATAATGTAAAACCAAATGAAATTATAATATAAGGATATAAAAAACCGCTACATACTAAAGTAAATTAAGTATTGCTTTTCCGTGTCGATAATATATTATATTTGATTCAAAACCAATATATTTATAAAAAAAAAAAAATTATAGCCACATTTATAGAAATTAATTCCACAGGTTTTGGGTTCTTACGATACTATCTGTTTTTTTTTTTTAACTTATTCATATTTGCGTTCTTACCTTTTCTGAAACAGAGGTTGTAGTCGTACAAGCTATTGTACTCCGAAATAAACTTAAAAAAGATGTTTGAAATATGAACTCAATACATTTTCCACTACGTGCATTAATCAAAAAAATATAGTTTTGTTTCGCCCTGCTGTTTCAAACTTGCAATGTACGGAGTCAGTTTAAATTACATTATAATTGAAAATGTTGTATAAATAATGTATATTATTGCTTTAAATATTCAACAGTACATAAACTGAGTCCGTGTTACTAGTACTCTTCACTTGCATCGAGAGCTTGCTGCTACCTTGATTGACATCTAAAATGCTACTTAGTAATTAATTGATTTCAAATAAATCTGGATATGTTTTTAAGAAACAAGCTTAAACTGTATTAGTCATTTTGTTGACACTAGTATTTATTATTGAGATGGTTAGAGGCATATCCCATAACGTAGGTACTTGAAATAAATGTATTTATATTGGTATCAAAATTATTACAACTGTACGGATCTAATCCGATAGATACTTTAGATGTATTGGGAACTATTTTCCCGTTGGTGGAACCTATAGAACACAAAGGATAAAACAAAGAGAAAATGTATGTAATCTGTTGGGATTTTAACAACGGCACGCTATGTTTGCAGTTTTGATACATTAAGTATAGTGACGCGAAATTTCCGTTTATAATCGAAAAAAAATATGATCATTTCACATCACATATTATTTGAAATATCGAAATACATAAATGTCGATTTGTTCAATGCACCTCACTATTACAAAGAACGGAAATGAATGTGTTCTTTTTAACTTGACTCTGTCCGTTCATTCGTTCCCTTTTTGACAGAACGGTCGAAGTTTCTAAAATACGTCGCTTTTAGCTATTCAGGTGGACCTTAGTCCATTATGTTAAAGATCATTATTGGAGTTCTGCTGATTTTTGCTGAGCGCGTGGCTTTTAAGGTTACCTCTGGCGCTCCGCAAAAATCGGGTTCCCAGATACTCGAATACCGAACAACGTTTCTTGTCCTGCACCTGGAGCTAGTTAGGAATAACTAGTTTTTCTGTGCGGGACATCAACTAATCAAGAATTACCTTGACATTGGCGTAATCATCGATGAACATCGATGGAGCCACGTTTTAACAAAAGAAGAAGAAAGATCATTATTAAAATTCGAAGCGTCTTGCCATAAACAAAATAAACTAATGGACAGAGTATATTACTTTATACGAAACTTCATCAACGTATAAACGTCAAAACTGCAATCGTAACGCTTCTTCTTTGTGAAAATATAATTTTTGTTATCTGGCTTGGGTTTTAGGACCTTCAAGCCATTGTGAAAACACCATAGTACCGGCGATCACAGATACTAACACCACTACACGCAACAACCATACATAAACACCAAATAAATAACATTAAGTATATCTTAGCCAAACTTTGTTCAGAGAAAAGCCATTAACACTCAAGGTGGATGTTACGTTAGTGTGAACATGGCTTAAAGAAGTTTCTTAAGAGTGCTTTTCCTGTCAAGCATTTTTTCACCAGAGTGCATATATCGCCCGCAATGCGTGTCGATGTCAATGTCAAATTTCATACAATGATGAAATGCGTTCCGGACTTTGGTTTTTGCGGAGCGCGTGGCTGTGGCACGTTACCTCTGGCGATGGGCAAAAATCCAAGCCCAAACACTCAATTGCAATACCGAACGTTTCCTTGTCCAGCACCGCGAGCTAGTTCTGTGCGGGAAATATCAAGCAATACCTTGACATTGGCGAAATCATCGAAAAACATCGATGGAGTCACGTTTTTAAAAAAGAAGAACAAATACGTTCGATGTCGCGCGAGCCGCCCGCACGAATGTTAACATCAAATCAGTTTGCGACTAGCCGCGTTTCCATAGATGGCAACCGCGGCTAGTCGCAAACTGATTTGATGTTAACATCGACACGCAGCATTGCGGGCGAGATCCACACGCTGGTGAAAAAACGTATGACAGGAAAAGTTCCTTAGTTATCAGTCGCGTCCGCGCATAGACAATAGACGCGATGAATCTCATTGGCAGATTATTTAAGAATTGGCCAATGTGAGTCCGTAAGCGGATTCCGGAACCTGCCAATGTGCTTCATCAAGTCTATTTTTTATGCGCGGACGCAACTGATAATAAAACAAACATCTATGTATAGTACAACTACATAGAAACTATATTTATCTCCTGCCCCTTTCAATAATATAGTTACAATTGACAGTGAAGGATAGTATTAATATTGTCAAGAAATTTCCCAATACAAGAAAAGCTCTCAAGGACCACGTGAAAGTCAGCGTTACAAGAGTGTAGATTAACTAAATAGTTGTACTATAAAATTAAAATGAACAAATACGTGAGAGGTCATCTGGCAAAGTGTGGGCATTGATTCCGTAAATACTGTTCTATATAATATATATTTATTTATTATACTACTGTAGGAATTAAGGAGATGGGTACTTATTAAGAACAAGTTGTAAGAGAGTGAAAACGATAGATAACTATTTGTTATATTCCGATTTTTATTTATATTTAAAGAAGGTTATAATAAACTATTAAATAATAATAGTCCGAGACGCCCAAGACTTTAATTGGCTGTGCCACAGTGGCTGGCACGTAAGATTTTGTTGCCTTTCATCAACATTTCATAGCAAGGCAACGGGATTAAATTTTTTTTTTTGAAAATTACTATATATCTGCTATTTTTTATTAAATTAATTCGGCCATCTTGGATATTAACCATTATAAATGTGAAGGCAATAAGCTTGCCCCCTATTATGTGGGACTAAAAATACTGGCAAGTTATGGGTGTGTAATGCACCTCTGCCTACCATTTCGGGGATATAGGAGTGATATGTGTGTGTGTGTGTGTATGATAAATAATTTTAAGTTTATACCCCAATAAGTATTCATCTCCTTAAAAAAACCAAAAATATTCGATGTGGGCTATATTTGTTACCACGTGTTCTCGGGGATTGTCGTCGATTGTCGTCGATTGTCGTCGATTGTCGTCGACTCGTTAACCGAGACGTAGTTTCAATTTGTACGTGTTTGCACCTACATAAGGGAGTCCACCCACGGCTGCTATAATAAACATTAATGTATATTACATCCCGGGGTGTATCGTTTTTAAATGTCTTAACGTACCCCACACGCAGCAAGTAATGTAATAAATCTAGAAAATCTTCCTGTATAAGTTTAAACGAGACATTTCGTATTATCTCTTTCATCTTTAGTAGCTACTAAAGATGAAAAAGATAGTACGAAAATGTATTGACTGTTTACAAAATATAAATGTATATTTTCGTATAGCTCGGTATTGTAAGATACGAAGATGTAAAAATTTACATTATAGCTGCCCTGACGATTTCTATGCAAAGATATATTGTATTTATGTATTTGAAACCAATGAGTTTGCTTAAACTATTCTTACAATATTTAGATCAGGCACGACTCGAACCCACAGCCTCTCCCTGGGATGGGAGGAAAAGGTCGTGGGCCCTGTGTCCTGTAAGTCGATGACATTAAAGTTTTTGTGATTTATAATATCTATGTAAATATTTTGAGATGTATTGTGCTACAATACATCTTTACAGTATAGCTGTCGCGTGTGGACTCCTTAATGTGTACGCATGAATGTGTATATGTTGTGTATATATTTATTTATGTGTTTTAAAAGAGATCAAGTGAGGCGACATGGCAGTCGACCACATGACGAGTGCCAGCGACGTTTTCGTTTTGTCGAATCGCCATCAGATAGTTCCGCGGTCGATAATGTTCGGGACCCACCGTCACCCAATTCTGGAATACAAAAGTAACACATAACTATTGATAAGTTAATAAGCGATAGATATTGTATTTGAAGCTATATTTTGCCATTTACTTTTATTTTTTTTCCTAATATTTATGACATGAGCGAATGTGACATGCATGAATCTTTAATATATTTATATTAAAAATTCATACATGCCACATTGGGTGTTTTCACGATTGTTGTTGTTGTGTTACGTTTTTTTGTTCGAGTTACTGCTGCTACTTACGATATCGTGTGTCGTGATCGTGCAATGTGAAAACGCCCATTCGCTCATGTCGCTATAGCACACTGCCGGGGCGCATCGCATCGCAACGCAATGTAATTCGTGGCGGAAAATGTGACCTACTGCTATGTGCCAAAGTGAATGAGTGACTTAATCACCACAAAATCATGAGTCCAAGTCTTTATCCTAGAAGGGCGTTTAATACACTCGCATTTCACGTCAGACTATTACCTACTGTTTCCGGGGCTTTTGAGTTTAGGTATTTGACAGAGCCTCATGCATCTGCCAGCCACTGCGTGATGGTGAGGATGGCACACCATAACCGACTTGAAGTTAATATCCACATCCAAATAAACTCATTTAATTAACGTAATTAATTCTATCCTAAAACAGCTTAAGTGAAAAAGCGTTTCAATAATCACGCGGGATGTTATGCTCGAGGTACTAGAATTGACCACACAAAATTTCTATCTTCACTATAAAATAATATGATTAGTAATTAATAAATCCAGGGGAAACACTAAGCCTGGTGTAGTTAGATATTGTATTGGGAGCCAAAGCTATATTTAGGGGGTAGTTTTGATCACTCGCATGCAACGAACCTAACTCAAGGAACATATGCGCGCGCGCACGCGGCCCGGCGCGTGTAACTCATCAGGCTCTGGAATATTTCAATAATATTTATGACCGTGTAGTTTGATTATACTCGTAACAACCATTACAACTACCAATGTTATAAGATTTCTGTCGAATGAATCAAAGTAATAAAAATTTATGCATATTTACAAAATGAAAAATTATTTGTCAGACAGTCTACAGTCTTTGTTTGTTTTGTCTACAGTCCATTTTTAATGTTCCCGATGGATTTGTGAATCCATCAAGAGACATTAAATAGTGTCATTTCATAATATGCCTTGCCTACTTTGATCACCCAGGAGATATCACCTGGGTGATCAAAGTCAACTCAATTTTAATTATATTATTTTGTTCCTTGAAATTACCCGGGTGCTCAAAATACACATGAGTTCAATTAATGTTACTTATATTGTTTATTAAAATCACCTGGGTGATCAACGTCCATAATAATGTGTAATTTATTTATTTTGTTTCTTAATTTTGGCCCAGACTAGAATAAAGTACGCAGTTAACCGAGACTACCTACTAAACACCGCTCACTTACCGTGTCTTAAGTCCCTCTCAGTGAAATATTCCTGTGCAGACGGGTAGTGTCGCTCCACTAGGTAAGGGATAACGGTGGAATTGTGCAGCTCGTCTGAGCGCCGGGAGCGTGGACTCACTAGACGCTCACTTGAATCTAATGGCGGCCGCGACTGCACCCAGCTGGAATCAATTGGAAGATATTAGTGTATGTGAGGGGCTCATAGAATTAGTGACCATTTATTAAAACACCCTGCCTCGAAGAGCACGTTAGAGATCGATTCACACATATCAGTGAAGCCTCAGTTCCGACACAGTACCTACGTGCACAGTTTATTATCAGTGCATAATATTCTTTCATCATTTCGTTGGTGATGACGGAGTTGTATCTGACACTGACATGTAGGAACGCGTTTATAGAAATTTTATGAAGTAATATTTTGCACTGACAAATCACTGATACTGAACTGCCGGCACTGTATCGGGCTTAACTTACATGTGTGAACCTACCTTAAGTCGCAGGTCTCGGTTGCTATACGAACATTTATAGCAGTCGGTACGGGTAATTGGGAGCCCTAAAAATGCGACCAGTCTAACTAAGAACTTCAATATCGCCAATGGGTTGTGGGGGTCTGATGGCAGTCGCTCCACGAAAAATATCGAAGTAGGCTGTACTTCGATATTTTTCGCATCGCAGTTAGACTGGAAAGTCGACTGGCAAGGCTGGGTTGAGAATATGCTCAGTGGACGAGTGATTTTCATAATTCTGTTTTCGAAGTATGTTATATGCTAGTCGAATATAACGTTATGTGGAAATAATGAGTAGTCGAACTATTGGTATTGAGACAGTGTCGAAATAATTAACTGTTAAAATTCAGAATAACACCCTTCTAAGACTTTAATGGTCATGAATACTTAAAATAGCTGGTTAACCATGACATTTCACGAGATGTAGTTAATTCATCACATAATTAATTATGTGGGACATAAGATAAACACTAATTTATTATACACAATAAATAGTAAAGATCAGTCACAAGAACCCTATTAACAACGTACAGTGGGCAGCCTTTTCACTAAGATCGCTTATTTCAAGGAATAAGAATCATAAGAAATAATGCGGGTACTATACCATAAAAAGAACTTCCGAGTTATAAATAAATATGGTAAAAGAAAGAGTGAGGGATATAGTGGGGTAAATAGTTCAGACAGAAGTAGTAGCTTAGTAGGTATGTTTGTGTCTTTTTATTATTTTGACCTTATTTACAATAGATTACAATAGATAAATGCATCAACAAGATGCAAGGATATAAGTCCCGCATCTATAAAATGGTCATTAATCATCATACTATAAGGTATCAAGCATTGACTAAGAAACAATAATAGTTCTGTCTAAGTACTGTACATACGCTAGGATCCGTTTAAAAGATAAACAATATTGATCAAATTATACATTCACGTAAGAATATTTACGGCACGGCATTATCCTTGAAGCTAATGTAGTGTTTACCTAACATACTCGAATGAGCACATAGTTATGCGTAAACAAGATTATCTCGGCAATTTTAATGCGCTACTGTTCACCTTTAGCTTAACCTCGCTCGGAGTTTGGCTACAAACATAATACAATCACGCCTATCTCCCCGACGGATAAGACAAAGGCAAAATATATCCACGTGAAAAAATTTTAACGCTATAAAACAATTTTTCAACGAATACGAATAAAAGAAGGGACTGCCACCGTACAGGATGAGATTCAAACCAGACTTGAGATTTAATTTACGAGTATAATATAGGATCTTATTTATGTCGTTTTGTAATTAAAAAACCAACTAAAATATAAAGAAAGCAAACCACGCACTTCCAATTATTATGATTGTTGTTTGCAATTGAAAATAAACGATGAAATGAAGAACAGTTAATGGCGGTATAACAATGATTCAAACTACAAGTTTATGTATACATAAATTTATGTTTGTGTGGTGATAACAGAAAGGAAAATATGTGGGTCAGTCTGAAGCTCAGAATAAACTGTGACTCATAAATCATGAGTCTGCTCCAACCAGAATAATACAATGTTTTTCATAAAGTTTTTATTCAAATCATTCCTCCAATAGTTTTGTTCAATTTCTAAACATTTTCGCCATTTCAATATTAGCAGGATGGAAAAGAAAGAATCTTCATAACTAAAATAAACTATTGTTTTGTTACCAATGGTAAGGTAGGCGACAAATTATGAAACCATTGCTCGGAATAAATTTGTACAAGATAAGAGGCAATATACGACCACGTTTAGTAGGTACCTACTTATTTTGCCTATTTCTGCATATTAGGACAATTCTTTTACGATACAAACGTCGACCTATGTAATACTTACTAAACCGTCATGCTGAAACAAGTCCATCCGTAAACATGGCCGTTGCAATAGTTCCGAAATATCGGAAAGAACATTACATTCATAAAAAACACGATATTTTTTTACCAATGTTACTGCATTACCCAATTTATTACGGATAGTTTTTTGCAACTTTTTCAATTAGTCAGTGTATAATATTCTTATTTTGTTAAATTAAGCTCAGTTTACACAAATGACGTTGTAAATATAGCTACATTATACATATAACTAAAAAAAAGAAATTAATTTGCAAGGTGTCAATCCAAGCACACGGACGGCAAACTCCACGACATCGACATTCCACAAATCAATGAACACATGTGGCCGGGCACACTTTTGTATGCAAACGCATGGTTTGATTCACATACAGCAACGATGTGGTTCGTATCGACTAATCGCAACGACTTCGCAACTACAAATATTTTTAGTTACTACATAGAAGTTACAGCGACACTTCACAAGTTTGTCGCTGCGATGTCGTACGGTTGTCGTGTCGTTGTCGTACGTGTGCTTGGAGCTTAATTAAGCAACAACCGCGGCATTAGGCCAGAATACAAAGGTGACAAGATTTTTCTGCGTTTTCATTGTCATACAATACCTTATCATATTCCGGGAGCACTAGTTACTACTTTCTTTGAACGCAGAAGCTTTTAAACCTTGTCTTTTACTTTCTCTTTTTATTTAAGTAAGTCTCTTTGATTCGCTATCCGTCGAAAGATTTATTTATTTATTTTATTTATTTACGGCTGGAAGAGTTTGCGATAAGGCCGCCATTTCTACTGTTTCTTAAGAGATGTGTCTGATTTCTATGACATGACAATGTGTACAATAAAGAAAATTTGATTTGGGCCATGAAGGATTTCACTACAAAGGGATGAATCATGTTTTTCAATTTCATTGATTAAATTTATCAGTTAAATATGTTGAAACGTGATTATATTATTTACAATAATATTTTTAGATACTATCACACTATCATTCATAACATATTGCCGGAAACATTTTGTATAATTAATTTGGCCAAGGTTATTTATCAGACACGAGTAAAGTATATTATTATTATCGTTTAAGATTAACGCAACCCAATTAATATTTAAGTAGGTCATACAGACAATCTTTTGTCAAAAATGAAATATCCATGTAATGAAAGATATTCATCCCATGTAAGTCGGAATTAGATTCTGAATTTGCTTATACTTACGAGTATAAGCAAATTCAGAATCTAATTCCGTACGTAATTAATAGACTACGGTCTATTCATTACTACGTAGATAAGTGTCATAGTATAACTGGGTGTTATCATCAGTAAACAGTTAATTCTTCTATAATTTTGAAAAATAAATAATTAATATCTATTAACATTTACAGAACCGAGCTGTCTAGTCTCAAAGTATGCACAGCTTCAAATATTTAATTAACTATGTCAGCGGCTGGACCCGAACCAACGACCTTTCCCTTACAAGGGGAACGCTATGCCACTAAGCTACGATGACCATGTCGATTAAATTATTTTTTTTGTACACAACTAGATCGCGTTTTTTACGGTAAACCTTAAAGATGCCATTTACCGACATGTTATCTAAACTACTTACGGTCTTCATTGTATTGTGTTGCTATCAATAAAAAAACAGATTATTGTGTGAATAAGATCTTATTTGACTGGACCCGATGATCAAACCCCGAACGTACGTTACGTTTACATCACAACGGAATAGACATACATCGAAACATGGCTAAAAAATATGTTTTAAATCAATCGAGTAAAATAGTGAACAGAGAAGGCTTGGTGGCTAAGGGATTGTACTTGCATTTCGAAGGCGCTGACGGAGCTGAAGGGTTAACAACGGGAATGCTAGTAGTTCAAAAAAAGTAAGAAATGAAAATACATACGAGTGCCTTTTGATCTCGTACACGGTAGGCCTTAGATCTGGATCTCGCTTCAACATGTGTGTGAGTAGCGCCCCAAGAGTTGGGCCCAGTGTTGCGGGCGGAGGGGCCGGCTCACCTCTCCCTATAGATTCCAGTAGCCTGTATACGTTTTCACCCTCGAACGGATACCGGCCAGTTGTCATGTTATATCTGTTGAATATTATAATACTTGATCATCGAATACACGATTGCAAACGCGGTAGCAAACCAATCGCCATTCTGTTGACACTAGTTTTAAACTTTGTCAAGCAAAGCCCTCGGTTTACATAAAACAGATGAAAGACTAATACAGATTTTTATATATTATTTATATTTAGTAAGTAAGTATTTATATTATATTTTTGGACATTCTCACACGACGTCATCTATCCCAAATTAAGCTAATATAAGCTTGTGCTATGGGATCTAGACGACTGACAAACATACTTGTATATTTCTAAACACATACATATTATACATAGAAAATACCCAAACTCCGAAACAAACATTTGTGGATCGCACAAATAATATGATTCAACCCGGAATCGAACCTGGGACCTCAGGGTCGGCAGTCGCATACACATACCACTGCGCCACCGAGGCAGTCACAGATGACCCATCCCATTCAAAGAAATGGGGTTATTACTGTATTACACTTCTTTCTTTTAGGTAAAGTTCCCAATAGACGTAGTGTAGATTAAGGTCTTTTGACACACCTTCTATATGCAGATATAATTAAGGTTCCAGTTTTAATGTTCCCCTGCTCACCATTAATAAATTTATTAAAACCGAAGCATTTCTTTGAATTCATTCTTCTGTGAATGTATGAGTGTATTATGGGAAGGACCTTATGACTGTATGATTAGGATGTATGAGGATGAAATTGTATTAATTTTGTTTAGACTTGCTAAATATAAAATTGTACCTAATACCTAAAGTAGACTCATCATAAGAGCACAAGACTAAACCTCCGTGGTTTTTAGTGCTGTTACTTAATAATATGTTTATTATACTTTTTAAACGATAAAATAAATAATAATAAGATCAAATAAAACATTACAAAAAAAAAAAAAGGTATTTACATATAATATGTCAATGCTGAAGCAGCCTAAACATATTGTTTCCTTGATAAAAAATCTCCGAACAGCTCGATACTTGGTAGGTATCTACTTACCTACTTGAACTATGTTACTAACCAGATACTAACAATAGCTAACTTAGCTGTTTATTATCTTGCTCGTATACATTACGACGGTATAATAGAACTTACATAACCCTACGTCATAAATTTTTAGTTAAGCCGTTTTAGAGTTTTAACAAGCAAAACGTTTATCAACGGAATTTTATAAGAAGTCAGGTGATTATTATTGAAGAAATTTTGTTTATTTTTTTGAAAGCTTTACCCAAATTTTCTAGAAACGGCAATACACACATACATTAAGGTGACCGGCGAAATTTAGAAATAATGAACGCCTCTCTCCTCATACCCCTTCGAAGATATAGATCTGATTTAGTGTTGTTTTGGAAGTTCGCTTTGACCCAAGTCTTTGCAAACAAGAACAAATGCTAAACAATTTATCCTCCACAATATTCTCACGACCCCAGTAGCTAACAGTATCACAAGAAAATCTGATTAGTTGAAACTGGGTTACCTGGTTTGCAAATTCAATTTATACGACTAATAAGATAATAGGGCTAACCTACTAAAACCTTGAAAGACTAATTGATAAGTGAGCTCATTGACAGATTAAGATAAAAGAAATAAACTTTCACTATTTGCCTTACTTGTGATACCTTATTGAATGGCCTACACCAGTCAACCCGGTCGATGCTATCCAATTGAAACGTCGGGAAGCAATAAGGTATATTGCACCTTTAATATTATCACGATAACTCAAACATTGACACAAAAACCGACTTCCAATTACCGTAATGGGACCAAATATTTGTCTGAATGGGACAAAATTCAAATTGTCGAAAGGTATTAACAAACATAAAAAAAATACAGGTACAGCTATACAAATTGAGAATGTCTGGTTGTCTTTGAATAAACTGAGCAGGTCGACCTCCCTGTTGACAAGTCTCCGTATGGCTTGAATTATAAGATTTTCGAATACTTATTGCTGCCTATAAATATAAATGTGTGTAATAATTAATAATATAAGTTCTAGTATGTAAAATTACATTAAAAAAATGTTGACCACGCTGAGTTTCTTGCCCTTCTTCTCAGGTGTGTGGTAATCGAATGGGATTTCTTGACATTCAAAAGTGTGTATTAACTGCTCCTATTCTGAATAAAAATATTTTGATTTGATTTGATGTCCAGGAATGAACAAGCACTTTTTTTCATAACAATGTGCTTAGTAAGGACTTTCTTAGCTAAACTAAAACTAGATTTCTATTAAAAATAATAATACTTAATTGGTCATGTTATCACAATTATAAAACAGAATTATAATAATGTAAAAACTTACATCAATTAAGCAAAAAAAATGTACGCAATTAGCATTCGAGAATTTTTTGTGAGACTAGTTGATTACCGCGGTTCTGTACAATTCAAACAAACAAACAATCAAATATTTCCTTTTTATAATATGTATTAATATACCTACATAGATCATATAGGTATTTTTTTATTATATGTCCAACATCGATTTCACTCTCGACTATATTTTTAGGGTTAAGTGCAACCAGGTGGCAAACTACGTTATTTATTGTGTATAAAGTAACAGCACTTGAAAGATAAATTCTATACTATATGTACGTAAGTACTTGAAACCTATATGTTTGTAATACAATGTAGTATGTAAATCATTAGTAATCCTTATCAGTGTTTAGTTTGAGCAATAATATTAGCCCATATAACAAATACAAAACCATTCTTTATTACAAAAGCAAAACAAGCATTGCGAAACCATACCCCGCGTCAGTGAATGTATTTTCATTCATGAAAGAGTCTACAACTGGTCATAGAACGCATCGCGCATTCAGTAATTTATTGTAGAAAGCGATTACGCGAATATTGCAAATTCGCGCTTGTTTTATACGTCGCAAACAGCTTACCGTGAAGGTTAGAGCACCTTTTTTTTTTTTTTTTAGATCAGCGACCAAGTCCGCGGCCGCTCTAACGTCCGTTGCCGGGCGTCTCTCTCTGGTTGGAGGGGTCCCGGCTAGGAGACATGCAGCCTCTCCGGAGATCGTGCGGTAGCCCCTTATTGTTTTGACGGCCAAGGTCCTCAACGGTCTGTTAAGGAGCGTTGAGTTGTTGGCCGTCAACCGCGCCGCCCATACGAGAGCCCCGTATAGGGCCATACTCCGCACGATGTACTTCACCGTACTGGTTGTCCGCCAGGTCTGGCCCCACCGTCGAGAGATGCTCGACGAGGCGTTCCGCGATAATTCGCTCAAAGAGCTTACACACCTCGTCGAGCAACACGATCGGCCGGTATCCGGACGGTGAGTCCACCGGCCGCCCCGCCTTACGAATCAGGACCAGTTTCCCCGTCCTCCACACCTTGGGAAACTGGCCCCTTTCGAGGCATGCGCTAAAGAGCCCCATCAGTCGAGGCCCGAGTTCTTCGAGGGCCAGGACCCATGCACGGCCAGGAATGCCGTCGGGTCCGGGGGCAGTGAATTTCCGGCGTTTAAGCCGGAGTACTGCCGCACCTAGCTCCCCCACCCTGACTTCGTCGTCGTCTTCACTGATGCTATCCGCGTCGGGCAGAGACGGAGCCATGCGCGGAGGGACGTGCTCCTCCGCGCTCGTCGGAAACAGGGAGCCCATGACCCGCTCCAGCTGCTGCGCCTGGAGACTCTGGGTCAGTGGGGGCGCCCTAGGTCGGAGTTTCTCCCTGACCTGTAGGTACGGGCGCCCCCATGGGTTCTGCTGCACGGTCTCCAGGAGCTCCTCGCGGGCCGCTGTCTTGGCCCGCTTTATTGTCTCCTGGAGATTACCTTTAGCCTCCCTGTAAGCCTGATAAAGCTCCGCCTCTCGGGTTGCCGCGTCGTCTGGGCGGCGATGCCTCCGGCGAAACCTGGTGTACTGGCGGCGGGCGGAGATGCATGCTGCGCGCAGCTGTGCAATCTCCGGCGACCACCAGTACACCTGCTTCCTTGCCGGTCTGGGTGTAACCCTAGGCATCGCCGCATCACAGATTTGCGACATGGCTCTCCTGAACCACTCCGCCTCGGCATCCACATCGGCAGGCCGGTCCGGTGCCGGAATCCAGGCCTGCACGATGGATGCCTCCAGGAGAGCTTCCCGATCCAGATGGTGAAGTGCCCAACGCGGAACCGGGGGATTTTCTACCGGCTGTGGGAGGTCAGGTGGGGGGACGACATCGAATCGGATGTACCGATGGTCCGAGTGCGGCTCCTCACCCTCCTCCACGTGCCAGCCAGTAATACGGGCGGCGAGGGCAGAGGCCGCGAACGTCCACGACCGAGCTGGTCCCCCGCCGCCAGAAGGTGGCGACATTCCCCCGGTTGAGGACCGCCAGACCACGTGTTCTGGTCCAGTCCTCAAGAAGCCTCCCTTTGTCCCTGGTTTCCCGGGAGCCCCACGCCTCACTCCAGGCGTTGAAGTCTCCCAGGAGCAGGACAGGGCGAGGACGGCACGCAGCGAAGACGACGTCGAGCTCAGTGAGCCATAGCTCAAACTGAGTCTCGTCCAGTGTCGGCGAGATGTAGGTGGCCACGACTGCCAACCCATCATATTCCGCCGCAACACACCCGCAGCCCCTTGCAATGATAGCGAGGCGCGAGTTGTCTGCGGCGGACCCCCCGAAGATAAAACAGGCCGAGCCGTCCTCGTCCACCGGGCTTCCCGGGTGGACGTAGTACGGCTCGGCGACCACGGCCAAGTTTATGGACCACTGCCGGATGCTCTGGTACAGAAGATCCTGAGCAGCGCGGCAGCGGTTCAAATTCACCTGCAGGATGCGGATATGGGCGTCAGACATTAATGGACGTCCATATCAGCATCCCGCCGAGAAACATCTGGCCGTGCAGTAGCGGCACCCCCACCGCTCTCAGCGGACGGACGAGGCTTTGGCTTCGAGGCGGCGCAGGTTGTGCTGCCGACCCGGTGGTCCGCAGTCTTGCCCTCCGCCTCGCATCTAAAGCAGCGAGGCGGAGCATCACAGGCACTTGCCTTGTGACCGAGCCGGCTGCAGCGGAAGCACCGATCGCCCACGGTGACTTCCGCTGTGCACTGCACTCCGACGTGCCCCACCACCATGCACCGGAAACATCTAGTTTCCCGGGCACGAAGGAGGTGCACCTGCGCCTTTAGGAAGCCCCCTACGAGGAGGCTTCGTCCGTCCGCCACTTTCAGTGCCGCCGCGACGGGGCACTGGACGACTGTCGTGCCATGGCCAGTGAGGCTGAAGGAGATCTCTCCAGCCTTCACTTGGTCACGGGGACAGCCGCCCGCCTCCACGACGGCGGAAATGAGCTCCTCCGTCGTGGCCGCGTCATCCAGACCGGAGACGCGCAATGCCGCGCATTTGGTGGGTCTGGTGACGCGGACGGCTTCTGTGTCCAGCGCGTCCCTAAGCTGCGCTGCTAGGGCGTCAGCTTTAGGGCCGCTGGAGGCGCCGGAGACCTCGAGGAAGCGAGCTCCGGTGCGTGTCGTCTTGCACCGGAGACCCCCCTGTATATCGAGGGCCGAGAGGTTGACTGAGGACTTCACGGTCCTCAGTATGTCGGCGTACCCCACCCCCTTCTCCACACCTACCGTCGTCACCGTCAGGACGACGGCGGTGGAGCGAGGAGGGCGGGGCCTCTTCGGCGCCTTCGGCGCCTTCGCCGCGACGGCTTTGGCCGCATTCTTGGCCGCTTTCTTGGCGGCCTTCGTCTTCCTCTTCTTGGCCCCCACTACTTCCCATCCCTCCCGTCTGGAGGGATGTGAAGAAGCAGCGGGAGCGATGTTAGAGGAAGAGGAGGCGGCAGGGGTGCCGCTCTTCTTGCCGCGCCCCTTCGCCTTCCGCGCCTGGGCCGCGGTCTCGGCCGGCAACCAGTACGCTGGAGCGGACTGGGGCGGAGCGGGGCGGCGGACAGCGGGTGTGCCGCTTGGTCCTGGAGCGGGAGAACCGCCAACAGCCGCCGCGTATGACAACGCGGGACATGCTAGCGGAGGGCGGTACGCCCGGTCCTCCAGGACCGCGAGGCGCCTCTCGATCGCCGTCAGGACCTGTACCATAGTCGGCACAGGCTGTGGCGGCGATCCGGGCGCCGTGTTGGGCGCCGTGGTGGGCGCCATGGTGGGCGCCGTGGTGGGAGCCTTGGTGGACGCCGTGCTTGGCGCCGTGGTGGGAGCCTTGATGGGCGCCGTGGTGGGCGCCGTGGGTAGCGCCGTCTTCGGCGCTGGTCCAGCCGTCGGAGGAGGAGGCGGCAGCATGGGACCGGGCGGCGCCTTGACCACCTTGGTCAAGTCAGCGACCTCCCGCCACAGATCATCCATCTGCTTCCTGGAAGCAGCGAGCTCCGCCTCCAGGCTCGTCACCTGCTTCCGGAGCCTCGCCTCCTCCTTGGTGACGCTTGTTGAGGGAAGATTGGGCTTCATCCACCAGTGAAGCCACAATCTTCTTCCTCCCCGCCACGTTCCTGTTGCCCCGCATGGCCGCGTCATGCGGGCAAAAACGCTCATCAGCTCCCGCGCGGGGGCGGCCCACCGATTTCCCGGCGACTTCGCTGGGACAGTTGGACCGAGGACGGAGGAGGAGTTGGCGGCCGCCTTCTGTACGCGTCAAGACGCGTACGCACCGTCTTGACCGGCACCTCCTCCTCCGAATCACTGGAGAGGAGGGACCCCCACCCGGAGCAGCTGGTGCTACGGTCGCGCGGCGGCCCCCCCTTCCTCCCCTCCCTTCGGGTTTATCCATATCAGGAACACAAAAATCTCAAAGAATTTGGCCAATCGCAAGTACAGACTAGGACGTTCGGTCACCCAACTTGCCACTGCGTTACCGTGGTCAAGTTGGGGTCCAGGGCGGACGGCGAGGACGTAGTCACCAATCACTTGGGGCCCCGCCCCAGGTTAGAGCACCTAGGCTACATTCCATGTAAATATTTGACAGAATCACTTTAATTGAGCAAACAAAAGTCTACATATAAAATAGTCATCAATTATATTTCCAATCTATTGACCGAACTAGCGAAGAAATTAAATTTTATTGTTAGTTAGGCCGCTTTTAAAACTGTGCGGAACAGATTTAAGACGTCCCTTTGTTATTTCATAATCATAACATAGTATAAAACATAGTCGCTTCCGTTCTCTATGTATGCAAGATCTTTAAAACTATGCAACGGATTTTAACGCGGTTTTCACCAATGTATAGAGTTGTTCTCGAAGGTTTTTGTGTATATAATTTGTAAAACTGGTGAAGCCACGGGCGTCCGTAATTAATAATACCTAAGCAATCAGGTGTAACACCAGACAGGACTCAGAACCCTGAACAATATTATCACGCGAAAAATTGCGTGTGATGAGTCGCAAGACAGTTTCGTGTGACGATTGCGTAACTAAATAAAGACGAGGTCTTAATCACGTAATATTGTCTAATACTAAATGTAGTAACAACTAAAAGTATATCTGGTAAACTTACAATGTGACGCCACTGCTCCATATGTCCACTTTGACGCCAGAGAATTGTTCAGCCCCATTCGCTATTTCTGGTGGCTGGAATGCTGGGGAGCCCTGTCCCGTGTAACAAGTGTCTTCAGGAGAAAACATGTCTAATGCCTGAAAACAAAACATTTAAAAGTGATCCTCACACGTAAAGTTAATAGGTACCTATGCATAAAGATGAGTCACCTTTGTTAAAGTAACCTTAGTTGCGTCATATTATATTCATTATCATTGTTTTCAATATTATTTTGTAATGCTAAACGATTTTTTGCAACCAAATACTGGCCGTACAAAATACTTGGGATTCCAAGTTTTTTTTTGTAATGGGATTAACCTCTCGAGATAAGCAATGGTGTTTGTAAATATTAGAAGTGGCTTTTTGCAATAATTTATTAATATAATATAAATATCAATTTTGAGATACAATCATATTAATTCTTATGATATTTCTTAGTTATTTTATCCAACTGTGGTGCTCATCCTGACTAAAAAATTAAAATGGGAACAAGTTAGCTGCCTATTACGTAGGACCAACAATGACTGAAAACAGGACCAATAAGTGTATTTGTCTAAATTAAGTAAGTACCTACTAAGTATCGAGAATCTAATCATGATTCATTTATATATTTTGTTAACGCAAATACGAAAAAGCACGCAGTAGTGGTTACCTAATAAATAATTCATGTTGTTACTCATAATGCTCATTCTTTTATTGATAAATAATGTAAAAAAAGTGTAAATGAGTCAATGTACTTTCCCTGAATTATTTTCTCTTTTAGTTTACTACAACCTGTGCCTGTTAGGCTAGTAGTATTTTTGTAATCTCATTGTAAAGATGTATGTTCATAAGCAACTTTTGTATATACAGACTTTTTCATCAGTCGACTATGTAGTGGGTGGATAGTGGTCTCGGTAACATTTTAGAGGCCCAAGCCAACCTCACGTGCTAGCGGTGTACCTACCGCTCAACGGACAAGGCTCTAGCAAACATAAAAGAGCCCAGTTACCGGTAATAGGTTCGCTACCGTTGTGGGACGGCAGATAAAAAAAAAATTAATGTGCCCCTACTCCCTTCAAAGAAACGGGTGATTATTATGTATGAAATTTAGAAAATCCTTCTCATATATTTTTGTATTTCAAAGCAATGAGTTTGCTCAAACTAGTCTTATAATATTAAGATAGAAATTATAAACAGATGAGATGGAGCCAATGCTAACCGTAATATCGTGATCTAGAAATTATGATGGGAAGCAAAAATGTAATGTTGTTGGTATTGGTCATCATAGCTCAGTAGTCAAAGTATTTCCCCTGTAAATGATCTGTTTATAATTTCTATCATAAAATCCTTCTCATAGATAGATACCTAGGTGTATCTAGCCAAGGATATTTACAAATGAATGCAATCAAATATAGAGGGCTGACACTGACTGCAGAATGGTTAGTGAGTTTTAAATGTATATGGTGCACCATGGGGCTAACAAAATGAGTGGCAAAATTTGGGTGTGTTATGCATGTTTGCTGATTCCTCAGGGATATAGGTGTGATATGTATGTAAAGAAATATTATTAATATTTGGTTACCTCAGCAACCCCAAAATCTGTGATTTTGAGTGTATGATCCAAGGTTAGCAATAAATTTCCTGGTTTAATATCCTTGTGGACTACTCCCTGACCGTGCAGATATTCTAAGCCGTCCAGCAGCTGAGTGAAGTAGTCATGTGCTTGCCGTTGAGGAAATTTCTTGCCTGGACTCGATTCCAGCATATCCTAAGTAAAATAGATTACATAATGTAAAATTTTCATACATACATAAATAAATAGCTTTAATGTATGTATTTGATAAATTATTGTGTACCGAAACCTGTTCCATGCCCAAGCCACCACTTGGTAAATTGATTAAGTTGTTGTATTTTAAACATACACAAAGATATAAATAGATTTCAATTTAGACTAATGAAACAATATTAGTTTTGAAAATAAAAGCTTTTCAGAGGGTATGACAAATAATATAAAGAGACAAACAAATAGTTACCTGTAATACTCCAACACAGAACTCCATAACGAGATACATTTTCTGTTTTTCATCATTATACATAACATCAACTAGTTCTATCACATTCTTATGTCTCAGTATTCGCAACAATTGTATTTCTCTCTGTACATTTTGTTCTCCATTTGGTATTCTTCTTAGTTTTCTCTTCTTCAATATTTTTACAGCTCTCCTACATAATGTCTCTGAATCTAACATTTCTTTAACTTTTCCATATGAACCTTCCCCTAACACATCCCCCATAACATATTTCCCAACCATTTTGCATTTTTTCTTCTTGCTTCTATATATTATATCTGCGCTATCAACTCTATGAAAACAGAGGTTAGTTTGGTCTAAATTAAGATCTAATTCATCTATTTGATCATTGTCGAGCCAAGCTACAGAGTGCGGCTCGTCGCTACCGACAAACATTAAATTCTCATCGCTCTCTTGCGGGGCAATAATGTTTGATACCTCAAATTCCACATCATCGGCATCTGGAAGACTTTCACTACTACTGATTTTCCTACACATTCTTGGATCCATTATCTATCAAAACAACACATTTGTAAAATCAGTGCGTACTGCAAGGCCTTTTGTCATGAGATCATGAAGGCTTTACCGAAATAATTTTATTTAATTAAATCACACATTTCTTTAAATTCACATCATAGATTTGGACAAATATCATATTATATAAAAATTTTACGCTTTTTATTGTTCTAAAAATTGATAGTAAATAAACCTGAGCGATCGCACAAATGCTCCATTGAACATGAATGAGGTAATGAATGAACTATACTACCATAACATAACCAACACCACAGATAACCAATTTTAATTCGACGTAGGTTTTTGACAAAAAATTTAGTACTATTACTTTAACCAAACAATTGTGTTAGTCGATTATAATGAAATCGATAAAATAACTAATTGCAAATCTATCAATCAATTACCACTTTTATAGAAGTGATTAATAAAATTGTTAACCCATTGACATTACATTTAAAAAATCATATTTTTATACAGAATTTATAAATATATATCTATAAATTCTGTTTGTATCGTTCCTTTTAGAATAATTTCGACCGCTTTTGGGCTCATAGCAGTAATTTCCCGCCATGGAACGGGGTGCTCTTCGGATACAAATGATGCATTAGATCACACATCAATATTGCATTTTCATTTCAGTTTCAGAGCTTTTTCTAAAGTATTTCAGCAATATTCTAGTTAGGCTCGTCGTCGCTAGGTGGCACTGTATGTTAATTTTTTTTTTGGTTTTTTGGCTTGCCTTCTCGGATTTGAATGTAGGTACAGTAAAATGTACAGTGGCGTAGCTTGCATATGTGTGGCACTGGCACCCGGTAAACTGTCGTCAAGAGGCTCTCTTGCGAATCTTGACGCATAATCGCTGACTGTGAAGACCCGGCTTGTGGACTCACTCAAACGCAACTGCCTGGCTAACAGTTACCACAATACCTACCTACCTATGTTTTTCGGGGAAAAGTAGGTAGGTATTTTATTATTATACCTATGTCTAATTTCCTAATTCCTTCACGTCTTCTAGTGGTATGTCATATTTTCACCCTGAAGCTGAAGAATTATAATGTAGGTATATGTTCGGTGCTCCAGGGTAAAAACACTAGCAGGCAAGCGGCAAACCCCCGAAAAAGTGCTTAGAAATGAAAATGACTGACCATCAGTGAAAATGTAATTTCCCCAATACAAATTTGTACTTTTTGTAAACCTCCAAGGTTTACAAAAAGGTGTCGATTGGTAAGAAAACAAAATTTGTGCGGTTGGGCTATTAATTGTTATAAACAAATTAATTTGTTAACTGATAAAAAGTTGGTTTATATTGAAAAATGATTTCTAAGGGTAAAACGGGCAAAATAGAACACTTTTTACTTTGTGATTTTTTCGAAAAAAATGCGTTTTAAAGTTACAACCATTTTAAAGCGCAAAAATGGTCACATTTAACATTTTTTATCTCGGCGAGTTTTGATCGAATCCAAATAAATCCTGCGGCAGAATACTTATCAGATCTTAAGCTTCAACTGACTATTTTTCAAAATGAGAAAATATACATTTTTCACATCGTAAAATCTATTTATACATAGCGTTTGTAGAAATCACATTTTCACTGATTGGTCAGTCATTTTAGTTTTTCAGGGGGTTCGCCGCTTGCCTATAGGTACATAGATTTGTACTATTATAATTAATATAATAGTACAAGTAACCTAGTACCTAATAGCAGAAACTACTTACCTACATACTATTCCTTATTCTGTGCTAATAGTAGGTAAGTATATAAATGCCTGAAGTGAATTATAAAGGATTTAAGGATTTAGGTCCCTATTCATTGACTCATTGAAACATTAAAGCAGGCGAGTCAACAAATCTCGGTAGAAATTATATGAGCTAAATACTTAAGTCTGTCAGTCAGCAGATGAGGAAAAACACCCTGTGCTAGTCAGAGGGACACGTGGAGAGGCAACTGAGAAACTCCCTTACTCACTTCAAGAGCGATTGAGCGACCCGCGAGCCTAGAATACCTGTCATCCCACGACCCCCTCGTTAAACTCTATCGGGTATGGCCGCAACAGTACATCCCCCCAGGGTTATATTTCTCTCTCGTGGCACCATGGGCGATGTAGGTAATGCTCTGTTACCCAGGGTTGCATGCACCCCTATTATTAATAGGTCTCGGTAGATCTACCGAGATCTTAGCAGTCAATGAGACAAAGTGAAAGGTTACAAAATAATAGATAAGGTATATATATTTAATAACACCAATATGAAATAATTAAGTCATGAATTTGTGTGGATCGTATAATTCTCTCCACTGCTATGCAACACTTCGCCGTTCTCATTTTTTGTATTTACCATCCATCTCTTTCTTGAGAAGAGCTAACCGAGTTAAACAAGCGTCACGCCAAGCTCGCCGTTCCTGCAGTTTGTCGAGAGGAACCATTTGGTTGAGCTGCTCGCAGATTGTATCTGCACTTTTACTTGTGGTCATTCGAGGAGTTTCACCCATTGTGTTACTTACGCTATGAATGGTCTCGCCATATCTGAAATAATAATAAAAGTAAACCTACATACTTATCGAAAGGGACAACAATGCATGCACAAGCAAACTTACTAGCGAAAAAGAGGCGATTATTATACCCCTTTTTTTTTTTTTTTTTTAGTTCCGCGACCAAGGCCGCGGCCGCTCTAACGTCCGTTGCCGGGCGTCTCTGGTTACAAGCAGAACGTATTTCCAGTGGCGCCCGGCGGACTTTGACCACCTCTGTGGTCTCTGCGGGGGTTGGGTCGGGATGAGAATCCCGCGTCGTTGGGGTAGGGTTTTATCCCGCGTCAGTGAGTGAATCTGGTTGCGTGCTATGGGGCAAAGGCCCCGCAGCACGCAACCCTTCTAGCCTGCTTCTGTAAGGACGACGGGTGGCGATCCCGCCATCATCAGGCCCCGATCATGGAGGTCTATGGTCTTGGGCGTAGATGAGTCTGCGGCGCCCTCGCCGCTGACTACGGAACTCGGCGGGGAGGGTACGCTCCCTCTCCCTCTCGGCCGCCTCCTTCGTGAGCACGACTTGCTCGCAGAAGGATACGGCCGCGTTCCACCTACTCCCGCTGGAGACCATGGCTTGAAGCATGGTCTCCAGCGAGAGGGTATCCACGCCCAGACCCACTACGAGGTCCCGGCGCTGACTCGCCCACGCTGAGCACTCCACCAACGTGTGGAGTACGGTGTCGTCGTCGGAAACCTCGCAGTGTTGACACCGGGGTGTGACCTCACGATTAACGACGAAAAACATTAAGGCGGACTTTAAAAAACGAAATGTCGTATTTGTAGTGTTATGGTAATTTATTCGTATCTCATACTTTTTTCCCACTTACCTTTCAATGTAACTCTTCATGCCTTCTGCATTCAAGTGAGCAGTCTCCAACGATCCAAGGAAGGCGTATCTCATACCGAGGCCTTCTGATATCACCTTATCGACGTCTTCTACATTGACAATTTTGTCATCTACTAGACGCCATACTTCGTTCAGTATTGCATATCTGTAGCAGGATTTTTTTACGAAATTAGAAAAAGTTCATGTTGGTTCTTATAATTGTTAATGGGTGGGCAACGTGCTCATGCTTACCGGATAATGACAGAAAAAATCCAATGAATGTGATATCAAAATTTGATCAGGTTTGCAACATGGGCTAATTAATGGCTACTAGGTACTTAGGAATGGTTCATGAAAATACAATGCATAGGTACGTTACTAAATAATAATAAATAACTCGTGTACTTAACTACAATTTAAAATAGGTAGGCGCATAATCAAACGTTTATAAAGCTAACGATAACATGCCATTCAGGCTGACATGCCCATTAGGGACAAAAACCTCGAAAAATAAAGAAAATAACATGCCATTCCCTTTATGCCGCTACGGAAAATATCTACCACCGCATCCAAACCAGGTTAGTAAGTGAACATAGGAACAATGCTTAATAAATGAAGACATTCAGGAATTGACTTCTCAGATTTTTTTTCTATACTCCTGCGTTATCATGGTGAATAATTATGTGGATCAACTGAACTCGACGTTAGGCCTGCTGCAATACTTGAGAATATAAATAAAATATGATTGTACAAGGGGAATAATTCCCACTCATACGAACTATCCATCGCCCCTTATGCTCTTTAATCAAATTGACCACCAACTGCTTCTAAGTAATGAGTGCAAGTAAATGAATCCAGTGCAGCATACATACAACCCATATCAGTGTCCTCCACCAATTTACTTACTGAATACGGTTCAGAACAAATCCATCTATTTCCCTGCTAAGAGAAACAGGTGCTTGGCCAATTTCTAACATTATTTCTCTCGTTTTCTCACATACATCCTTTCTTGTCCAGGGGGCGGGAACAATCTCCACGAGGGGCACATAGTACGGTGGGTTTACTGGATGAGATACGATTACCTGTATTAATAAGTATTCCATTAAAACATATTACAATATACCATGATACTCACTGAATACGGTTCAAAACAAAGCCATCTAATTCCCTGATCAGAGAAACAGGAACCTGCCCAATTTCCAGCATTATACTTTTGGTCTCATCGCACACATCCTTCCTTGTCCAAGGTGCGGGCACAATCTCCACGAGGTATACATAATAGAGTGGGTTTACTGGATGAGATACGATTACCTGTATCAATGAGAGATCTTTTTATGCCAGCTACGTCACATGGGATTCTTCATAGTGTATACCGGGGGCGCCCGGCAATGGTTGTAATAAAAAAAAACATTTGAATTCAAGTGAGCCACAGAAGGATTATAAGTAGGTAAGATTTTCCGAATTGGATGATGTGATACATGATAAAATTTAACAAAACAAAACCGACTTCAACCGTAAACTAAAAAGTAATTTGGGATATGTAAAGTTCTCTTCAATACAAATTACTAAAACCCAAACACAACATAACTGCTGTAAATCGTTGATGAGATCCCACGAATGGCTTTCGGCTCAATCATCAGATCGACTCCAAACCTTCATTAATTAGTAGTCCTTTATGATACCTAATACATTTTTGAAGGTACCACTCGATTTTTCAGGATCCGTTCATCAGATCCTGGTATCCTTAAGGGACCACTTTGGAAATATCTCCTTTCCAACAAAAAAAAAAAGAATTCAAATCGGTTCATTAACGACGAAGTTATCCGTGAAAAAACATAAAAAAAATTATTTACGGTCTAATAGAGAAACCTCTTTTTTACGTCGGTTAAAACTAGTAAAAATCTAATTTCTTAGTAGCTGAGGTAGGTAAACAATTAGGTAAAAGCTACCATCGTAGCTAAATAGATAACTGATCATATCGGAACACAATAGGTTAGGTGTACTGAGGGCATGGTTTAAAAAAAATACCTGTGCTCTATGCTTCAAATCCTCCGAGAAAAGCGAAGGTAGAGTTGTGCTAGTGGAGCTCGACAGAATAGTGTTGTCATCGACTACTTTGTCGAGATTTTGAAAAACCTTCTTCTTTAACTCGAGGTTCTCTGGGACACATTCTTGGACGAATACAGTTCCTTTAACAGCGGTGGCTAAGTCTGATGAACCTGAAATTGGTAAATGAAAAATTTAATATTAAAGTATCGTGGTTAAAGTCTACACTTTTTGAGACAAAGTTGTATCATTATGTCCGATAAACTGTTCCTACCTCCATGCTCAAACTGCAGTTGTAGGCTTTAAACCTTCAGAATGATTGACGTAAACAAAATTTTAAATCGAATATGCATCATCAGACGTTGAAAGAAGTAATTCATAATATTAATTTCTCTCATGGGTCTAATTAGTTTATCACAATCATTTAATTGAAAAAACCGCCCATCTTTTTAAATTCGGAAGGTTTTTGGAACTAGGCAACCCTCTTTTACTAGAACACTAGAAATGATAAGAACTTGAACAACATCCAGAACCTTACAATGGCCACTTTAATATGATTACGAGAACTTGATAGATAATGCTTGATAACTAGTAGCTACTTAACATCTTAATTATGCATCATTTTCTACTTTCTTAGCTTATAAGGAAACCCATTTAAGTCAAGAAGATGGTAGCAACAGAGTGCCTAGAGGTACCTTTTTAAGTGTGTAGGTAAATAGTCAAGGATTAATGGTACCTAGGTACCTACTACCTATGATGTTGCACACCTACAATCTATGCAGTATGCAGCCCGGGCTAAGGACTATGGTCATATTTGGTTACTAGGTAGGTAGGTAGTGATTTTTACTTTTAAGTAACGCTTAGTATATGTAAGTATACTATACAAGACAGAAAAATGTGCTGGTTGAACTAAAATGATTTTCTAACAGCCATAAGTTAATAGAATAACCATTTTCCACTCAGCTACGAACGACCAGCCGTTGACATTCAATTAGTATTTTATAGATATTACGTTTTTCAGTATACGTCAAGGGCCATTTAGGTACCGGCAGTCAACATTTAGTTGTTTATGGTAGAAACTAACTCAACTCATTGATTTAGAGTGATACTTATCTGTTAGTGGAAATTTGGCAAGGTTATTTCTTTATCAAAATAATTATTGCACAACTTTGTAAGTAAATAGGTTAATTTATACATATCATTCATTCACAGTGTAATTTACGTAGCAACTGTTAGATAACTCACATTATAATTTAGTTACATTGTTATACTTTTTCATAACAGTGTTGTAACTAAATAGGACTTATATAAATTAACATACCTAGTAGCTAGTTAGGTATATTCCTACCTGCTTTTAAAGATCCTAATAAGAAGCTTACCAACAATATTCATTGGGAAATGTGGATGACTTTGATTATAATTATCATGCCTGTTTCCCCGAAGGTGTAGGCAAAGTTATATTAAGTATACACCGACATTTTGTCAATCATATTATTGATTTCACATAGGGGGCGACCCTATTGTCACTTACTGGGAACTTCTCTTTGTCCGAGCTATGTCGTCGGCGTCGTCTATTAGTCGGCAGTTGCACCACTTGCAGATGTAGTTTGAATGGGGTCGTAAGATCTTGGTAGAACCCAATACCCCCTCAATTAAAGTATGTTATGTGCAAAAAAGGATATTGAAACGCTTGAGTTCCCATAGGCAAAACAACATTGTAAAAATTAAACGAAAAAACAGACAAAACTCATTCAAGGTATTCGGTCAATAGGCAATGGTAATGGTCTGAGGAGCCTCATATAATGTATGATAACTTTTTTTAATTTTAATACTACAAAACTCAGATTTCGTCTACTAAATACTCTCGAATACTACTAAATCATACCTAATTTTGGTAAATATTCATCCATGATTTTCCTAGTTCTGAGAAGGCTCCTCAATCTAAACATTTAGATTGAGGAGCCACCTTTATGTTCTTATAACTTTTGAAGTATTATACTACAAATTCGAGGATTAAGGCTACAAAATTTTTAAACTTACTACTAAATACCTATATAAATTTCATTAAGATACGCCAAGTGGCTCCTCAATCTAAACGGACATAGATATTTTACTCACCGTTGATGCATTCATACTGTTGATCAGCATTCAATTTGCCGCGCAGTAAACCATCTTTTTCTAACGTCTTCAACTGGACCTTGATATCAGCCAAAGCGTCGGTGACCTGCTGCGGGATGATGTCGAACACAGTCACCTTATAGCCCACAGACGCGAACAACATCGCCCATGATCGGCCTATTAGCCCACTGGAAAATTTAGTGGATTCGATTCATTAATTGACTTCTATGAACTTTATAATAGGCAATTGGGAAACAATTTTTGGATGTTACAGTATTATAATATAAAATTTTTACCTTCGAATAAAATTTTAAAAAAGGTAAAATTTTTATATTATGCGTTCCGTTTGACGCCCGAAGTCCCTTTATATGAGAGAGTGTTTTTTATCTTCTGGTGGCTTGTGATTTTCTAAATTAAAACGCAATAATGTGATTGAAAATGATAGTTATAATGTTAACTTATTTTCACAGTAAATCAAAGTGATAAGTATTACATAAGTATTATACATTAGGCTGAAATACTGAGACAGTGATTTTTCTGACGTTAGATCTTTATTACATTCATGAATCTCTTTAAGATAAAACTTTCTAAACGTTAATTCATGCTGCCAATTTGCTTTTGCTAAGATATCATTAATATGGTAATTTTCTACCCAATTTAACGATGAGACCGCTGATCTACAACTTCCGGCTGGTGCATGAATATTAGCATCAGCTAAAAGCTTCTTTATCCAACCATCAATCAGCTGGTCTTGTGGGTTTTCTAGTTGCTAAGAATAAATTAGTTATAGTTCCTCGGGAATTTTTTGTTATATTAATTAGAGTGCGTAGGTACCCAATATATTGGGTCAATGATTTTATCTGGCGAAGACAAAAATGTCCAATTAGATTATTTATAGGAAGAAGAATCAGTCTTTGACCCAAAAACGGGGTGCAAGGTAATGGTGTTCGTGTTATCTATAAAATGTTGATTATCAATGTGCATAAGAGTAAGATCGTGTACTCTACGACCTGAGGATAATAATAGAATAGCTGCAGTATGTCTGGATACTTGATACAAACTACGAGATTTATATTATAATTTCTTAACGACCCTATTAAAATCGGTGTTTCCTGTTGTTCTTTAAGAATTGTTCACGAAGAAAGGTTATTAGTTGAAGATAATAAATAAGCGAGATACCTAGCTATATTTGTCGGTTCCGGTACATAAAAATTATTGTTATTTTCTTGACAAAATTTTACCCATCGACTCCAAATGGAGTCCTCCAAATGGAATAAGTCTTTATAGTTGATTGTCTCCAACATGATGACAACAACCGCCGCTCCTGTGGCGTCCATGTATCGGTCAGTGCATCCCACCCCAAATGAGCCAGGATTCCAGATGTAACTTGCTGACTTGTGCCGGTGGTAGCATTGTTGCTGTGTCTACCAGCGTCTTTTTCAGCTCTCTTAGCTTCATCCGACGTTTTAGGGCACGGTTCTTCAGATCTGGCCTCCAAAACGACTTCTCCCACTTGGGTGCTACCAGGATGTATCAACCTTACGTTGAATTTAGATGAACTCTAGAACTCTGGGTATCAGGCTGGGCGGTGGAAACAGCCATGCAAGTCGGTAATGCCAGGATCTGCTGAATGCGTCCTGAAAGTACGCGTTCGAGTCTGACAAGAGAAACATAGTTTGCTACGACGTGTGCTGTTTGTGACGCAAACAGGTCTAGGTCTTGTGTGCTCCATCTGCTGAACAGTCTGGAAATGCCACTCGGCGGCCGCGCGATTTCTTGAAAGGTGATCGGCTTCGGTGTTGAACAGTCCCGGTAGTTAGTAAGGGCGATGCACAATGTTGTGAAGGTCCACCACGTACAAAAGCTGTCGAGTCAGATCTAGCAGTCGACGTGATCGTTGTCCGCCTTCGTTCGTTATGTAAGCCACGATTGTTTTGTTGTCGCTCTGAAGAATCACTGTCGAGTTTCGAAGCTCCATCGCTTTGGATGATATTGCAGATATCACTGCATACATTTCCTTCAGATTGCAATACCATTTTTTCTGATGCTGTTCCCATAGACCTTTTATCATGTTGTTGTTCACAAGGGCTCCCCATTGAATGTCGGACGCGTCAGTGATTACGTGGTTCGTCGGTCTTCTTTATAGATGAATCTCTGAGCTTAGACTGATATTCTCTGCCCACCAATTTAGTTCTGCTTGCACCTCTTCTGGATACCGAATCTGCGATCGATGATACTTTCTGAGTTTGTTGCTGTGTAGCTGCAGTGACCGGCAATGTAACCTTCCCCGGTGAGTGATGAAGGTCGCAAAGTTGAGATCCTAATAGGCGTTGTGCCTGTCTAACTACTGCGAGTCCAAATGGTAAACACGTCATCAGTAGTAGTTGACCTTGATAGCTGATCCGGAGAAATCTCCTGTGTTGCTTCTTCACTGGCAAGTGATAATAAGCTTGACTTAAATCTAGATTTACCATCCAATCTCCTGGTTGAAGAAAATCTGGCACTCTGTGATGATGAAACAGATGAAGATGCTTCGGTTCCATATACTGATTTAATGCCTTAAGATTGAAAATTGTTCGACATTTTCTGTTGGATTTCGGGATTATGAATAGAGGGGAGATAAAAGACGGTGTCAGAGGAGCTGGCTCCAAGACTTTAACTGAATTAAATTTTGAATTTCGGTTGACATTAACTGTGAAATTGGGGTTTGATACTTTGTTAAAACTCCTAAAGTTGGGTGAATCGGTGACAGGTTATTAACTTGTGTATTGATTTGGGTGGATTGAACAGAGCCCAAATGTTTTGAAAACGTCTCAGACAACCGCCTGAAAACCCTGTCGAATCATTTAGTTTTATATCCCGGTCTCTTACGCTCAATTTTATCTTTTCTCCCCTCTCTTTTCTTATTTGACGAGTTCCTCGGTTTGAATCCCTCATCTCTATTTTCGACCTGTCTGGGTTTATTATTTTGTCGACCACGAAAGGGCTTTCCATTAGCAGAAGACGTCGAAGGCTCCGAGGATTTTGCACGAGTGCGGATAGAAGATGCTTGTTTTTGTAACTTATCTTGTGCTAAGAAAGCATTGGATAACGCGGCAAAACTTCGTTCCATTTGAAACCAATGCATGGGAGTAAAAGAATCCTCTATACGTCGCAACTCCTCATTAACTTTTAGTTCGGTAAATGCTGGAAATGCCACATACTTTTTCTGAACATCCGTATATCGAACCGCGTTCCAATCGGGAGAGTCAAATCTTTGCATAAGTTTAATTTTGTCAACACGTGTCTGTTTTGCTGACGCAAGAGCCGGTTCTTTGACTGAGATGCTTAAATTGACTATACTACCCGCATCCAAACTAGGTGGATGAATAAACTGTTCACAATGTATTGGTACGGAGTTGTTTGACAAATTCGAAGAATGAGGCATGTTGTTATTAGAGGCAGGTATTGGCACGTCTAGAGCTGCACTTGCACTTAAAATTTTGTGCAAATGATTCAACAAATGTTGTGATAGTAGGTTTAACATTTCGTCCAGATCCTGGAAAATTGGTCCACTTTTGGCGTTCTCTTGCTGCCCCTTCTTGATCTGATAAGCCATTTGACGAACTATCTTCACTTGAAGTTGAACTCCTTTATTCCCTAGGTTCGGTGTCCACTTTATCACTCATTTTATTTAAGAGGGTAACGGAAAAATAAGCAAACTAACTGTTTGATTTCACTTTCTACTTAAATCTCGAAAGTTTGCTAAATAATTTTAAAACTTGCGACATAAATTGAAACTAATAAATTACTAAGTATTAGAGATTTTCGTAACAATGTGCTCGGCTCGAAAAAAGACGCATAAATGACGAAGATGGCGGCTTGTGCTTAAAAGGTAACTTAGGTGGGGAGAGCGGTAGGGAGCGCTGGCGGCGCGCCTAGGTAGCGGAAACGGAAGCGACATTTAACGACAACGCGAGGCGAAGGAAGTGACGTACTCTCATATATTAAGGGACTTCGGACGTCAAAAGGAACGCATAAAATCAATGTGATTCTGAGTATCTCTATTGCCTATTTATATGTCTTATTACTAAAGGTGCGCCGCGCCGCTCTATCGTCTCGTAGTCCTCGAGCTTCTGGGAGTTCGTCCTAAGTACGCCCTCGTAAGGTACGTTGCTAATTAAAGAATCATGCAGAATAAAACAAAGTATCAAATAAGAGCAAACTTGTTTCCATTACGTAAAAGTACGAAAGACCTAAGTAAATCCCCTAAGTAAATTCCCTGTATGACGAATTTAAGTACCTTATATTCGTCATACAGGGAATCATACATTTTTCTTCCGAAAAAGTAGACAGAGGCATGACTATTTATACTTTTATACTAACTTCCAATGCGGGGTGTCGCGGGACCCCATTATAGATAGAGAGTCATACATTACGCCTGTATCCCAGACGTCTCAGGTAAGAAGAGGTGCATAACAAACCCTACTCTTGGCCAGTACGTTTTTGGTCCCACGTAATAGGGGCAAGCTTCACCAAATGCTACCAGCTTGGAGTACCATTTCAATCTGGTAACATTTCTTTGAATTTATAAACAACAAATTATTGGAAAAAAACAAAACCGATACTTTAATAACAAGTAAAGATAACTTCAAGTTATCTTAAGAATTAACCTCCAATTGATCTTTCTGGTAACGTTATCATGAATTAAAAATAAAACTAGCTACTAACGTTTACCACAACTTATACAAGATATATAATACTTATGTTTTCTGTGACTCGAATGTTTCGTAATAAAATTATTGTAATGTAATAGTTACATAATTATAGTCTGGTGGATATTTGGGTGCAAAGGGACCCTTCTTACATCTATCGGGCCCCAGCGACCTCACCTGCTAGTGGCGCACCAGCTGATTAACGGACGAGGTTCGTATATTACGGTACCCATGTGGTGGCTTCGGCCCTTACGTGGATACCAGGTGGTACAACAGTGTTGGTCCGGGAGGGTACCACCGTGCAGCTGTGCTAAAGCCCTCCAAGTAACCCAGCCCAGGCTGGGTTGCGTTAGGGGTTCAGCAGCTGCACTGCTGGGCCCGGGGCGGTGTATGGTGCGGCAGGCAGGGGTCCAGTGGGGGCGAAGCGGAGTCGAGTGTGGGTGGTGTGGGTCGATTCGCCGGCCAGGGAGACCCTTAGCAACGGCGTTGCCGCGGCCGCCCGCAACATAGTCATGGGGCCCGCCTGGGACCAACCACCCCAGTAGGCTGCCCCACATGTTGCGCATAATCCTGTTGTGGGGTCGTCGCTCCGGGTGGTAACCGGTGTGGGGTAGCGGCGGCCTTGCATCAGGGGGGTTTGGGAGCCCTTCCGTCCGGCGGGTCGGCTCCGACCTAACCACACGGTTCTAGACGAAGCTAGCCTCTGCACTTTGTCACTTACTGCCGCACCAAATATCGCCCTGTCTTCACGCTTCCCCATATCTCACCATGACAGTGCAACAAGTTAATAGACGGTACACAGCGGCCCCTAGAAACCCCACAAAGTTGACTTCGTTTGAGGTGGAGTTCGCGAATATCCGCGGACTCCATGCGAACCTCGATACCGTCCACCATCACCTGGAGACGGCACGGCCTTCTGTGATGTTCCTAACGGAGACACAGATACGCCGCCCTGACGACACGTCTTACCTCTGTTACCCGGGCTATATCATTGAGGAACAATTCCGCGATAAAACCGGGGTGTGCGTCGTCGTTAGGGCGGATGTTTGCTGCCGCCGGTTGCGCTGTCTGGAGAACCCCTCCTACTCCGTCCTTTGGCTGCACGTGGATCATGGCTCCATGAGCCGTACGTGTGCGTCTACCGCTCCCACACAGGGGACACTGGGACAACAAGGCTTTTCGAATACCTCAGCGAGATGGCTGACGATGCGCAGGTGCGGTTCCCGAACGCTGACCTGGTTTTCCTGGGGGACACGTTGAGTGGCTGGGGTCCCTTAGTACCGATCATGCGGGACGAACCGCCCATGCATTCGCTCTCTCCCACGGGCTGACCCAGATGGTACAGGGGATCACCCGGATACCTGACAGGTCAGACCACACATCCGCCTCTCTGGATCTACTGCTGACGAGTCACCCAGCCGAGTACAGTGTGTCGGTACGCGCCCCACTGGGCACTTCCGACCACTGTGAGGTGCACGCCAGCTTCCAAGTGCCACCGCCTGCTCGTGCTGAGCAAATGACTCGACGACTATGGCACTACTCGTCGGCAGACTGGGACGGTCTCCGCGATTACTTTGCGTCCGTCCCGTGGAGCCAGCGCTGCTTTGTAGGGAAGGCGCCTTCGGATAGCGCTGCTGCCATTGCTGGCGAGATCAGTCTAGGGATAGAATATTATATCCCTTTCACTGTTGTCGCCAGCATCCACAAAGCTCGCCCCTGGTTCGGGCGTGAATGTGCCGAGGCTGTCCAGAAAAAACAGTCGGCATATATCACGCCTGGGTCAGGGCTCGGGCGTTACGTGACCCGAACGTGAACAGCCTCAAAGCAGCGTACAATAGGGCCACTAGGTTCAGCAAGAGGGCCTTCAAGAGAGCGGATGCCCAGCGCGTCGCGCGGCTTGGTCAGGAGCTCACATCCCATCCCACGGGCAGCCGTGGATACTGGCAACTGGCCAAAGCCGTACAGTCAAATTTTCGCCAACCCTCGCTGCCACCACTGCGTTTTCCTGATGGATCACTGGCTCACAAAGCCCAAGAGAAGGCGGACATGCTCGCAGACCTCTTTGCGGCTAATTTTCGCGTCGATGACCGTGGCCTGCAGCCCCCCGCCATCACCAACTGTGGTCACACTATGCCTGATATTGTTATCAGGCAATGTGATGTAAGGGCAGTGCTGCGGTCACGCGACACGCGGAAAGCCAGTGGCCCTGACGGCATTCCGGCGTTTTGCTACGAAAATGTGCTGCTGAGTTGTCTCCAGTATTAACGCGTCTGTACCCCTTGTCATACTCTACAGGCCTCGTGCCAGAGGTCTGGAAAGAGGCGAACGTACAACCGATCCCCAAGAAAGGGGATCGATCCGATCCAGGCAACTATCGACCCATAGCTGTTACCTCAGTCATTTGCAAGGTGCTCGAGCTCCTTATCAATAAGCACCTGGAGGATCACTCGCTAATCAATGATCGGCAATATGGCTTCAGGCCAAAACGATCAACGGGTGACCTCCTGGCATTCGTCACGCATGTATGGGGTGAGGCTATGGAAAAGTTCGGCGAGTCCTTGGCTATTAGCCTGGACATCGCCAAAGCTTTCGATAGGGTCTGGCATGCTTCGCTCCTTTCCAAGCTTCCGGCATATGGTCTACCTCCTCAACTGTGCAGCTGGATTGCCAGTTTTTTAAACGAGCGCCGAGTGCGGGTCCTCTGCGACGGCCAGGCTTCTCGCTTCTTGCAAGTGAATGCCGGGGTACCGCAGGGGTCCGTACTGTCACCAACTCTCTTTCTTCTGCATATCAATGATATGCTTTCCCTCGGGATTCATTGCTATGCAGATGACAGCACATTGCACGGGAGTTACTCGGTTCGTCCGAAGGCGGGGCGATCTGTGATAGAGGAGGAGAGACGACATCTCGTGGCTGATCTCGACCGAAACCTCGACAGTATCTCCCAATGGGGTGCCGAGAACTTGGTGTGCATTTACAGCGAAAATATCCCCTTTCCTTCCCCTACCTACTCTTCAGAATGCAATATTACCAATGAAGGACAATCTAGACATCCTTGGCATAGACGTTCGTCGAGAGCTCAATAACACAAAATACATTGAGAGATGTATTGGGCTAGCTTCGCGGAAACTAGGAATACTAAACAAGGTAAAGCGATTCTTTACATCGCACCAGAGGTGTCTGCTGTACAAAACGCAGATTAGACCCTGCGTTGAATACTGCTCTCACCTCTGGGACGGCTCCGCGAAGTATTTGCTGGACGCACTCGACGCTATGCAGCGACGCGCTGTTTGCATTATAGACTGTCCAGAGGTAACGGGAAGCCTTGAGCAGCTAGCCCAGCGCCGAACAATTGCTCAATAGTTCTACCGTATTTACCACGGTGAGTGTTCTGAAGAGCTCTTCAACCTGATCCCACCCTCTCCCTTCCGATCCCGAACAACGCGTGCCGGGCAGAGATGTCACTCTCATACCGTGGAAACCGTCTTCGCGAGAACCGAGCGTTTTAAACGTTCGTTTCTCTGCCGAACGATGGTGGCTTGGAACGCCCTGCCTGCGCACGTGTTTCCTCCAACATATAACCCTGGGTTCTTTAAGCGAAGCGTGAAGATGCACATTACTGGGTCGTCAAGTTGAGGGCCACTCTCTATAGTATTCCTTTGTACTGTGAGAGTCGCCCTCAATTGCCAGACGTCGCCTCAGCTTACCATCAGGCGGGTGGCGTCAATTTGTCGACCTATAATAAAAAATAAAAAAAAGGCTAACTACCTAACTCGGAAACAAAGAGATCATTGATTTAATTTGAATAGGTAAGTTTTATGGTTAAATAGTATCCCTCCAATGTACTACAACTGGTAGTACCTAGGTCATCATCTCGGCCTATTAGACGCTGACTACTTGGTATAGGCATACCCCAATGCACCTTATTTGTTTTCTACTTATTACTGGGATAACAAACATTTCCTCCGAATATCACATTCTAGATAACAGAGTCGTATACAAATCGTATGTTGACGCATCAATAGGTCGAGAATGCATTTCTTCATTATGATGTTAACACAATGTTACTACCTCCTTATCTGATAAAGTGCATTAACAAATTATTAACAAGAAGATTGATTCGTTAACTTTTGCATATTTGTCCAATCCGTATTGAAAGTCATCATCATAATCGTCAGCCCACTGTTGGACATAGGCCTCTCCAATGAAACCCCATCCGATCTTAGGTCATATCTACACAACACTCGCTATCTAACGAATTTGCAAGGCATCCCAAGATACGCTGGCCGATTTGCCGTCTCCACTCCAGCACCTGCTTCAGCTGCTGCATCCAGCAGTGGTTGGTTCTGCGACAAATATGACCAGTCCATTGCCACTTCAGCTTGCATATGCGCTAGGCTATGACAGCGACACCAGTTCTCTGACAGATTACCTCGATATAATGCCATCCCTCAGAGATCCCTCAGAGACCAAGCATAGCTTCCAGTCCTCGCTGTTCAACATGAAGTTTGTGGACCAGTTTCACTGTTAGTGACCATGTCTCGGTCCCGTAGGTCATGAATAAACGTAGTGGTTATATACTCTTTGGTCATGAACTCGTGACCGGCAAGACGCATTGCTCGATGACTTTTGTTTTAAGACTGCGGGATAATAGGCACATGTGCGCATGGGAGATGTGAAGACTCGACGTAGTTCATCGAATGCTGCCCAGCCCAGCCGTAGTATCCCATCGATCTCACTCTCAAAACTGTTCTCACCTAGTTCGAGCATGCCCTAGGTAGACATAGTTTTCAACAATTTCGAGAGCGATACCGTCTATCGCAACCGATCTCGAAACAACGTGCTGGTATTGAGAATACCTAAGTGATTTGGAGAAAGTGTTTTGATACAAGTAAAAAATTATAAATACCCTACCTACTTTGACAGTAGTATAAACTTAATCTTACGAACTTATTAGTTATTACCTATTCTTTAATTTATTTGACAAGCCTCTGCAACATAAATATACTTAAATAAGACATGGTCACTGTAGATGCCGAATGCATAAACCATTTAATTTCAAGGTTTAAATAATTTCTAAATGTTTGGTTGACTAGACAATAAATTCATACCTGCCAACAATGCCAACTTTTTCAGTTCTGGAAGTCATCGCCAGATATTCTATTATGTCTTTGTAATCGGTAACCTGGTTTGCGACTAGTGAATGAAGCAGAAACGCGCCGTCCGACACCGACACTTAAAACACACTGAACTTGTTTTGTTATCGATACAGAATACAAGGCTAACTATTTAGTAATCTGTGACAAGGCTACTCGTTTTGCACGTCACAATGTCATACTATCTATCTACATAAACATAATTGGAGAATCGTTTCTCTTATCCCCGCCCTTTATCCCAGCATGGTAGCGTAGACTTCTCGGTAGACTGGTTTGGTTGACAGACATATTCAACCAATGACGTAGCAGAACATTTCGGACACGTGTCTAAATTAACACTATTTGGTCATTTCTCTGCGATATCATTGGTTGTAGTACGTCGATTGACTAAAGCTGCCTCTGGTTGTGCTACGCAGGCAGAAGAGGATGCATCAGAGTTAGATAATTACATATTCGTAGTAGACAAAATTACCGCGTGCCCATTGGCATGATATAGTTTCTCTTTCTTTCTTTCTTAATTCTTTATTTTACATTAAAATAAGTTGGTAATTATTAAAAACAATATGCACAAAGGCGTGCTTAAGTCAAAAAGATGACTTTTCTCCCAGCAGGCCTTAGAGGTTTAGAGGATAAGGATGATTATTGTAGAGAAGCAGTGTGTTTAACAACAAGTAAGAAATAAATATATTATTAGTAAAGTAATAGATAACTAAATAAATACTTACAATTACAGTATCAAGCAATACAACAACAGATAAATAAATACGTAGATAAATAAGAATAAGACAAATCTAAAAAGTTTAATACATAAGTACTTACAAAATACAATCAAGGAACTATTGGGAGAGGAAATGCTCCTTCACTCGTTTCTTAAAAATTGCCAATGACGGACTCGCACGAATGTCATGTGGCAGCGAGTTCCACAATCTGACAGCCTGGACTGTGAAGGAGTCATCATAGCGCTAGAGGTATGTACAGGAGTTCGAAGGAGAAGAGATGAGGAAACACGACATGCTTTGTCTCAAAGCGCTCACGGAGATAACCAGGAGAACTAGGAATGTGAAGGATAGTATAGAGAAGAGACAGAATGTGCGCTTGACGACGCTGCCGAATCGGGAGCCACCCCAGTCTATGCCTGAATTCAGAAACGTGGTCGTATTTACGAAGGCCATAGATGAAAAATAGAATGAAACATGATGATTCCCAAATTCTGCTTTCTCGTTACCAATTCTTATGGTGTAGGTACTAGTGCAAGAATTTTCTAAATAAATTCATTAGTTTCGGAGTATATTCAATGCAAACAAAAATATAATAATACGAATAGTAGAAGCAAACTCGTCACTTTCAAACAAAAGAATTAAATTTTGTCCGACATTGGGAGCACCCAACATCTTATAAACTATCTATCTTTTGTGTCAGTCTGACTGATCTGACTCGTGTTCCATTTCAAATTATGATCAGGATCTTTTATTCGTTATTTTATAGCTTAAAAAGTAGCAGTCCATGGCCTGACAGCCAATAAATTAGAGTAAACTATGTATCCATTATGGATTGACCAATTTTTCAGTAATATCGTGCAGAATAGTGTATTTAGTCAATGGATGCTTGTGAAGATAGGAAAAGTGGATATTCTGGGTTTACTAATATGCTCTCCACATTCTTGGAGTTATAGTCATGGTCTAGGGCAACTCGAAGAGGAAGGACAGCCCTAGAAGCACGGCAGTGTCGACTTCAGTCCAATGTATTGCAATATATTGTAATTAACCAATGATTATGCAGAAGATTCAGTCACGTGACCCGATTACCACATATTTTTTAAATTTCCTGCCATATCATTGACTATATCGACAAAGTCTTCCGAGCGTTATACTATGCAGGAGTCAGGAGCAATAGTTTGTAAGGAATAGAAAACACTTGTAGGAAATTTTAATTAATACAAAACATCATACCGAGTCTCAAATATGTTTTATTAACTTTGATAACTCCTTTAAGTATTTTATAAAAAAATATTACTCCAACATCTATTCTATTGGCACGCAGACCCTGCAATAGCCTCTGAGGTACTGATACTGTATATTCTATAGTTTATTTCATTGGGGTCCAGCGTCTTGTATATAAACCGAGGTAATTTGTCCGTAAGCAGCCACAGAGTATTCTCGTCATCAACCTAAAGAAAAAACATAATTACTTAAGATGGTGGATCACAAAATAACGGTAGGAGTATTTAAGATGTTGAATTTTCAAAAAGACCTGTGCCTACTTATAATTAATCCATGCCTTCATCCTTCAGCCTTCATGCCTAGCAGTTTTAAACTCGCAGGAGAAAACATCTAAGTTTTCTATCTATTCTCGCTGTATTATTAAGTGTATTATTCGTAAGTGGTACAGGATCAGAGGGCGATTTCTTATTTTATTTAATACACAACAATACATTTCGTGTTAGTGTGGGCTCGTGGTCTAGTGGTAACCGACAATGTTAACACATTGCAAGGGTTAAGCAATATCAAATCAGGCCGGTCTTCCGATGGGTGATCATTTCTTAAGATATTGAGACCCCTCCGTGCCTCGGAGAGCACGTTAAGCCGTCGTGTCGGTCCCGGTTGTCATACGAACATCTATGGTAGTCGTTAGGGCTCCCCTAAATCAAAAATCCGACCGGTCTAACTACAGAACTTCAATATCACCCATGGGTTGTGGAGGTCAGATAGCAGTCGCTTCACGTGAAATATCGAAGTTCAGCCGAATCGCAGTTAGACTGGAAAGCCGACCCCAACTGCGTTGGGAAAAGGGTCGGTGGATGATGAATAAATCTCGTGTTAAATATAACCATTTTATACACTTCTTCTGCTCTCCGAGGCACGGTGGGATCTCAGTTTTAGGAAATGGTCACCCATCCGAAGACCGGCCTGGCTAGATGTTGCTTAACCTTTTCAATGTGTTAACCTACCTAGTTACTACTTAGCCACGCGTAAATAGGTAATAAAATGTAATTTATGCTTTCGATTGTCGGCACTTGGTGGAACTTATAGTAATACATTTTTGAAAAAAACTCACTTGTACACCATTCCACAAATATTTTATTTTCTGACCGGTTTCGCCTTATGGCATCATCAGAGGTGTTCACTCCTACTTAATCCACACACATAATTCACTTTTATAACACATTTTCTACTAATATTATTTATTTTTACTTTCAGAAACTACTTCGTTAATATTATGACATTAAACTGAGTACCCACTATACATTTTAAAATTATAAACGTGGGTGTACCTAAATAAAGTTAAGGAGGCCGTATTACAAATTTACCCCAAAAAATGGGAAATTTTTGTCTTCTAATAATTATTCTGCATTATTATAATAGTGTCAAATTTCGTTTCTAAATACATAATATCGTTTCAAAAATTACAAAATAAACAAAAATTAATAATTATAATATTAAAATAATATTCAATAATTTTTAAACAGCCAAATCTATCAATTAAATAACTAAATCTGTCTAATAAATGTCAAATATCATCAAATAAATGTCAAATCTCATCAAATATAAATCATGTCAAAAATCGTAAACTACAAATTAAATAACTAAATATGTCAAAATAAATGTCAAATGTCATTAAGTAATACATGTCCAGGCCAGAATCAAAGCATTAAATTAAAATTACAAACAATCTAAACATTAACAAATTAACTGTGTTCTAGTCTCGGTCAAACTTGTGGACGATATTACTTAAATTTTAAAGTATTTTAATAGGGGGGAATTATTAATGTCCAGCTGTTGGTTCAGTAGAGCGTCAGGGTTGCTTAACAGTAATTTATTTATTTCCAAAGCCTCCAAAGCGTTCAACTTTCTACCTTTATCACATACATGTAAAGCTCTGAAGTTGGATTCTGGGTCAAACGTGTGATTCTCCATAATAAGGTGTTCCGCGAAATTGGATTCCGTCTTTTTTAACTTCCATCCATTATTATGTTCGGACACTCTTGTATGGAAAGACCTACCAGTCTGTCCGATGTATTTCTTGTTACACTGTGCACATGTAATTTCATATACTCCGCTCTTTTGTCACACACGAGTTCTATCCGAGTTATTACTTATTAAGCGCCCCAAACAATGACTCGTATAGAAAGCTGGTTTGACCTTACCTAGAGATCTAGAGCATTTGTATGATATGTGGCCTATGTAAGGGATGCGAGCCCACCGTTTGTTCTCTGAAATTGGTCCCTCCGCTTGGTATGCCAAATTCACAGCCGCCCTAGATCGCTTTCGTGCCACCATTCCGTCAACTAATCTCGTTGAGTAGCCATTATTAGTTGCTCTAGATCTCTAGGTAAGGTCAAACCAGCTCTCTATACGAGTCATTGTTTGGGGCGCTTAGAAACGAAATTTGACACTATTATAATAATGCAGAATAATTATTAGAAGACAAAAATTTCCCATTTTTTGGGGTAAATTTGTAATACGGCCTCCTTAACTTTATTTAGGTACACCCACGTTTATAATTTTAAAATGTATAGTGGGTACTCAGTTTAATGTCATAATATTAACGAAGTAGTTTCTGAAAGTAAAAATAAATAATATTAGTAGAAAATGTGTTATAAAAGTGAATTATGTGTGTGGATTAAGTAGGAGTGAACACCTCTGATGATGCCATAAGGCGTAACCGGTCAGAAAATAAAATATTTGTGGAATGGTGTACAAGTGAGTTTTTTTCAAAAATGTAGGTAATAAAACTTTAAATATACGTAAGTACTATAGGCACCATTATATTTGACATACCTTCAGATCATTGGGGAACTCGTACTTTGGGTCACTCACGATAAGTGGATTGTTGTCAATTGTGTAAGGTTTGTTTCTGTTCCAGCACGCTACACCATCGCGATTTACCTGAAAATATAATTAGATCACTATGTAAGTATGTAGGTACCTAAGCTGTACCTAATTATTATAAACACGGTTAGCTGAAGTCGACAGCATCCGACGTACCCTCACGAGAAACACCAAATGATTCAATACTTTAAGAATTGAACTATGAATTACGCTCACATTCTGATAGGTATGGAACTTTCTCAACAACCAATAGTAGGATGGATACTCAAGTCATCGCATCAACACATATATAGATATCACGCAAGGAGCCTTGTACCACAAGGGTACTCAGAGTAAGTGCTTAGTAAACAATAAAAGTTTCATCACGAACTACGAACGTGTTAGGTTTCGAGTACATACCTCTTTACTAACAGTTATAGATAATAGGTAGTAGGTACCTATAGAACTCATAGGACGTGGTGTAATTTCAAGCTGTACCAATGACTACTATCAATATTGATTTATCTTTATCACTAGATATTCTACATAACTAAAAGTTTGGTGAAACAAATTCAATTTGAAATTGGCATTAGCGGTCCTCTCAGAGTTCATGAGCATTTTTTTGTACCTTAGGATTTATATACTTAGGAAATTTACTTAATTTATTCTGTTACGTTAATATGGTGTGAGGGAATTTCCTAGTAACTACGTTTTACAAGTAGGTATATGCATCAGAATATCGCTAGTAATTTCATTAGATCGATATAAAAAGTAGTTCTGAATCTCGTCTGTTTGTGTCTGAAATGTCAGGGAACTGTTTTATACTAATACGCCAGAGGCTCGTTTGGCAAACCGAGCAGCTGTTAACTAAAATCGCTGTAAACGTTTATTTTATTATATTTGGAAGGCTGGAACCAAAATCTTTAAGGACTTAACTATCGATTTATTTATTAGACCTATAGAAACAGCTTTAATTGAATTAGTTACCTAAATACGAGTACTTACCTACCGATGCTTATATTCAACTCACTCATTGCAAGCGTGTTTCCTGAATTCTTAGACATTTTAACGAGAAAGAAAGAGAAGTAGATTTTACCTGTGTATAAAACAATACTTGTGATTTCGGATCGAAAAAGCTGGCCGAAGATTGTGTATTTAGCCCTCTGTCACCTATAAGCTGTAAAAAAACATAAACCTGTTATAACGACATCAATTGACGACAGGATACCCATTAGCTATACCTAGTGGCATAGTCCACTTTCATTTCAAATGGGATGTTTACCAGTTTACAATGTCATTGTCATGTTCTAGGCATCAAAGCGTCCGATATTTAATTTTCTGTACTATTGCAAGCGCCGTTACAAGTACAGAAATTATAATGATGTCGTCTTTGACGTGTCCAATAACAGTAGAGATAGGAGCTAGCTTAATAACACTAGCTGGTCGAAACGCAGCAAATGTCAAAGAATGTGATGGAAAATATCCCGTTTATAATGCCGATTGGAGGTATATTTAGCAGTTGACCGGTCATTTTTGCACCAAAAGCCTAGAGTCTGCTTACTGTTACTCTACCTAAACCAAACTCAAGCTTATGCTTTTCTAATTTACTTAACAGCGTGTGAATGAACTTTTTATATGATTACACTACGTAATACTGAATACAAGTAGCATCACTGATACGTGCGCAAACTGCGTTACTAGACGTCTTACTTAATAAATAATTCAATTTAAGCGCTATAAATTTACTATTCAAACCTTGAAGTCGTGGAAGGCTTCGTTTTTGTCAATGCTCTTGTAATTGCGTAGTAGCTCCGTGGAGACGCAGAATTCTTTGGTACTCGAGAATGCATGGAAGAACATAGTTCTGTACCTGTTTATAATTAAAATGGTTTGTGAGTTGTAAGACATGATGTATATCTACACCATTTATACACAACAGTTAAAACGCAACATACAGATACATCTTTGTCCCCAAAGGAGTACGTTTGTGTCCAACATAGTCTGTTATCGTTTCAGGGCACTTTAGATATTATTATAGGTAATATGAATAGTAGAAACGCTAGTCTTGGGGCGGACTTAAACCACCGGCTAATACCTTTTCGGTGAACTGCGTGAAGGACTGTTGTGGTGCAGGTCAGAATGACTTGAGCCCCGGAGATGTGATACCTAGTGCCCTTTAACACCTTTAATTTTTGTTTTTTTTTTCCGCGGTCCAAAGCCGCGGCCACTCTAACGTCCGTTGCCGGGCGTCTCAGTAATAAAATAAATAAAACCTTTCAACTAAATGACCTAGATATCAACAAGCTTCTATGTACTGTGTCCCGATTTTCGTAATAAAAACCGTAGCGATATCGTAGCGACTAGGTCGTTGAAACCAATTTCGTGTTCTCGTCGTATCAAATCTGTCGGTAGAACTTGACCGACAACCGTGTGTAGAATAGTTCGACTGTAGTTACTTTGAACTGTTAAACTGTATTCTGTGTTCAACGACACGTCGAACCATATCCTAGGAAATGATATTTCTTTCGATCTAATTTCAACGAATAAAACGGGAAATTTTACAATAATACTGTCACTGTTAATCAAAGTTCAATACCCAAAGTCCGTGATGTTTATATTGATAGATAAAGTGAAAAAAGTGTTTTTTTTTTTTTTTTTTAGTTCCGCGGCTTAGGGCCGCGGCCGCTCTAACGTCCGTTGCCGGGGGTCTCTGGTTACAAGCAGAACGTATTTCCAGTGGCGCCCGACATGAATACTGACTTAGGATAGATCTTTGATCGAACGATCTCTGAACGTTAATTATATTACGATCGTTTGCTTTTACGTGAATCGAGGCACTGTTTGCGTCTTACTATGCTTGTTATTTTATAGAAACATAAAACTTCAATTAATAATCAATGCAGCTAATTCAATGACTGTTACAAAACTGCATATAAGTTCTTATGCTAATCGGCATGTTCTTTGATACCGGTACATTTAGTGAAGGTCTACTGCGTCTGGTTGATATTTACACAAGGTTTATTAATAAAGTTTGACGAAATTGTAATCGAATTTGGTCCCTGTCGTACCGTCACAGAATAGGGAATAGTACTAGACCTACCGTGTAGCTCTATGGATTAAAATTATGTAAATTTTTTGACAGTGATATATTTATAGGGTGCCCCAACCTCGCATGCAAGTGGTGCACCTGCTGATTGACGAACCAAGCTCTCGCAAATATTACTATGTATGCTGCTAATGGCAAATTTTGAGTGGAGCAAATGTTTTTATTACATATCAGAATCAGAATCGAACACTTAAATTAATTAATCGAATGAAAAAAAATCTATTTTCATTTTTGACGCACGTGTTTCCATGGCAACCATTTAATCATCTGGTTTTTCGGTGATTATTCCGCGATGGTGCATCCGATTTCGAAAATCGTTTTTCCGAACCCACCAGCTACGTCTTGCACGCGCGTGCCATTTTTGGAATTTCTAGCCAAATGTTAAAGAACTTTTTCGTCGATGTCCAGGACATTTTCGGTGATTATTCCACGGACCACGGAGTGGTCAGCTCTATTTTTATGATTTCAGATATATGCACTCCTGGGTATGACAACCAGCTGTCGACCAGCATGCCAAATTTGGTCAAAATCGGTCGAGCCGTTTCGGAGGACGCACAAACGATTTACACTTGTCGCCTAAGATTGAGCTCCGCTCAATAAAATTAAAAGTGCAATTCACTATTCTGTGACTTAAATGGGACCTATTAAATAACTGTCGCAGTGTGGGCATGTACCTAATATTTTATATATTTTTATTTTATTTGGGGAGCTTTCAATATTTTTTCTTTAAGAAAAAAAAATTGAATTTAAAAGCAAGATTATGTTCTACTTTAAAATTTTAGCCAGCCAGCCAGAATCATTCAGAACATAATTTAAAACACGGAATAGTTACGATCTTTTCTGGGATTTCGAAGGAAACAAATTATGATACAAAATTTAGGTACATGAAATATGAATTTTATTAAAATTCGAAATTTTCCTTAAATTTGCCGTATATCATTACTTCGCAGAATTTGATCCTTAACAGCGACACTGTCGTATGCTGTAATAATAAAGGATGTGTTTTTTTTTTTTTCAAAATCGATTCGATTCGATTTCGATTCCCAGCTAGGATTATTGGTTTTCCAAAAATCTAATGATGAGGTTTTAAGTTTCATCAAAATCGGGCTCGTGACTCCTTTGAGCATTTTTCGCTATTCCTTATAGTTCCGGATTTGGCCATCCAAGTCATTTTCAATAATTCATTCTGTATAGGTATACAGAATAATAAGACCGGTTTACACTCTGTCAAAAATGCTAAGCGCAAGTGCATTTTATGATATGTCTATTATATGATATACCCCTGCTTTATTATTTATTATAGGTATGGTTATAAGAACGTAATATACCTATTAAAATTAATGGGACATAATGTCTGTTACTGTGCAACCTTGTGTAGCGTAAATTATTTTAACGGTTATGAAATCCATCATTATTGTTATTTAGTTTCATGCCACGTTAGTAAAGGATCACTATGGCAGAACTCAGTTACTTACTCAACTTTGTTTAATCGACAGTAATTGTACGAGTAGATACACAGGTTTCCAAAATGGTAGGTAATAGGTACGGACAATAATGAAGGCCTAAGGTTATAAAACCAGTCAACTTAAAGCCATCAGCTAAAAATAAACTGAAAATTAATACAAAGTGTGAGCTTCCGCCATTTCTAAAATGTCATTATAGCTGTATATTATATTGCGAAAATAACTTTGAGTAGGTAGAACCAGAACCGGGTAAGTAATAGATGATATAACAACAAAATCTCTAATATTTACAACATATAACAACGGAACCTATAATTGTATTTAATATAGCGATTAGTTTATAAGCATAATATACATAAAATATAACATCGTTTGACATAACATACATTAAATATAAAATCGTTTGACATACCACTCAAAAGATATAAAACTTATATGGTCTAATATAATGAAAACGGGTCTCCCTTGTTTGACCGGAAGGAATTTGACACATATTCACTTCCCAAAAAAATTTTCGCATAATTTCATTTGCCAAATTGTTACTTAGCAAAAAATCTATTCACAAAAAATTGTAACGCAAACCTAATGTTTGGGAAAACTATAACCTGTTTACCAACTAGTTCTTTTAACATTTTTTATTTAGTCAAATAACCATTTTTTTTAAATCCTAATGTAAATAGTTCAGTTCCGGGTAACCTACTAAAAACAATCTTTTTTCTATTAATGCAAGTCGTTTCTGGCACTCGCCGGCCGCTGCCGCGGCACCTCTCGCTCGGCTCGTGCATCGAAGGTCACAGTTTTAACCTAACCTAAACTACCCATTTTGTTTAAAGAAGAAATTAACCTAATCTAAATAGTTCAGTTCCGGGTAACCTACTAAAAACAATCTCTTTTTTCTATTAATGCAAGTCGCTGGCACTCGCCGGCCGCTGCCGCGGCACCGCTCGCTTCGCTCGCTCGGCTCGTGCATAGGAGGTCACAGTTTTAACCTAACCTAACCTACCCATTTTGTTTTCACCAAACGTTTATTGTCTGAAGATTGTTTGTACTCAGAGTCGGGGTGTTAACCATAATGACATTTTTTATATATATTAAAGTTAGACCAAATAATTTTCGATTAAATAAACAATATATATGTTACGGCTAATACCCGAAGTGCGGCTGCACCTAGTTTTAGCCGGTTAGAACTAGGTGCTATACTAAACTAACCTAACCTAACCTAACCGGCTAAAACTATCCCGCGACGATGGAAGACGAGGAAGCTCGTGCTGCTTCGTAAGCACGGGCGACCCCCGGAGTCGCCGTCGGCCTACCGCCCCATCGTACTCCTCGACGAGATGTGCAAGCTTTTCGAGCGGGTGCTCGCTGCGCGTCTCGTCGGGCATCTGGAGGGGGCGGGGCCGAATTTGAGTAGTGGCCAGTACGGCTTTCGTCGCGGGAGGTCCACCCTGGACGCCGTGTCCCGACTCAGGGACAGCGCCGTTGGCCAGGGGCAGGTGATGTTGGCTGTGTCGCTCGACATAGCCAACGCGTTCAACACCCTGCCCTGGCCTACTATCGCTGAAGCGCTGAGGTACCACAACGTCCCGTGGTACCTCAGGCGCGTGCTTGCGGACTACTTCGTCGACCGGGCTATCACTTACCCGTTTCGGTCGGCCGTAGTCCGCAGGAAAATGTCGTGTGGTGTTCCACAGGGGTCGGTGTTGGGTCCGCTCCTGTGGAACGTAGGTTATGACTGGGTCCTGCGCGGTGCCACTCTTCAGGGCGTCGGTGTACTTTGTTACGCCGACGATACCCTTGTCACCGCGCGAGGACCCACCTTTAGAGATGCTGCCGTGCTCGCCACTGCCGTCACGGCGCAGATTGTAGGTCGCATTAGGGCGCTTGGCCTCAAGGTGGCCCTCGAAAAGTCCGAGGCCCTTTTCTTCCATGGGCCTCGGATGAGACCCCCTCGGGATGCCCAAATTGTGGTGGGTGGCACCTCCATCGCTGTCGGGAGGACCCTTAAATATCTGGGTCTCCTGCTCGACAGCCGGTGGGGGTTTGTCGAGCACTTCCGGCGGTTGTCACCAAAACTGGTGGCGTCCGCCAATGCGCTCGGCAGGCTGCTCCCCAATAAAGGGGGACCGGGAAGTGCTTGCCGCCGTCTCTACGAGGGTGTGGTACGCTCCAAGGCGCTCTATGGAGCGCCTATTTGGGCGGATGCCCTCAGCGCCGCGAACGTGGTTCAGCTGCGACGACCGCAGCGGATCGCGGCGCAGAGGGCTGCACGGGTGTACCGCACCGTGTCTTTTGAGGCGGCGTGCCTGTTGGCACAGAGTCCCCCGTGGGATCTCGAGGCGGTGGTCCTCAAGAGGGTTTACGAGGAGGGCGCCCTGGTGCGACAAGAAGGAGGTCGCCCGTTGCCGGAGCAGGTCGATCGCTGGAGACAGGAGGCTCGCGACGATCTGTTCCGGCAATGGGCCTTGAGATGTGCGACTCCCACCGCGAGCCGGGTGCTCGTGGGGGCCATCGGTCCCGTGCTCCGCCAGTGGGTGGAGCACGCGCAGGGGGCTCCGACCTACTTCCTCACCCAACTTCTCACGGGTCATGGCTGTTTTGCCAAATTCCTGTGGGAAGTGGTGGGGATCCTGTCGGAGCCTGATTGTCATCACTGCGCAGGCGGCGCCGTAGATACGGCGGAGCATACGCTCTTCGTGTGCGCCGCCTGGGACTCGCCGAGGTTGGCCCTCACGGGCGTTATCGGCAGAGTAGGTTCGCTGCCGGCCGTCATTCAATCCATGGCCGGCAGTGAAGAATGTTGGGCCGCCGTCGCTTCCTTCGCTCGGGAGGTGATGGCGGCGAAGAGAGAGGCCCTGCGTGAGCGGGAGCGTGCAGGCCGTACGCTCCCGCCCCGGCGGGCACCAGTCAGGGGGCGACGGCGCATTGCCTACGCCCAAGCCCCGACTGATAGGGCCGTGGGCGGTGGGTCGGGGGTCCCACCGCTCACGCGAATGGCCCTGAGGAGTCCGACGCCCCTTATGTGTTTCGGGGGCGTCGCTTCTGTGTTGATCAGTGGGGGTTTAGGCACCCCCGAGTAGAGCTTGAAAGAGCGCCCCTTTGCCGGGCCGCTGTTGCTTAACAGTTCCTGCCTATCCGGCGGCCCGGCTAAGGCGAAGGAGAAACACCGTGGATAGGTTTTAGTGGGTAGTCCGGCCCGTTTTACATCCTAGGGCCGGGAGTCCCACACGAAGCCGTCTCGCTCCCCCCCGCAGCGAGACGGTGAAGTGCGTAAATGCATCACCGACCACGTAAAAAAAAAAAAAAAAAAAAACCGGCTAAAACTAAGTGCAACCGCACCTCGGGCGGCTAAAACTAGGTGCAGCCGCACTTCGGGTATTAGCCGTAACATATATATTAAACGTTAGACCAAACGATTTTCGATTACATAAACGTTATATCAAACAACGTTATACTAATTAAGTTTTATAATAAATAAATGTTATATGTAAAGAAATTATATCAACAGTTCGTATATCTCACGTTGATTATATCTTATGAACGATAATAAAATGAAATTATACCAAATGAGTTTATACCTTATGAGACGCACCCACCAGAACCAGAACATTTGACATTTTAGAAATGGCGGAAACTCAGTTTGCTATATACTTGTTTATTGTGTGAACTTGTGTGTGACAAGTGCCAGACGGTTTACTAATGAAAAGCATAAAATACATAGACATAATTTACATTGGCATAACGAAATGAAGCATAATGATCATAAGGCATAATATTATTAAAAGTAAATATTTTGGTATAATGCTTGTTGTCATAAATACTAATAACATAATAATAATGAAGCATAATTTTATTTATAATGTTAGAAACGCATAATGATATAAACACATAATGTTCTTTAGAATAAAATTAAAATCACAACCATGAACCTAATGCTTATCGAGAACAGGTAAGTTTTCATTTTTACTGTCTACTTGTTTGATTATAATTCATACAAAAACAAACATGTTCGTGGCTCATGGGTGGCCCTGGGCCACCCCTCGCCGCACCTTAACCTATTCCAATCAATTCCAATCGAGTAATTCGCAAATTATAATAAATAACCAATTATGACCTTTTATATTTATGGCTCATAATTAATAGACGAATAAACATTATGCCTTTAAAATTTATGCAACTCCTTCTTGTGGCAAAACATATTATACTAAATGATAGTTATGCTAACATTTGCATTATGCCAAAGGATTATTATGCAGTAGTATTATTATGCTAATAAAAGTTATGCGTAAACGTTATGCCAAACTATATTATGTCTTAAAATTTTATGCCAAGAGGAGGAGGAGGAGTGCCAGACTACCAATGTACCTTGAAATACTTTTTCGGTAGAATAAATATAACTAACTCAAGAAATTAATGGTGGGGGTTATTCATCCACTTCATACTACAATCCACTACCGAAGCAGTTTGAAAACCTACATATTTTTAAGAAACTTTACTTACCCATCTTTTCTGGGTTCTGACAGAGCCAACGCAAAGACACCATCGGTCCAGTGGAACTCAATACCACTGACATTGTAGGAACCCGCTAATGGTTCAAAATGGAAGAAGTGGTGAGAGATGCGCCAAGAATCATCCTGTTTTAAGCTGTACACGATGACTCCGTAGCCGCCTAAATCTGGGATGTATGCATATGCGTCATCACATGTGTCTTTAGTTACATCCACCACCTGGAAAGAGTGGACAGTTAAGTACATACCTGGCATCTGCAACTTGCAATTAAAAGTTATCTATTCACCATTGGCAATTATGCACCAGAAAAGAACGATAAAGGACAGGTGAAATAGTAGTTAAAAATAGAAGGTCATTTTAAAATACTAGATTAGAAATATACCTATAGAAAAACGTTTTATGATGAAATGAAAATAATAAAATTGAATAAGAAAAGTAATAGAGCTGTGAAGTAAGGTATTTTAATATATTCTCTCATTTTCAAAATTCAAATGTAGTCAAAGTGAATACATTTCAAGTCGTAAAGGTCAAATAGACACAGGTACCTAATTAGTTTTAAATGTATGGAGAAAAAGGAATATGGAAAAGAGAAACCGTAATAAAAATACGAATAAAACTGAACTTGAACTTACAATATTGGCTAGGAAAGAATCCTCTTTAAGATCACTTGCTTTGGTATTATAACGGTGAATTAGCTTATCTGTCTTCAGATCAAAGATAACTATTGATGGTCCACTGATTTGATTGCCTTGTCCTGAAAATGATTATTAGGTTTTATAGATTATTTCTTCGCTTCCAGGTAAGTTCGCAAGAGCTTCATAAATTACTTTGTTAATTTACACCTGAGCGTGTATTGAATGATACCTATTACTGGGGTAGTACCTATCCTATGTGTCAATTCAGGAAATGGAATCTGTTCAACAAATATAAAAGAATCTGAGTTTGCGAATTTCATTGTAAAACCTCGCACATCACACACATGTGCGTGTGACATAATTGTGTACCTGTGGATGTGTCTTTACACACGCACACACACACACACACGTACACATAGGTTCACGCATCCACGCCTGCTTTGCCGTAGAAATAGGCAGATCTTCCTTTTAAACCTTTCCTTTTATTTTTTGGTTCCACGTAATTAACTCACCCCCTATATTTCACTGGATTAAAAAAGCGTGGTATAAATTTTACGTAAGAATAATCTCACCTAAGATATCAGCAAGTCCAGTGTCGACCACCCAAAGTCTGTCACATGCATCAACGAATCCTCGGAATACAGAAATTAAGGAGGAATTCGAAGGTAGTTCTGTTGCAGAGTCGGCAACAAAGTTATCATTAAACGATGGATAGGGTTTCAGTGGCTGGTCTTCAGGCCCGTCTAGATCGACGTAATTAAGCGTAGAAGCAACTCCAGCCTTCCATCTTGGTACAGTCACAAACAACTTATTTTGCCACCTTACTAAACCTAATGGCAGGTTATTCTCTACTATAAATCTCTTCTCTTCAATAGCATTAGTCCGACTTTCTGGTGAATCCCATGTATAATCGACTTGTTTCCATGCAAACCGTAGTTGTGGTGTTACTGCTTGACAAACGGATGCTACTGCGAGGGCTACTACTAAACTAATAGCCCTCATTGTAAATCTGAAAAAAAAACGCAATTGAAGACGGTCTATTCAAATGATGTTAGAAACAATAATATGTCTAAACATAAAATAACCAGGTTTTTAATATTTATTTCGTTTTCCTTATTTTGTTTTCCGGTTGGAGATATTTGCATTAATTAACAACAAACTACCCATTACGAGTATAGGCGTAGTTACTGATACAGCTTCCGCAATATCTATCAGTAAAAGATGTAAGTAGATGTATCGTTAAGATAAGGGATTTTATAGTAATGCGAGTCAATGGAAAACGTTACGAACGTGCGAGCAGAAGATCGATGGTAGAATTCTGAGGGATGAATGGAAAAGGCTACCTTTGTGAGTGCGTGTGCGCATACATTCGTAAAAGGGTGTTAACATAATATACATCAATCATAATAAAGCTGAATCAATATTAAATTAAGTTCTAGATATTTAAAATTTTTTCATATACCTAGTTAGGTACCTTACAAAAAATGCAAAAACTTTTGCTGTACTTCCTCATTCATTTACATTTAACTGAGATATTATATTACCAAACTAATTTCCATTTTAATGTCACGAGTCTGCAGTGAGTGTTGTTAATTATTTTGTAAGTACATTATAAATAATTAGGTAGGTAAATAACAAAATTAAAATCCCCGTCGAAAACCTCATTTTATATTTTAGTTCATACATTTTCGTTCAAAATACCAAATCTGCAAACAGAAGAGCTTTCATTCCTGATTTGATTTCGTTTCTACTTAAAATATTTCAACAAATTCTGAACCTTATAATAACATAGATCAGTAAAAATGAAAGATAAGGAACAAGTTGCCAGGAAATAATATAATGAAGTTGCCAAGAATTCCACACTTCAGTAATAATATAAGTAAGTAACAACCTATGCTTAGGTATACTAGGGTTCTGTGAACCGTAGACTTCGGGAGCGGCTTTGTTTAGAAAATTTCTTCTTCAATTTTCTATATTACTCTTTCATTTGTCATTCAATCCAAAAAATATCAAATGTTATTCATTGTAAGCAAGGAGTGTGTGTGTAAAGTTTCATGCAAATCGGTTGATAAATACGGCCTCAAACATGATCTGACAGAACCCGTAGATGTAGAGGTACAGACGAAAGAAATTCTCCCCAGTCTGCAAGGTGAAACGGAGACTTCGGTCGCTTCGCTCCCTCAGTCAATAAGACATGTATGTACATATATGTTCTATGACATGACATAATATGACGTAAGTACAATATATACAATATAAAATACTGAAAATCTGAAGTTATGTATGGCCTTACGTTTCTTTTTTCTTTCCCAGCAAGTTACGACGTTAGTTAGTAGGACAAAATTTGGTTGGTGGATGTGGTTGTAGGTAGTTAAAGCATTATAAGAATTTGCAGTTTTTGCAAATTAATATAAAACAAAGGAATTTTAATAACAAAATTATGCAGTAGGTATTTTTGAATGGAAACAATTGTTGAAAGCTGCAGCGGGATGTTGTAACTCGGTAATTGAGGGTATTGTGAAGCAGAGCATCTCTCGAACGGTATAATAGCAGTCGGCTCACGTTTTTGTGGATGACTTAGTCTTATTATTAAGAAATGACATAGTTGTTGCCGACATAATTCTTCGTTATCGAATCAATCGAGCTTGTTATGTGTACGGAGAGCCTGGGAACTGTAACGAATTACGTAAAAACTTAATAATAAATACGAATACCGTATGAATTTTAGCATTTTAGACAGTAGAAGACCAGAACATAGTGATTGTAGACAAGTAACATTGGCTCTAATTGGCTTTTTAGAATTTCATGTTCAGATTACAGAATGGTGTTAGATTTTCTATTTTAATGGTGCCCGATTACAGCAACAGGCTTGTTTCCTATTGTATAGGATTAACAACTGGTAAAATTTAGGCGTGTAATGCACCTCTGCTCACCCCTCTGGGTTATAGGCGTCGCTATATTTATATTATGTAGTTTGGACACGCAAATGTCGTCTATTTTCTGATGTGTTTTTTTTCTATTAATTGCATTTGCATGGCACGAGTCACAATGTAGAGGCGAATCTCAAGACAATAATACCTATACTTGAGGTACTTATAAAAATATTGGCAACGGCCAAGCATAACAAGGTTCAGATAATTGCATTGTGAGTAATATCTTAGGTGATTAGTTAACTACGTCATCTCGGAATATAAAAGTTCTTAATTAGAAACGAAGCAGCATATCATGGGTACTTATTCCTATTTCTACATTTCATTGAAGGAAAAATATTGTTCCTTTATAAAAATGTCTAATTTGCACATGTTCTTCATAATGTCAAATATGACATTGAATAACTTATGACTAATAAAATACTAAAATAAAACCTAACGCTAACTAAAAAATAGTAGTGTAGACATTTAAGTAGATAACAGTAAATAACTAAATAATAAACTACACAAATCTTTGGTCTCTGTGTTCGATTGAGGTGCATTAAAATGATCCCATTACGTATGGGATTATACATTACGTATGCTATTCATATGGTAAAATTATTCGCCTCTTCTACTCTTCTTACTGCAAGAAGACGTCTTCACAGGAGGTGGTGGCAGGTAAAGCTAATGTACTATATAACGAAGTTTGGCTGAAAGCCAGATAGCGTTGACTCCAATTACCTACTGCGTGCGTAATTCCTAGATAGACCTTAAAGGTGTACTATACTATATGTATCTACTGCGCCGAGGTTCCCAAACCAACTGTACCCGGAAAGCTCCAGTGTCCAACCCACACAACAGACTATCTCCACGGAATCTGGCAAGGTAGTATGTCAATGAACAGGGTAAAGAACGTTTTATTTATTATTTATAGATTGGTGACTATTTTTTGCAGGGTCATTGCCTTGAAATGCCAAGAACATATTTGAATTTTAAATAGCTAAATCTCTACTTTAACATTATATTTGTTTGGTTGAACGCACTAATCTTAATAATTACAGGTTTGAATTGAAAACTATTGGATAGTTGTATATTCCATTTATCGTAGAAAGCTCTATAGGTAGACCTATTGGAGCGAACGATAATAACATTCATCACAAAACCTTACGAAGGTGTTCCGAACACGCTCTCGTAAGGTTTTAAATCTAAAAAAATCTAAACCTAAAGTAAAGCTTTTATAGCCGCATAGGTAGTTTAGGCTGGAAGAACATTAAGTTCTAATAAACTAAGTAAGTTCAGTATGTTAGGTTTTAGAATGAGATTTGGGAAGAAATTGAAAAAAAGATCTTGTGCACGTGCAAATCCTAATTGACCGTTTTTGAATAACCTAGCACACCAAGTATAATAATGCTTTCATAATCTATTATTTAGTGTAATTTCTAACATAGTAATCTAGTTAGTGGATTAAAGTCCACTTAGGCTTTTTTTAAATTTTATACATATATTTATATCAACAGACAAATAGTAGTAAAACTTACAGGCCCTTGGGTAGTCAAGAAATTACAGGTGGTAAATAGCAACATTTTAACTCGATTAGCTACTTCCCACTTCTACTCAAAAGGTTCAAATAGACTACTGAGATGGGTTAATCACACATAATAATAGGTATACCTATGATTCAAGAACACAATATAATAGTCAATTTACATGGATAAATCTCCTAGTAGTACTTAGACCTTCGCAATCAACTACATTTTTCGCAACATCTTGCATTGAATGCACGTGCATTCAATGCAAGATGTTGCATTGAATGCACGATACAATGCAAATGTATATATTCTTCAACTAATGAAGGAATTATAAAACGTAAAGAGTAAGATAATTTTAGTAATAGATACTTTTAGTTACTTACAGATTACTGGTTACTTTTATCATAACATAATTAGCGTTGCAATACAAAGTGGCATTGCTGCCAGCCTTCTGGGAACATTGATAGTGTTTTAATAATTATGCATTACTCCCACGATAATTAAAATCCTTGAAATAGTTTTAGTCTCCGTAGAAGTAGAAATAGTCTCCTAATTGTATGTTTTCTTTTTTGTGTACAATAAAGATTATTTGTATTGTATTGTATTGTAGTTTTATGTTCCCAAATGCCACTGGATCACATTACCAAGAAAATTATGTCCTAATAATGTATCAATTCAAAAATATCATCCCAACTTTACGTGTAGGGTAGGTACCCCTAAAAAAATATTTTTCAACATTTTATTGTAGCATTTTGTCGGTGTAGTAAATATATTATATCCATGCCAAGTTTCATGTTTCTAGCACTAACCGTTTCCACGCAGTGGCCACGCAGGTGGTCAAGGTCCGCCGGATGTCACTGGGAATTCTCTCAGTCTCTACCACAGGCGCTCGCTCGGCAATGGACGTATGTGCGGCCGAGACCCGCGGGATAAAAAAAAAAAAAAAAAAGCACTAACCGTTTGGGAGGAAAGTAGAGGACGGACGGACATGACGAAACTATAAGGGTTCAGATACTTTTACTAAGGAACCCTAAAAATGATATCTTGTACGCGTTATTGAATAAGTAGGTAGGTAAGTACATACGCAACGGCCGCTCCTAGTATATTGCCGATCGCCTCTGTTGAACACAAGGGAATTTCCAGTGGCGAACGGCGCACTGTGTGTCTTCGGGGTTTGGCCGGGTTTAATCACGCATCGTTAGAGAGGTAAATTACTACTATTCAGTACATACTGGCATAATAAAAAATTCTTGATACAGTCAAGAATCTGTTCAATATTTGGTTATAAACTACCTTTTTTTTTTTTTTTTTAATCCCGCGGCCCAAGGTCGCGGCCACTCTAACGTCCGTTGCCGTGCGTCTCTGGTTACAAGCAGGTATTTCCAGTGGCGCCCGGCGGACTTTGACCACCTCTGTGGTCTCTGCGGGGTTTTGGTCGGGATGACAATCCCGCGTCGTTGGGGTAGGGTTTTATCCCGCGTCAGTGAGTGAAACCCTTCTAGCCTGCTTCTGTAAGGACGGCGGGTGGCGATCCTGCCGTACTCAGGCCCCGATCATGGAGGTCGATGATTGTCATGATGGTCTTGGGCGTAGATTAGTCTGCGGCGCCCTCGCCGCTGACTACGAAAATCGGCGGGGAGCCTACCTATAACGCGACAGACATACTAAAGAAAGACTCTTTTCTTTTCTAACATCTACTTATGTTACCATTCCGTACAATACAGTATAGTACCCTTACATAGCCAAAAATAATATTCTTTCTATCTTATTGTTAGTAATTATGTTGCCCAAGGTTCAAAAGTTCAAGTAGGCTTCAAAATTCTAGTAGAACAGCCAGAGTCGGCTATTGACTTGGTCGCGGAATACCACAATGATTATGAGGACTATAAGTATAAATTAATAGAATTTGTAATATAGACGGCCCCTGGCAATAATATTGTAATCGCTAAACTACCTAACATTTAACAGGAGAAAATTTTGTGCATTGTTATTATAATTTTGGTAGATGCCTTATTTATTTGGATGGCTTCCCAATTGGCAACACGTCGAAATCCAACAAATAAGACAACTGGGGTTCTGTTGAGCATACAGAATGAATATGAGCTTACAGACCCTGTAAGCTCATCAGGACAGTCTCACTAGATAGCTTATTAGGTGAAGTTGACATTAGCCTCTCAGTCATTAAACTGCTTCGGTGGCGTGGGTGGTAGTGCATCCACTTTCGACGCCGGAGTTTGGGGTTCGATTCCCGGTCGGGACAAACTTTTTGAGATGACTCAAACGTTTGTACGGAAGTCTGGGTGTTTCCTATGTCTAATATGTAAAAAAATGTATTTAAGTATTTATATCAGTTTATCTAGTGCTCATATCACAAGCGCTGCTTAGTTTGAGACTAGATGGCGTTGTGTGAATTGTCCTAACATATTTATTATTTACTAGCTGTTGCCCGCAGCTCCGCCTGCGTGTTACTTTAGATCTACATAACTTTTTATTTATGAAGCGATTGAAAAATTCAAATCGGTTAAGCCGTTTCTGAGATTAGCGTGTTCAAACATTCAGACAAACAGACAAAAGTTCTAAAAACCATTGTTTTGGGTTTTATTGCGTTCATAAAACCCCCCTACAACAGTTTCTCTATTATATCTTCTATTATATTCTCTATTATACCATAAAAATTCATCTTAAGATACGAAAATATGAAATATTATTTATTATCTTCGTCGTGTGTGATAGTCCATTGAATTGTATGGCGAGCGATATTGTATCCTAAGTTAAAATATTATAGTATCTTAGCCGTGTGCAGCGCCCCTTAGTGAACCCCACTGCGGGTGACGTAACCTGTTCTGAAGAGCTCTTCAATCTGATCCTACACTCTTCCTTCCGATCCCGAACAACGCGTGCCGGCCGGGCAGAGATGCCACTCCCACACAGTGGACAGCATTATCGCGAGAACCGAACGTTTTAAAAGTTCGTTTCTCTGCCGAACGATAGAAGCCTTGAACGCCCTGCCTGTGCACGTGTTTCCTCCCACATATAACCCTGGGTTCTTTAAGCGGAGCGTGAAGAGGCACATCAGTAGGTCGTCAAGTTGAGGGCCACTCTCTATAGTATTGTGTGCTGTGAGAGTGGCCCACAAGCGCTAGACGTCGTCACGACTTACCACCAGGCGGGCGGCGTCAATTTGGCAAACCCAATATTAAAAAAACCTACGACAAACTTATTATTTGCGGTTGGTACAGTAATCGGGTCTAGGGATCGAACCGCAAAATTAAGTTTGTTTTTTATTGTACATACTTTTCCGGGATAAAAAGTACCCAGTATGGTGCCCAGGATATTAAAGAATAATTATACCAAGTTTCATCGTAATCGAACCGGTAGTTTTTGCGTGATGCCTGAACAGACAGACAGACAGACAAAAAATTTTTTTAATCCCATTTTTGGGTTCGGTGTCTGTCTAGTAACACCCCCTGCCATTTATTTTTTTTATATTTTCAATGTACAGAATTTTCACTTCTACAGATTTATTATAAGTATAGATTTGTTATTATTAGTCATTAATAAAAAGGAAACAATTTTATTTTAAAAGGATGAGGAAATTATGTTCAAAAATATAAAGTTAGTCTTGTGGGGTTTTGTCGTACGTCAATACGTAGTCGCCGAGTCAGACCACAAACTAAACTAATTCGTGGAAGATGTGAATATTATACTGTAAAACAGTATTAAGTTACTTATCAAAAAAGCCCCGTACTTTTGTGCTTTAATGACCTTCTTAGTACGTCGTGTATTGTCCACAAACACACTCGTTCTCTATCCTGTGACCGATTGAAAAATAAAAAAGGTTTTTAATGTACTTTGTTAAATAAAATTATTGGCACTGGTTCTTATGTATTTATTTTTTATTTATTTACACTTCATGCACAGTAATAGTACATAGGCGGACTTAATGCCATAGGCATTGTCTAACAGTCAACCTTAGGGTGGTGCAGAGAGAACTAGTAGTAGGTGCTAAGAGGTTATGAAAGTTATGATGACATTAGAGAAACAGGACCTGTTTCTCTAGACCGGGGTAATAATTCATAATAATAATCAATAAACTTAAATACATAACTACATACATAGCTAATACTAACAAACATATATACATACACAAATATACATACATACACATATTTACACACATACATACATTATGTATTGTATTTCGTCTACTGGCATATGGCCTACTAAAACTGAGGCCTGTTAGGACGACCATATCATCATTATCCACTGAGACTTTTTCCCAACCCAGGTCGGCTTTCCAGTAATCACGGAAATTTCTACTTTATTGCCATGATCCTTATCCATGCTGATGCTGATAATGTGTGCTGGGCCAGGCTCACCTCGCCGATAGCTCTCGACGGGATAAAGTCAATGACGATTCCGCACTTTACAAAAAGGTCATATGAGACAGGCTTATCTCTTCAGAATAACTCATAAATCTTAATGAACAAACTTCGTTTTGAGCGGAGATAACCTCGTATTGATAAATGAATTGTATAAACGTGGTATTATGTCGGAAGTCACACACCACACCTGACCAGCGGTAAGCTTGCATTCATGCTGATTAGTACGCATAGATTTGAAAATTGATGGAGATCTTAAGCACACCATTATGAATTAACTATCACGAGTCCCCATCGATCCGATAGTATCGATCTGTAGGTACATAGTATCTGAGGGATCACGTTGTCTGATTTAAACTTTCCCGCCCTTTTTCGCCCTCTTAGTGGTGGCCTTTCGGAGAATCGTTTTTTATGGGATAAGTAATGCCTACGCTATACAAAGAACACACCCTCCTAGTTTCAGGTCCCTACGATTAGCGGTTTAGGCAGAACGTTGATTGTCAGTAATTGACGATAAACTATTTTTTATTCATTGTATTTTTAATTCTGACTGGTTGATCTGACTGATATATTCACTGTTTACGAGAAAAAGCTCTTGAAATTCAGCTCTATGCGAATTTATGCGACCAGAATCCAGAAATCTTTATCTTGACTGGATTATACCAAAAACAGATTACTGAAACGTGCAGAACTTAATAGATTATTTAATTTTTATAGAGGTAGGTATGTAGATTAGTTAGTCATCATTAAATCATAATATTATATGTGCATAATAACAAGGTAAGTACTTTAGTTGGAATTTATGAGTTTCACTACACATAAGGTCAAGTATACATTTTGATTTATACTTATTCCAAATAGGACATTTAAAAAAATGGTCGACAGTACCTACAGTAATAGGTAACCTACTTCTTTACTTTAATTACAACCATTTAATTTGTAATCATTAATTAAATCTTGTATTTCAAGTATATTAGGTTCGTTTTCGTTTAAAAGACTGTTTCAATCCTATTTATTTTCTTTATTTCACTTTTCTTAGTTTATCCTTTATTTCTTATAATAATGTCAACAAAAAAAACACAAATAAGCGAAATACAATAATTTAAATCGGTTGGTAGGTACGAGTAAATAAACAGACAAAGAGACGGTTTGTTGCCTTTGTATCTATTTATAGATAACACATATATAAATAGTAAGTACTTACCTACATGGTAGGTAGGTACTGTATATCTATCTGATCCTTTTTACCCGACTGCATCAGCAAGGGTTATTCGCTTAGGTTAAGAAAAAAAAACAAATAAACAGGTAACTAAATGAAATGCACTCTAAACACACAAAACTAAATAAAAGTACTGATGAACTAAATTCGGTCACATACTTAGGTGTTTATATTTCACTGATTTTAATTTCACTTGCATTACTGTGACAGTTTCCATGGATCAAAGGTGACAAACACGATAAAAAACCACTGATACTGATAATAAACCTAAGGTACTCTTAATAAATATTTTGATTAACTTACATGAAATAAAAGGTGAGAAGTGTTTGCAAAGTACTCGTAGATTGTGGGGTCAAACAGCCCACGACCGGTTCAATGAAACCACACTGAGAGACTAAACATTACTCGAGACCTCGAAAGCTTTTATACACACTTAACAACTTCACGATACAATACTTTTAAACCTCATTGTTTGAATGAATGAATAAGAATGTATACAACAACAACCTAATCAAATTATCTTTAAAAACTAAAAAAGCATTAATATTTTGTGAAATAAAGCGTGTGTATGCAAAATCAATGACTACTTACAGTTAGTACAAATAGTTTAATATGCCATGTGTATAAAAGCAATGATTGTGCGAGCGCAATGTTGCGGATTCGTTTCGGATAGGTAATTCAAGGTCCACCCCCGTAACCGGTACATCCGTAGAACATTCAACCATACCAATTATATTACACACGCATGAAGCGATTGTGTATACGACTATTCAAAACTGTCAAACTAGACAAATTTACAATAGTTATGTGATATGTTATGTCATGTTCGCTACCGGACAGAGTAATTGCGATAATTCATTGTAAAACCCACAGGCCTTCAACTACGGTAAACTTGTCATCTTTTTGACGGCGACAGCGTATACGATACGACGACCGCGTTGGTCTATGTCTTTTTGATTGCAATTACCTACTTTATTTATCCTTTGCTTGTGTCAGTTCTATTACTGTCAAGTTTATAAAATAGATTCAAGTTATAAAGTAAATGTCCTGTTTTAATATTGCATTACTATGATTCGTTTTCAAGGTAATCTAAAGATGGCTGCACTTAATTGTGTTTTAATTATATCACAGCATCGTATTTTGTCAATACTGTAATAATGAAGGCATGACCTTATTTTCAACAGTAGGTATCGGAGAGAAATAATTATTTATTCTCTTTATTATGAGTGCTCTCTGTGTACATGTACTGTCTTTAACTTTATGTGAGTACTTAATCAGCCAAAGATACACTTTGTTGCCCTATGTGCTTATATTTTATAGGTAATCTATAAAATACTCGTAGTTATTTGAAACCGGGATCCTGACAGTACATACATGACACAATAGTAGTTGATACAATAGTGAACAAAAACCGTTCAAAGTAATAGGTACTTTGTATTTATAAAACATGGAATTTTCAAAATAAGGTCCAAATCGGTATTATTCAGTATTTTGTATATCTTAGATTCAATCTAAGTTACACAAAAGCGAGCACGTTAAGCCGTCGGTCCCGGTTGTCATACAAACATCTATCGCAGGCATTAGGGGTAGTTGGGGCCCTAAAACAAAAATCCGACCGTTCCAACTACAGAACTTCGATATTGCCCATGGATATTATCATATCTAAAATATCCCGATTTCGTCACTGACTCAGTGATACACTCACTGACTTATGATCAGCAAAAGCTTTAGGGTACTTCCTGATGAAATAAAAAGCTGATATTTGGTGTAAATGCTAGGATTAACACACAAACAACATAAAAATTAAAAAATCATTACATTTTCTTCACCATGCCCTAAAATGGAAGTATGAAGATTTGTAAAGTACGTTAACTTTAAATGTGGAAAGCGTCACAATTCTTATCCCCGTGACTGTAGCCGCTACCATCTGCTCTCTCTCGAGGACAGACGTAAGATGCTGGATATGCTGCTGCTCTTTGACATTTTGCGAGGTGGCCTCCAGAGTTCTGATCTCCTATCAGCCGTAAAGTTCGCAACACCGTGATACCGTACTAGGCACACACATCTATTTAATATACCCTTTCATAGAACCAATTATGGTAAGAATGCTGTAATGACACGACTTCTTCGCACTTATACCGAAACTTTTGAAAGTGGAGATATCTTCCATTTTTCTAAAGAATCCTATCGTAGACAGATAATCCATGTACTGTCTAGTAACTAGACTGTACTTATGTTTGTTTAATTATCAATTCTGTTCTTTTTTGTGTTAAACATCAGCATCATTGTTTTATTTTCATTTTTTTTTGTATAGATACATAATATGTATTAGTACAAGGTATTGAGTCGCGTTTATATAAGAGCGGATCAATACCTTGTTTTACCTAATTACCTAATTATTACCTAATTATGGTTTAGTTTAGTTTAGCTTATCATCTACTACCAGTTTTTCGAGTCCTTGCAAATGTCGTGGAACTCGTTAATTGGCTTAAGATACCAATTTCATGTATTTACTCTAATTGTAGTATATCATTTGTAAATAAGCTGTTGAGTTTCCTAATAAAATAAATAAAAAAAAAAAAAAAAAAAAAAAGAGTTTCGTCATTTTGTAAATAAGGAAACTTGGAATTTTTATTAGAGACAGACAGACAGACATACATTACACCTACAGCCCCAAAGGGTAGGCAGAGGTACATTATACACCTATCCTTTTCAGTAATTTCGTTGGTCCCACGTAATGGGCCATGCCTATTGCCGTTACCGGGCACTAAGTACTAGTTGTACTTACTAGTGGCAGATGCCATATTTTTAGTCACAGGCGCTGGATACTGCTTATTTAACTCCAAGACACAACAAAGTCGACAACCATGTTAACGGTCTTGATGCTTAACTTTCTAGTATGTTGTTGTTAAGTTGCTTAGGTTTCTTCATAAAATTCATCACTACAAACTTATAAATCTTTAAAAAAATATGGTACAAGTCGAACATTATAAACTGAGACTGTAAAAAATATTTATGCAAATCTGTGTCAAAAATACGTAAACAACTCAAATTATAATTTAGCACTTACTGTTAATTAATAGGCCAACCTTAGGATTTTAAATTAAGTCTAGTCGTGACTATCAACCACTGTCCCTGAACCAAGGACCTAGGTACCCAGTGAATGGTAGTATTGAATTAAATTAAAGTTCTACGTAACCAACTTCCATAATTTTAGAGCAACCATCCAACTTCTTGTCAAAAAAGGCAACCCGCATATTTACACTCAATTCCCACGCTATTGTATGTGTTGGTTTTAGTCTGAAGCATTGAGTTTTAACTGTGGTACCGGCCGGCCCTTAAATAGGCCAGTCAAATTAGCAAAAACTCGGAATTTCAGAATCCAGCAGTAAACTCTTATATACTTAGACATCCTAAAAGTTGTGTTAAAACCATGGTTCGGTTTCACGTATATTAGTATATTAGTGTGAGGTCAAAAGATCATAAGAAAAACGTTTACAGGGTCGTTATTTCTACAATATTGTCCAGGATTAAACTCCCCACAATTTTGTTTTAAAACTTTTTTTTATATTTTGAATCATTTTGTTTTCGAGATAGAACGCGTACTTGGAGCAATTATTTTAAAATGGGATTCAAAATTCCAAGAATTTTGAGTATCGTCATCAGGATTTATCGGCTCGGTGGCGTCGCTGGTAGGTTGAATGTATCTATGACCTGCTTGAGACTTCTTCCACCGACGATCCATGGATCACCACTTGCAGATGAGCTTGGTTTGGGCCTCTAGACCCTGGGCGAGATTTCGATGCACCTATAAGGTGTGTTTATTTACCCGCATGTCGAAATAATTTACCACTCAACTACGTAGGTTACTTTCAGGAACCATTTGCAAATGCATACATAAGTAGGGGCTCGTGGTCTAGTGGTAACCGACAATGTTAACACATTGCAAAGGTTAAGCAACATCTAGTCAGGCTGGTCTTAGGATGGGTGATCATTTCGTCACTAAGACCCCCTCCGTGCCTCAGAGAGCACGTTAAGCCGTCTGTCCCAGTTGTCATACGAACATCCATGGCAGTCGGTAGGGGTAGTTGGAGCCCTAAATCAAAAATCCGACTGGTCTAACTACAGAACTTCGATATCGCCCATGGGTTGTGGAGGTCAGATGGCAGTCGTCACGGAAAATATCGAACTTCAACCGAATCGCAGTTAGACTGGAAAGCCAACCCCAACTGAGTTGAGAAAAAGCTCAGTGAATGACATAATATCGTCACACCTATTTCCACATCAATTTTTCCCAAATAAAATTATCCCACGTAATAGAAGGCAAGCGTTTTGCCGTTATCGCGGGCTCTACCTACAATAGAATATCAATAGATAGGTATTCTGCTAATCCGCACCTAAATTCCAAGAATCGATGTTACATTCCTATGATCTCTTCAGTCCGCTTTTCCTGGAAATAAGTACGTAGATGGATACCAAAGATAAATTAAAGCAATAATCAGTAGTGTCTCACATTTCTCTCTATGCTGTTTATCGGAGCATTGGTAAAAGCAGCCGTCCATGCGGAACTTATACATCTCGAATATTTATCATCTACCAGACACTGGCAATCTCTAGTACTCTACTGACAACATGATCAAGTGTGTTCAATGAAACGAGAATATCTTTTTTGATCATTTACTTACTAATCATTTTTTACACTAAAATTTTGTTGTCTTACAACAACATTGAATTAAAGTATGTATACGACAATGGTCCTCACCTTACGAGTAATCACTTAACTCGAATTACTTACATTATGTAAAGCGTTATACTTACTTAGTTATTTCTATTAGAATGTTCTGTAATTTTGTTTAAACCTACACACCCTTTGGACGGCTACATGTTAAATTTGGCACAGATTTAAGCATAAAAATGCTACACAATATTTCAAAGAAATTGTGACCGAATAATTTAGATCCTTCTTATGCACTATATTATAATAGTACAGAGTATGTACTATTTAATTTATTAAGAGAAAACACATTAAACGGATTCTCCAATGTTACACTACAAGCGCACACTTTTTTTTTAATTCCGCTCCCACGTCCGTTGCCGGGCGCGTCTGGTACGGAGGGGGTCTCTGGTACGATTACACGCGCACACTAACTAAACTAGTCTTTGATCACTTATCACTAAGCAAGAGTGCGTTTACTGATTGTTATTAATTAAGTTGCCAAATTATTTTGTGTTTCTGCAGACGGACATCTTAATTTTGTCAAGGCCACTCTTAAATACAGGTTTAGCATCTTATGATCAGCATTTGCCAGTCTTCCTGCAATAGATATTATATCTTCTTTGGTCATAATCATCGTCCTCGTGTTTGAGGTCACGGTCTCTATGGAGTCTCGAATGATGAGCTCTAAAAGGCTGAGGGTTATAGTTCAGGTCACGGTGGATCCTTGTAGGACGACGACGGTCCGGTGACCGTCTTTTACTTCGTTCCTCGTAACTTGTCCGCAACGGCCTTCGAGTTATACTGTGAGAACTGCTGACAAACAATAAAAAGATTTCATCAGCGGATTTATCAATCTACTCCTTCATTAAGAGGCATCTAACTGGCAACACTTGGCTGGCAACAATTTGGCTTATCTAATAGGTAAGCAATAATTATTAAGGATTTTAAATAACAGTTTTCTGCTCTGTTATTTTATCCTGGAAAGGAGCTTTACTTAGAAATCTGAGGTGCCAACCTCACCTACAAAGACCAGTCTACTGATAGAGAGGCCAGGGTTAGCCTTGGTATAACTACATCACGACTATTGATGGGATTTTTCTCTTCTTATTTTGAAAGATTCATTGTCAAGGCTTATATGCTCTGCATTCATTGATCGCGTACGAAAGACTTTTTTTTAACCGAAGGATTAGTAAAAAAAAGTTAAAACACTTTAATATATCATCAAAATACTTACCTATAGGATGGTCTCTTCCTAAATTGTGAAGGTCTCTTAAATTCTGGTCGTGGCTGATAGTCTTCCCCGTCTATTTCTTCATGATCCTCGTACAAGGGCCTTATGTGATGAAACAGGGGCCTGACGTGCGGTATACGAACTGGGTATGGTTTCTCTATCGGAACTGTCACCTGAATGACACATCAAGTATGTTACACGTGCAATTTTGGTTGTTTTCCCATTACTTCAGACTCTATTAGTTTTTTAAACTACAGCTCTACACAATAAAATTATCTTTTATAATTAATACATGCTACAAATTTGCAATAGATATGGTATGAAAGGTACTAATATTAAGTACGTCCTGTCTGACGGAGCGGATAAATTACTCCTAAGAATAAGATTTATAAAAACTACAGAATGAAATTTCGTTTTCATAATCTCAAATCGACCTCTTTATTCTCTCAATTAATCAACTGGCAAAATGAAGTCTAATTTACTTATAAGTACAATCGATAAACTTGAATCATGACACGCTTTGTAGCTGAGTAGTTAAAAACAATAAAGATCATAGGACATTTTATATTTAATGCCAGCTACATCAATTAACACAATCAATAAATAATTATTTTAATGACTCTGATTTTAACCTTAGTTTATTACCTCACTGTAAAAGTAGACAATATTCTTAAGGAATCAGTAACAATCATATTTTTACTGTTAATTTTCAAAATTTGAATATGAACCGTAATTTTTCAGTTATAAAATCCTATGAGTCACCCTGAAATCACTTCGAAATGGCCAGAATTTCTACAAGGCTTTTCAATAATTTTATTATTCAACATTGTAATTGTTACAAGCCTTTTAATTCCCCATTTCTTATTTTTGCATCAACACAGTTTGCAAACGAGATTAGTGAAAACAAGAAAATAAGCTCGAAAATGCCTCAGATAGCACGTTAAGCCGACGGTCCCGGATGTCATACGAACATCTATGGCAGTCGTTAGGGGTAGTTGGAGCCCTAAACCAGAAATCCGACCGGTCTAACTATAGAACTTCGATATCGCCCATGGTTTGTGGAGGTCAGATGGCAGTCGCTTCACGGAAAATATTGAAGTTCAGCCGAATCGCAGTTAGACTGGAAAGCCGATCCCAACTGAGTTGGGAAAAAGCTCGGTGAATGGTGAGTCACAGAGACATGTTATATTTGTATATACTTATCATAAGTGGGTCATGATTTAAATTGATCGAGTTGTACATAACCAACATGCACACTAGCATATATGCAATATTCGATCTACATGCAACATGCTAATAATATTATAATATATAATAACAAATCCGTGAGGGATAGCTAGTAATCATTCTCATCATGCAAAAGCTGTTTGAACTGTTAACCAAATTAAAAAGGCAATTAATTAAAGCAGCCACCGTTACTTCTGCATTATTTTTGAAAAAATAATTAAATATTAGTGCGCTTTTTGTCAATGTCATAATGTTTCCACGATTTGTCAAGTAACCTTTTAACTATATGACAGACTATTAGTCAGTTAAATGTTAATTACCAACCAACCAACAAAGTAAAACGTAGACTTGATTCTTAGCCAAATAATGTCAGCGAATTCCGGGCACTAACCTCTTTTTCAACTGGCACAGGGACTAGCTTCTCTACCGGATAGGGAACATTTTTGTAGACGGGGTAGAATACCGGCTTCTCAATTGGTATGGTGAGTTCATGAATCACGGGGACTGCTACAGGCTTAGATATTGGCACCCGCACCGGGAACGGACGCGGCACAGGAACTATTACTGGGTGCGGCACTTCAATCTGTAAGTGCGTGACCCTCTATACAGATTCCCGTTGCTTATCTTACGAATAACTGAAAACCTATCTCAAATACTTTTACAATACGTATTGCAAAAAACATTAGTCTAGGTTTGAACTCGAACCATTAGCTGTTCCCTTTCCAGGAATAGGAGAAGCATGTCCTCGTTGTCACAAATTTCACATTTATATCGCTAGCACTTCTAAATGAAACAAATCAAGTTATTTTAACGTATTAATCATACATTTGGTCCTTTTCCTAAAAATTAAACCAAACTCAACAAACTTAATACAGATTAGTACATTCGCAAATGAAAAAAAAAATTAATTGGAGTGTGTCAACTACATGGGGTAAGTTGTCCCAGTCACACATCATTATCGATGTCCGACTCATTATCTGAATGATACTATACAGTTGTATTTCTGACAAATAGCGCTTCAGACAATGTGACAACTAGTACCTATTCCAATAATAACTTTAAAAAATCATAAAAATTATTTTATGACAGATAAACAGAATTTGTGCTAGAAATAAACACTCACCAAACTACGAGTATCACCAAACCTCCAATAAAAGCTCTCTGTTCTGTTGCAAACACTTAACATTGGATTTAGTAAATAATTACTCAAAGAGAACAAAATTCCTAGGCAACGAACCAGAATTACAGTTTCTGATGTTTGTAGTTGTGACATAAGCTCAGATTTCTTCAAAGGTTTTATTATAAACGCTTAAACGGTTTCCGACATAATGGCATTGTGAAAACTAGGACATGCTCCCCATACAGGTTCTACCAACTGAACAAAACCCCTCAAGCCTATGAGCCCATGAAGCTTGCTATTATACTCGTATTATCAATGTCCGACTTACGGCGTCCTCGGTTTAGTTGGAAGAACGTTACTCCTGGAAAGGGCTGCATGTTCAAGTCGAGCCGCCTGGTTCGAGTCCGACTCAAGATTATCGTTTTTAACTTTATTTCTTATAAATCCTATTTACTTCGTCTAGGACTATGAACATCAATTTATTTGATATATTTTCATACTTCTCTTGTCCTTTTAGTTTGTGTGTACTAATTAAAAGGCCTCAAGCTATTGAACCCCTGTTTGAGCAGAAAGTGAAGAATAAGGAGAAATCTTACACCTTGTGAACACAATAGTACATGCCATGCAATTAATGCAAACAAACCGTACATTTTAATGTTACGGTGAACAACCCGCCACGCGTTTTGTAATTAAGAAGTTGTGTACTTCATCAATAATTAAACATTTTGTAAAAGGCCTTAACATCGATTATCTGTATTTGTAAAAAGAATTTCTTCAACCAAAAATTTTGTACGTACGAAAGTAATTTAAAAACAGTACTTAGTAGATAGACAAGGCATGTCTTAATAGGTATTATTTATTATGCATTATATTTGTACATCAATGACGGACATATAAGCACAGAATCCAGCTATATAATCTCATAATGATTTCATAAAACTAATTTTGATTTATTTGGTCTAACTCTATTATAATTTTTCGTTACAAAATTTCGGCCAATTTAGTTTTTACCTTAAGACTTTAAATAAGTTAAACAAGACGAACAACATCAAAGTAATCTAAACTAAGAATGATCGATCTAATCAATCATAAATTCTTTGAAAATATGAATTCATCAGTTATTCCTTTCACTACTACAAATGCTTAATGTAGTGTGACAGAGGTCAACGAGCTCATTATTATCGCCCAACGACAACGACTTGTTAAATCACCCTATCATACTAAGTATCGAGACAATTTAAATTTCTATTACTTACACAATTTTCCAGAGTAAGTAATCTTTAGTTTTGTCACTTATCTACACTTACAGTTATATGATGTTTTACAGACGGTGACTTAACGAAATCTATACTTAGTGTCAATTTATTAAGAAAGACTAAAACGTCTCTGAGTGCGTCTGTTAGAATTCTAGAGCACTCTCTTTTGGACGTAGGTGCGGCCGCGGCCCAGGGCAGCGGAATAAAAAAAAAAAAAAAAAAAAAAAAAAAAAAATCTCTTAAACTAAAACCCGATGAAATATCGTTTTACATGATTTCTCTCGGGCGCACGCGCACCTCAGTTTACTCTGCAAGATTGAGAAAATTAGTGCGCGACGAGCATGGCTCGTTTTCCGATCCGCATTCCATCATACATAATACGTTTTACGGCACATGCATTAATTAAATTATAATGAAAATTATTGTAAAGGGTTAACTTACCGTATGAGGTTTGGGTATGGGCACGTACTCTGGCTTCTCTGATCCATAAGCATCATCGTCACGTACGTCTTTATATTTGGAACTTATGTAGGTTTCTTTCCATTTTTCCACGAGTTGTTTAAAATTGTCGTCATCATTGTAATTTGGCGCGTAAGAAGGTCGTGATGTGTCACGTGTCCTGAGATTTAATAAATCTTCCTCTGATTTATATCGAGAATTAAAATACTCTTTGGTCCAGTCATAATTAGGTTTAGTTAGTTTTTGTGATTTATAAGGACTCTGCCACCATTCATAAGGTTTACTTTCTGAAACTTTCGGCCTGTGTGGCTTTCTAGGAATAATAACTACATCATCCTGATCGGTATCATCAATGCTGTAAATAGGTTTGTTGGAATCCTGTCCGAAAGACGAATAATCTAATGTTTTGATAGTATTACCCCAATTAGAAGTAAAAGTAGTCGGCGTGGTACTTAAAGTATTTTTTAAATAATTTGGATAGTAATCACTAGATTTTAATTTATCTCTCAACAACGAACTGCTGAAATAATCATCGTTATTGTTATATTCAGGCATTTTCTTAAATGAACCATAATCCTTTTGGGGGAATTGATAACTTGCATAGTCGTTACTACTTTCTGATACTAGTTCATCATTTTGGTGCAAATTTTTAGGATCACTGAAATCGTGTTTGAAATTAGTGTTACTATAATTACTAGAATATCCATATCCTATCATTGAGGAGTTCCTCCAATCTGAATCCGGGCTACTATAGTTTCCGTAATCCCATGGTTTTCGATTTGCTTTCTTTTTGTGATACAGTTTTTTGACGCCAGTTTGATTATGTTTTTGGTACAAGATATCACGTTGATTTCCGAAATGGGGTGCTAAAAATATATTTGAGTTATAGTCTTTTCCGTAATTTGACTCATCATAATTTTTTAATTTATCAGGTTCGGTGTTTGTTGTTGGGTAATTAATGTTCTTGTTGTTATTTTGATTCCTAAAACCATTGGTTATTTGGAAATCAGCCATGGACATTTGTTTCTCACTATGTTTAATACTATCCGACATTAATTTACTAGTATCTAAACCTGTAGGATAATACGTGTTACTTAGTTTTGTAAAATCTACAACTCTTGGAAAATCGTACGTATTTTGTACGTTAGATGAATCCGGTTTTCTAGAATCGTTATCTACTTGCTGTAATTCATACTTTGATCTGTACTTATTGGTATTATCATAATTTAATTCATTAAATACAGGACCATCGCGGGTTGCTGGTGGCTTTTGGATATCAGTATATTTCCCATCTGACAGATTCGAGTATTTACCACTGGGGGTTTCCAATTCAACAGCATTAGTCTGCTGATAACTAGGTCTGCCTTTATATTTATTTTCTAATTTGGTACCAAATAATGGTGCATCAGAGTCTTCTAAAGGTTTGTTTTTTCTGTCAGTGTATTTATTCTGGTCGTTTATTAACTGTGATGTATATTGTGACATACCAGATGGACCCGTGCCTTCTTCTCTTTCTGCATAATTGTGTCCGTTAAGAGTCTGCAATGTGTAATCATCATTAAGTCCTGTCGAATCCGCGGCACTCGGAAAAGCTGGAGCATACAGCCTTGTTGAAGGTTCCTGGCCACTCAAATAGCTCGCATAATCTGGTGCAGTTGGCACGAAACCGTCATAAGATCTAACGTCATTAAATCCAAAAGTAGAATATGTGATCACGCTCGGTCGTATGGTAGTAGTAAGATCCTCTTGGTTTGTAGGTCGTTTAATTCGCTTCAATTTCTTTCCGTAAACATTATTACTTAAAATTAGAAATGCTATTAAAGCAAAACAAACTGACTTGTTGTACATATTAAAATATTCACTTCTGGTAGCCACACTATATTATTTACATGATACTGAAACGTCAGTTACGAAAGTGGTCTGATTGTAGACTGATCGTTAGAGAACGCACTGTATCATCATGAAACGACTGCGGTATTGAGGTGGAGTTAAGACTCGGCGACCATTGGTGGACGCGACTCCTGCATCCTAAGAAAACGAAAGCGTTTCACGCATAGCCGACTCGACAAATTTCCCCAACTAATTAGTCGTTAATTTTGCGTTCGACGCATTTTATAACAATCGATTATTATGAATCCATACAGGTTACTGAATACCTATCGATGTGTCATCATAATATTTATTACATGTGCATGAATTAGTTAGTTACTTTGTTTTATTGGTGAAAGCTCGAGAAATGAAGATAAGACATAAGTACTACCTAATTAGTATGGATTTACTGTACTTACTAATTAATTGGGAGATACTTAGTAATCAATTTTGAGCCAGCTACACCCCCGGATCAATTTTGGTGTACCTACCTATTGGTCACATTTCATGCGACAAATGTACGTAGCCATAACTAAGATTTCAAGATTCCAGTGTCATATGATAACATTAATTAAGGATCTTCCAGCGTCTACCTATTCGTTGTAGTACGTAGCACCACAGATAAGGGAGGAAACTATTCATATTCTTAATACCACTCTTCATAAATATCAAAAATAGATACCTACACACAAAATGCCTTTTGCATGATTTATTTGGGTGGGTTTTTATGGGTTTGATGATTTATTACGCCACATTCGAAAGTAGGTACAACCACGAAGGAGTTCAATAATCTCTGTAATAGCGCAGCGCAACGCAGCTGTAATTTCTAACTTAGGTACCTACCCTGTATGTAGCATAGAATAGGGAATAGTAGGTACTTTTGTTTCTAATACTCGGATAGGCAGACACTATTAATCCACAGCGACCGGCTCCGGATGCATTAGCGACGATTCCAAAAAAAAAGGGTGTCGCCCTCCTCACATAGTACAGTAAGCGACGGGTTCCCCCGACCTACCACCCACGGTCACTCTCCGTCATTGGCCCAAGCGTACGCCAAGTTAAGGCGAAACCTGACTGGCCCCGGCGAGCAACGAGCATGCGGGTGCTCACGTCCCCGCTCCCAACAGGACACCTCTCCCAGCAGACATCACCTCACCAGCGTCTTACCTTCATCGAAGGCTGCGACGGTGCGGCAGCCCAACACGCCCCGCCGTCGTCCATGACATAGACTACGACAAACAGTCCATGTTATGACCGAGCGGACCACCTCCACGCTCCAGTATGCCCTCTGCTAGTCAGATGGACACGTGGAGAGACAACTGTGACGCATCCCAGCAACTGCTGGGATGCCACCACCGCCGCATGCTCACTCACTCCAAGGGTGAGCGAACGAGCCGAGGTTCTAGAAGGCCGGCCATCCTACGACCCCCTCGTGAATGGGGTCAAATGTGTCAGGCCGCAACAGTCGCAATATCTCTCTCGTGGTAGCATGACAGATCTTCTGCTCCATTGCCCAGGGTGCTCCGGCCCCTCGCCTACCATCAAAGTCAAGGGGCACACTAGGAGGTTCCCGACAACCGCACCTATAATCAAAAATACTCTTTAAAAAAATATTTTAAGGCTAATTCTTGGTACCTACTTAGTTACAATACTAGTATAGCCATTAACACCTCCAGCTAGGTTAAATGTGCCTTTATATATATATATATATATATATATATATATGTTACGGCTAATACCCGAAGTGCGGCTGCACCTAGTTTTAGCCGGTTAGAACTAGGTGTAGCCACTTACTCTTGGTTAAACCTAGTTTTTCTATTAATGCAAGTCGCTGGCATAGGAGGTCACAGTTTTAACCTAACCTAACCTACCCAGTTTTACTCGAAAACAATCGGCGCGTACTCAAGGGCGTAGCCAGGATTCCATCAAGGGGGGGGCAGACCTAATCCTAAAATAAATCGGGGGAGGGGTGAGCACCCCCCCTAAAGGGGTAATACCTAAAAATATTAAACATGATGTCAAGACCTTTTCTTTTTTTTAAATCCGCGGCCCTAGGCCGTGGCCACACTACGTCCATTGCCAAGCGCCTCTGGTACGCACTAAAAGAATTTCCAGTGGCGCCCGGCGGACCATGGCAACCTGTGTGGCCCCTTCGTGGTGGTCGGGTTTTACCCCGCATCCTTGAGGTCGGGTTTTACCCCGCATCGGTGAGTGCACAACGCACCCACACATCTTGCCGAGCTGGCCCGAGCCAGCTAGGGAAAGTTATGGCCCTCTCGGATAAATATGCCCCGACAATACGACGGAGGAGATAGGCACTCCGTGGTAGATCAGTGCCTCTCTAACGCAGCTTCAGGGTAAGGTGTTAAAGGCGTTGGCGATGTCAAGAGACACCACCCTGCTTCCTCCGTCAGGGTCTTTGAGCAACACGATCGGCCAGTAGCCGGACGGTGAGTCCGCTGGCCGCCCCGGTTTCCGAATCAGGACCAGTTTCCCCATCCTCCACACCTTGGGAAACTGGTCCAAAGGGGCCAGTTTCCCAAGGTGCTGAAAGCGAGGCATGCGCTGAAGAGCCCGCCGAGCAGTCGAGGCCTGAGTTCATTGAGGGCCACGATCCATGCATAGCCCGCAATGCCCTCGGGTCCAGGGGTGGTGATTTTCCTGCGACTGAACCGAAGTACCACTGTTCCTAACTCTCTGACTTCGGGTACGTCGTCTTCGCCGCTGCTATCCGCGTTGGGCGTCTAAGACCGAGCCATGCCCGGAGGGATGTGCTCCTCCGCGCTCATCGGAAACAGAGAGCCCAAGACTCCCTCCAACTGATCCGGCTGGAGAATCTGGGTCAGTGGGAGCGCCCTCGGTCGGAGTTTACCTCTGACCTCAAGGAACGGGCGTCCCTATGGGTTCAGTGGCGCTCCAGGGTCTTCAGGAGCTCCTCGCGGGCTGATGATGGCAAGACTAAATTGAAAGCATACATTTGAAAAACTTCCATATACCTACCAATGTTTTTATTAATACTACTCTTCAGAAATTGTACAATGATGCAGGTACACAACGGGCGACACTTGCACCACAGAATCCACAGATGAGAAAGAATTTGATTATTTCTTCAACTAAATGTGCTTGCACTTTTGCACTACCCTTCCCGGCCTCGCCTGTCGTGTTCGACACAAGTGCTATACCAGGTGGTGACCCCTACAGAAAGCGCAGTATAGTCATCCCACCCCGTGTAAAAATTCCAGGAAGTGAATACATTTTGAGATGCGATAGGCGTTGCTTCCGCGTTACTTCTACGAGTATTATTGATTTTTGCTTTTGTCGTTTCTTATCCTTATTAGATTTATTTCAAAATATTAACAAACGAGTTTATGAGTATTCTAGCTACCTCTATGCTATACTATAACATAGAGACTCGTAGGGGGGGCAGCTGCCCGCCCCCTGCCTGTACCTGGCTACGCCCATGCGCGTACTAGGTTTAACCAAGAGTAAGTGGCTACACCTAGTTCTAACCGGCTAAAACTAGGTGCAGCCGCACTTGGGGTATTAGCCGTAACATATATATAAATAAAATGACATGGATGGATAAGGATGTTAAAATGTAAGGAGTAGGTTCACGTCAGTAGTGTGGTCGAGGATCAAACTCTCGTCGTCAAAACACAAGGCTTATTATACCTTACCTCTTATTTGTATAATTTGTAATACGAGTATAATTGAATATGAGCGCGCGTAGTCGTTATTAATGTTTGAACTCAATATTCGGACAAATATTCTTTGCTGGAACCATATGGATTTATTTATATTAGGTACCTAAGTAGGTGGTTTACTTAGGTTTGTATGTCCATGGCCGAAATCTATATTTCACATACTACATAGCTGCAATGTAGGTAAATCAAGACATTATTTGCAAATTGCCTTTGCATAAAACGTATAGCAATCAGTAGTTGTTTGTGAGTATATCGAGGTATAAACAAAACGAGCAGTAGAACAGGGTCCGCCTGGAGGCCTTAGTAGGAAAATCTGCAGTTACGCTAGCGCGATAGATTTATAAACATATTACGGTAGGATACCTACAGCCATTAAGGGGTTCGCTCGGGGACCCATAAAATTAAAAAAAAAATTGGTCACTCGAGCGTGTCAGATTAAGATATTCCGAACTAGCAAGTGTAAATTTTCTTAAATCTGACGTTTTGGGCGTAAACTAAGGGGGTGGGACGCAGTTGTAAAAAAAATCAATGTCTGGATTTATGTACTCGAGTGCGGTTGTTTTGTTTCTATTTTGGAGATAAAAATATAATCTGACGATTTTCACAAGCCGAGGATCATAAATACGTTAATTAAGACCCAGGCGTATTTTTCTCTTTCCCAATCCCCAAGTATTTAAACAGCACTTAAATATTTGCATGACGTGTAGGTATTCGGTCGTATATGAACAGGTTTTCGCTAAAAATCAACACTAGTTCCATTATCAACAAATTTTCTTGATTATGAAACTAGTGGTGATTTCTTATTATTTTTTGTATCTTATACATTACTATAGGTAGTTCGTTTATTCGAATTTAGCGAAAACCTGTTCACATAGTCTCTCATGGGGATTTTAGTAACCATTAGTTCCATTATTTTCAAATTTAATTTAAAAATGGAACTAGTCGTTACAAAAATCTTCACTAGTACCATCATAGAACTGTTAATGGAACGAGTGGCAATGAGCCTCTATCTAATAGTGAAACAGACGCTGCGGAGGATTTTGTTTTATAATAATGAACTAATTAATTAAATGAATTCAATAATAAAAGCACCAGAATAATCTAAACCATTTTTATTTGACTATGCAATTTTATTTCTCATACAGGGTTCCATGTCAAACTATTTAATACATAGAGTAAATAACTTACACACTACTATCGTCTGCAGCACATACGATGGCCACAAATGCTTCGGAAGCCTAACTACACCGTTCATATCATGAAGGTGCCACTTTGTACTAAGTTACGATAACTTAACAATATAACCTATTCTCACAACATAATAAAATAAACTTTTTGACAATGAATTTAAACAAAGTGAAATTAATAACAAGTGGGATGATATTATTTCTAATTTAATCTGCCCGCGAGGAAACTCATCGATTTTATGCTCGCTCAGTACTAGAACATGTACTCAGTAGTCGAGGCTTGTGGATATGACATAAGCCTAGCACAATCAACAACTTGACAAACGCGTTACCAACTTTAGTACATACAGAATTGTCGCCGGCAACGTGTTTATGGCATTATCGGTTACTAAGAAATCTCGAAATTCAAATTTTGTCGACAACAATTCACGTGTAGACATGAGTATAGTCGATGATACTACTAAGTACTGATGTTCACGTAAAAAGAACGCTGGAGGAGAGTGGACGGGTGTGTTTGCGCATCGGTACTCTCGCTCTGTAACCACCATACATGATAAAGATCAATAAATTTATGTATAGCTACGTAATCTGCTCTTCCAAATAGACAAATACTTGTTTGTTGTTTACATTTCTTCTTGTTTACATTCTGTGCACGACTTCTGTACTACTACTAGTTTTTTTAGGTTGAATGTAAAGAACCTACCGTATATATTTTGAACTTTTATGGACCTCTAAGTTTGTAAGTATCTATTGTTTTTATGTGTGTATTTGTATATAACTGTTTGTGTCCTGAATAAACCAAAATAAAAAAAAATGTCTACTGCGCAGCTTGAAGGTCAGCGTTCTTTTTATGTGACGCTATGTATAGCTATACTTAAGTGTATAGGGTGAGTAGGGGAATCACGAACGGCGGATAATCCCGAAAGCAACTGTTCTACTATGTTAGAAATATATGGCATTATTATCTCTGTCCCACCGTTCGCTTTACTCGATGCCCTCAGAGTGTCTAGTACCAGTTCCTTATGTCAATTTACTCAAAATACGTTTTCGTATTCCTCCATACATATTATACAGTTCCCTGACGTTACCGCTAGGGGCACTGGTGTGAAATGTATGGGGAACACGAAAACGTATTTCGAGCAAATTAACGTAAGGAACTGGTATTAGACACACAGGCTTGTCAGTACCATTCAACATTTCGTTCATAATATTTTCGTGAGAATCTTCATCCTATCTAACTTATAACGATAAATAATTAATACTCTCAAAGTAAATAACAATATTTTTACACAGGCACAATTGAAATCATAAGTAGGTTTATTCGACGACAATTTTTTTTTATATTTAACGTATGGCTCTTTGATATATTGGTTCTCGAAGAATTGTGTAATCTAAAAGTTTTATCCATAAATGTTATTATCTTATTGTAAGTAAGTATTCAACATCTACAATAATGAATATTTGAATTAACATCGGGATTTACTAAAAATATCTATTAAACTTTGAAAACCTGCGCGAACGCACAGGTATCCCGAATACATATAAAAAATATCTTTCTATCACTTTATGAACACTTCAAATTCTAATACACTGGTCATCTATTTATTGAATGTAATTAATGAAAGGCAGGGTTTCTATAAAGTGCAAGGGACTGTAGAAAATTAAGATACATTTATTTACTCATAAATATGTGCTTAAAGTTCTAATATTACTAGGCCCATTGTTAGGCACATCTATGTTAGTGGAATCATTGCTATTTTTTTGTAAGATCTCTACATACTTCCATAGTAAAATATTATTTATTAATGTTATAATATCTGTTAATTCCTACATTAATTCTGTAAATTGCAAACATCTATCTACTCACTATAAGTTTCATAAAATAGTTATTATACAAATAATTCGACAGACAGAATACACCTTAACAATATTGTAGAAGATGATACAACAAGAATAGTAAATGCTTACAAATGAAATCTACGAGGTTTAGATTTGTGACGTCAAAAAGTTTAGAAAAATATTTATTGATCTCTGTTTTGAAGTCGACAATACCCTTATAATAATATACAATTATATTATTACAGCACACACAGTCGATTCCTCAGTCAAATTATTGTTCGATACAATACTATTTACTCAAATATATACGTGCATTATGTAAAAGATATCTACGGAACCAAGTGATTGAAAATCGAAGACACAGAATAGAATGACACGGAAGATAATGCTGTTACCAAGCCATAACTGGGTGAAATACAAAGGATAAACTACTTTATAGCAAATTTAGATTACTTCTTTTGTAAATTAAGGGATGCCTGATTTGTTGATATTAATCTATTTTTGGGATTGTAATGGGTCGTAAATGAGCGAATCGATCCACGATCAGGATGGCAGTGATTCCAAAAGTCGTAGAATTTATTGCTAAAAGATAGATATCTCAAAAGATCGATACAATTTCTAAAAAGAGGCACAAAAATTGGAATTGAAATAAAGTTAACAATGCATTTTTAAATATTTAGTTAGAAATTATAAATCACAAAAACTGAAATTTCGTCGGCAGGACTCGAACCAATTTATCTTTTTTACTTACCCAGTTAGAGCCTTTAATATTGATAGTAGCATCGACTGTCATTTTGTATGATAGTCGCTTACATTTATTATACAAATTAATAGCTTTAACATTACATTTTGTGATCGGGAGACACTTTTAGTGACAATTTTCGATGAAAAACTAAATTTAAAGCATAGCTGTTCGACTTACACAACAAATATAACCGATTAATATAATCAATATAGCTTTGGCAGACAAAGCGTTATCACTCACATCGCAACGCACACTCCTTACCTAACATTAATAATGTACAATGCATTACCGACTCTTCCAACACCAGAAGACCACGTTATTTACCCTTTTAGTTCCATATCAGTAGTCTCAGTTTACAAATCAACTTGCTGATGATACTAATGCCGATTTGTAAGTTCTTTAAAAAAAATAACCTTCCAAAATTAAAAGTGTGACTATTTTGAAAGACGTATCATTTTGAAATTAGCATGATTTTTTTTTATTAATAAAAAGTTCCATACTTATGTGATGAAGCTAAACACAACTACTATACTATCTCTCATCATCATTTGAAGGTATTGTGTCATTTTATTTGTATTTACACTTTCAGTATCTAATTGACTGAAAGACAAGAAGAGAAAAAACACCAATTCAAGATCACCTACATACTACTTTGAAGTTGCATTCCAACTTCAACCTCAAACTATTTTAGAAAGAGACTTTCGTAGCGAAGGGAGGAAAGCTAGTGCGATATATTGACAATCGGGGCTCTGATTTAGTAAACAGCAATACCAAGGGAAGATGAATTAAAAGAAAATGTTAATTATCACTGTGTATGAATAACGAAATCCATATTATTTGATCTCATAAAGTCATCAGTACCTAATTACCTAATGCTTTCTGTTCACCTTATGACCTGTAACATGGTCACCACTACCATAGAGTTATTCAGTTTTTCAACACAAACGCTCCGTAGTTCAGAGAATCATTCAGAGAGAAAATATGGATTAGGTACTGACCGTTGACAATTTTTTTCTGCTCTTATGCATTCTGGTGACATCTACCAACATACAATATTAAAAACTCAAAAGTGAATACTTAAGGAGTCAAAAGGGTAAAAAAGGTTCAATGCGCAGAAGCAGCAGGCGATGGAGGTGCGGCATGTCTGAGTCTCGCCCGAACTTCCTGCAACGTGGGGTTGGTGCCTGGATCTATTTGTTCCGTGGTTTGTTCTTGCGCTTGTTCTAAGCGACGTGCCCGCTCCGCTATTGCACGTTCTAATTCTGGAAACAATGGATACAAACATTACTAAACACTACCACAGATATAAGAATACTATACTAGTATAAGATATATAGATTAGATAAGATAAGGTCTGATTAAATAAAGAGATTTGCTTTACAAATGCAACGCAACACACAATCCTTTAAGTTACTAATACAATTCTAGGTATTTCCTTTGCCAAAGGATTGCGATGAGACTAATTATCATCATCCAACGAGCCTTTTCCCAACTCAGTTGGGGTCGGCTTTCCAGTCTAACTGCGATTCGGCTGAACTGCGATATTTTCCGTGAAGCGACTGCCATCTGACATTCACAACACATGGGCGATATCGGAGTTCTGTAGTTAGACCGGTCGGATTTTTGATTTAGGGCTCCTACTACCCCTAACGACTGTAGATGTTTGTATGACAACCGGGACCGAGCGACGGCTTAACGTGCTCTCCGAGGCACCGAGGGGTCTCAATGTCTTATGAAATGGCCACTCATGCTAAGACCGGCCTGAGTCGATGTTGGTTAACCTTTGCAATGGTTAACATTGTCGGTTACCACTAGACTACGAGCCCCTAATAAGTGACCTATTTATAAGTTTAACCCATTTGAAAATATACTTTTCAAACAAAAATAAAGGAAAATTGAAAACATGAAAAATCAATCAAACTCATTACTTAAGATCAATCGATTTTAGGGTACAGAGACATCTATCTGTCGGTGTCTAAAAGATCCTTGTGAAATGGATCACTGTAATACCATAGAAAAAATATACTAAGTATCTTTTTCTGTGGTAATACCGAGTAGTGCATGAAGTTGCCGGTAGATGTTGCCCCTTAAAACGTTAATTACAAATAAAATATTTGACGCAAGGATTTTGATATCGTCCGTAATCAGTGAACGAAACGTAGCTTATTAAAACTAGTTAAAAATATGGCAAAAATTTGCCATATATTTTAAAGTTTTCGAAAGTCTTTTCATAAAATCTAAAAAAATATCACATGACATGAAGTTCAACATCTTTGATCATGCTGAGTTGATTGCAGCTGGTCTTGAGTCTCTATAACCCTTCTCGATTTGACCTCGTTTTGGCCTTGACCTTGAGATCAGAGGTCAAAGGTCAAGTTCATTTTGGGGGGTTTTCGACTATGCTAAGTCGATTGGCGTTTACACTGAGTCTGTAGCTCTCTTACCTTTCTCGAGTTGAAAGTTGTTCACGGACATTACTGTTGTATAAGAGATTTTCGTTTCGAAAACTCTAAAACCGGCCAAAGGGTTCCGTACCAAAAATAAAAAAATCTCGTTTGTTGTATGAGAGCCCCTTAAGTATTTATAATATTCTGTTTAGTAGTGTTTAGTAGTTTTAGTATTTGTTGTTATGGAGAATACATCATCAAAAGAAATACATTATCTGTGAAAATTTCAACTTTCTAACTATCGCGGTTCATGAGATACAGCTCAAGACAGACGTACGGACAGCGAAGTCTCAGTAATAGGTTTCCCATTTTACCCTTTGGGTACGGTACTCTAAAAAGTATTCCTCATTCTTAGATCACTGGTTATATCCCAGCCGGAAGACATCTGTTTTTGCAATATAAATAAATATTTGGAAACTCATTGCTTTCAAATATAACATTTATCAAACATGAAAAATACTAAATACCACATTCAAAACTTCCTCCTTTTGAAGTCAGTTACAAACTGCGTCTAAAAGATACAACAGTAGACGTAATTTGATAAGGTGTTTATAGTTTATCAAATTACTGGCTGTTGGGAACCTGTAGTTAGCGATTTCTCCCACGGCCGATCAATCGTACTATTCAGACAGACAGGAAATAAGCTGATGCAGTTTCACTTTCATCTAACCTTGGTCATCGACATCCGCGCAAAGTCAATTACAGAAAATCGTTACGAGACTTACACAAGCAACTGGCTATCCGCGAACGAGGTGTTTAGCTAAGAATTTATTAGATTCAACTAAATCCCGAATGATTTCACTTCAGATCTTGAAGCTACTACACAATATTGCTAAATATTTTGGAGTCACATTTTTATGACTGATTCATTATTTATATATTATGTCATATAATCATGACCTATTTTATTTTTATTTTCCTCCTCAATGGAGGAGGAATGGCCGGGGGTCTCTGGTACGCACCAGCAGTGCGAGCACGGCGCGCGGCGGCGTGTAGACGTATTGTCGGTCCGCCTGTTTGCACCAATGATATCGCAGAAAATGTTGATACTTAAAAACATTTTTTGTCATTTTCTGCAGGAGGTATTTCCAGTGGCGCCCAGTCATGTAAACCTTTTGCTGTAATAGTTTTGTAATGGGTCATAAGTTGCCATGTTATACATTATGTTACCATAGCTTTCTGATTTACAGCACTACCTCTATCATCATATTATACAAATAAAATGTAGAGACTGTAATTCAGTTATCATATCACCGTACTTGGATAAAGTATTATCAACGTAGGAGTATTTCGGTGATACCACGTGGGTAACATTAAAACTCATATTGCGTTTATAAAGGAATGTCTACAATAATTGAGTCGTGGGGTGAACGGCCGCGGTATGCACCTGCGAGGCTCATATAAATTGAACTGCATCGGGTAAAGGGACGGCATCCAAATACGCGAGCAAAAAACCGACCCATACAAGTTTCGAGGAATTCACATTAAGAACTCCTGACGTTGTTAATGTAAGCCCGACAGATGATAGACTGTCTTGAGGAGCAAAAAGAAATCAGCTGTGCATCACTCATGTTTAGAGAAGTGTAGCTTAGCTATGATGACTTTGTGAATATATACCTAGAGGTGAAGTAATGATTCGTTGACATTGGACTTTTTATATAAGAAACTGGTTTTTAATCATTAAGTAATATTTAATTTAGGTCTATTTTGTTTCAACCAAGTTGAGGTGATTTTAAAATATGTATCTATAGTTCTAGCACCTGCTAGAACTATAGATACATATTTTAAATGACATGACCTCATGTCTAACATATTTTAACGATAAACTCAGACATATTTTAGTAGTTAAAAATAATGAACTCGATTAGTATGGCAGTTGCATAGCAGTTTTCTTTGCAGGTTGCCGCCACAATTTCAACCATTGATAAAGTACCAGACATACACGGTCAAAAGCACTGTCAAAAGTTACAACATTATAAACAACCCTGCAGTAGGAACTTAAAGTACCCCTGTTTGAAGTCTACTCAAAAAATAAACAAGAGGCGTGTTTAATAATTATGAAAGTACATAAATTATGCGACTACGGATGTAGCACGTGCTGGTCAATCAGTTTTACGATACGTTACCCAACATTAACATCAAATACAAGATAATACACTCGCTCAGTGACGTAACTATTTCTAAGCAGTACATTTTGAGCATCCTGACCGACTGACATCATTGCCCACATGTTGCAGTGTTCTATGAACTCAAACTTTGTATAAAAGCTTTTGCTCATAGTTATTTAGAGAGATAGGAAGATGTATTAAAAGCACTTTACAATCCATTATTCCAAGTCGTTCAATGAAATCCCACTTATTTCGTGATACGACATGAAATATACAATCGTGAATCAGGTAGTCAATAATGGAAACATTACTCATTTTGCTAATTCAATGCCATATTTTTGAATTTGAAACAATAACCGCCGTGTGTCACTGAAATGAATGTAGATAGTGGGACTCGCATTATAGTACTAAGATATAGTCGAATGGCATTGTAACCTTACTACTAATCCCACATTATTTCAATACATTCTAATCCCATAGAGAATACTTATACCGTACACGGTACAATAATGCTAGATAACTAGGTACTAATTTGGGTGCACAACAGTTACCACAGTGCAAACCAAGGTGCAGATTTTCTTTCTATCTTTCTTTCTTCTTCTAGATGTGGTGCAGATCAGCGGTATTCAGTGTGAGTTTTCTTGACCGCGCCCGCGTGCCAGTCTGTTCGGTTACTAATACACTTTACATAGATAAATATTCTCAACTACGAGGTTTTTTTTATATATGTATATATATTTTCCGGTATAATTATACACTTACCGGGTGTCTCCCTATGTTCTTTGACTTGGTTTAAAACCTGCTTCTCTTTGTGTTTCGACAGCGCCTTCTCTAGTTCACTCTTCTGATTCAGAACATTCTTTCCTCTGAAAAAGAAAAACAAAGTTATATATTACTATCCAAGTAATTGACAAATGTTCTTGTAAATAATGGTACCTACATTGTTATTATAGTAATGACAAAGTACTGTAGTAGTACAACATAATCTTATCGGAGCTGATAACATTCATACAAAATCGTTTAGGTAGTGCCGTAACCATATATGGTAATTTCAGTTGGGTACGGCAAGTTATTTATAACTCGAATCAATTTCGAATTCAGAGATAAGTAACAAGTGATATCGGGATAAAATTACGCAAATTAATTTACGCGTATTTACGGTTTCTTTTTATTTATTCACATTACATCACTCTTTGGTATTTTTTCACATGTAACATAGCTAATTAAACTGTCTGCCAACGTCAAAACGAACATTAAATTATCAATGTCAATGGCTCTTTAAAACGAGAGGTTCTTGAATAGGTATGGGAACTCTTAGAATAATTGCCCATTAATATAAGATAGGTACGTGGCGTGGTAAAATATATACGCAAAAAGATCCTTGAACATTATGTTCTATGAACAGAAAATACAGTATTGCAAAGTTACATAATATCGTGTTAATAATATATAATAGACTACGAAAAAATAAACTAACAATGCAACGTATCTTATTATTCCGTCTGGTGTAGGTTTTTTATACAGTTATTGCCCTAACAGCATTCCCACGCATAATACCTGCATATGTGGACTATTTCACATGACGTCACAAGAGTTATTACATACTTAGTCTTATTTGTTTAGCTGCACCATGTGTCTTCAAGGCATACGTTCATTAACTCTTTTATCGAAACGTAATGCATCGTCTCCGGTGATAATTTCGTTCCACAATGGAGTCGTATATCGAGCAAACTTTTCAACCCTGGGTTCTTTAAGCGGGGCTTGAAGAGGCACACCACTAGGTCGTCAAGTTGAGGGCCACTCTCTATGTCTGTAGTATTGTGTACTGTGAGAGTCGCCCACTATCGCTAGACGTCGTCGCGACTTACCATCAGGCGGGCGGCGGCAATTTGGCGTAAGTACTTAATATAAAAAAAACATACAATAATACCTATATAGATATCAAACGTGTCTTAAATGCAAGATTTGAAATCTTGAGTAATTTGAAGCGGATTGACTATACAGAGCCAAGAAGCTGCATCGTGTTACCACCTCATTACTTAACACGAGATCGTCACCTCTATTAAATGCCAGGTTAATTAACAGTTTCGTAGCATGACATCGCACGACCCGCATCTTTGCAATCAAGGGCTTCTAACGTAGTTTGCTATATAACTTAGTTACGTGAGAAATTTAGAGCACGATATTCCTCTATCATGCTCTAAATCAAATATGGCCCGCACCAACCGGCACCCTTCCTTGCTTCAATGAGTAAATTTCTGATCGGATCTAAGCCTGAGCCAAATTCGATAAAGTATAATGTTCTGATATGCTTCCCTGATCAAGGATAAATAGGTCAAATACATAGGTAGTCATAGATCTATTTGGATACTTTGTAAGTATAAGATAAACCTTGTAACAAGCTTAACATTTGTTCAATTACAACGATTTGTAACCAAAATTTAAACGTGTATCACACCAATCTAACATGCTATAGTAATTTAAGAATGTGCGCAATCAAAATCATAATCGTGATAGAAATAACTTGTTATCAACATTTATTGCGCACTTGAAACAACTAGGTATCAATTTCTTAATTTCAGAATACAAATTAATGTTCAGATCTTATCGTGTTGTTTATAATGATAACATAAATTGTAAATTCATTACTTATTTCTTCATGCCCGTTATAGTACATAGGTAGCACGACCGTTCTACACTGATAAATAGAATGCCTATGCCTGCCTGTCAGCCACTGGGAATTGCTTCCTTCCGTCAAGCGGCGCTCGCAGCGGTGAACGGAAATAACAGGACGAGACGGCCCGACAATCGCATTGGCAGGGAAATGGATTGAATCAACAGGTCATAACGATTTTGTATTCAACATTCCTCGGCTGCGTGTTTATTTAACTAAAGGCGTTCGAATAACGAGTGTCGGTACAATACGAGCGAAATAGTTAGACCGACAGATGTTCAATAATTATCACGACTGCAGGTCTTGAAACAGGATGTGATGCACCTGTGCTTAAAACCAAATTTAGAACTGCCAACTTGCGCTAAGATACCGGTCGATTATATGCATTGACTAAAAGCGTTTTGAATTTATCATGAAATATGAAATAGGTTTCCCTAATAACAATGTAGATGCCAATTTGTTACGCCGATGTCAAGTAATGTTTTATACGTAGTTTATCTCATACATAGCATCATGCCTTTTTCCCCGAAGGGGTAGGCAGAGGTGTGCAAACACACCCACATCTCGCCAGCTATGTTAGGTCCCATGTAATAGGGGGCGAGCCTATTGCCATTTACCGGGCACAAGTTCCAGACTCAGGGATAATTAATCTGGGTAAAATTCTAAAGAGAATTATACATTATCCACCAGACCCGGGAATCGAACCCGAGACCTCGAGCGTGGCAGTCCGTACATAGTACCATTGTGCCACCGAGGTAGTAGTTTATCTCATAGACGTTATAATACAAGTGGAAGAACATTCCGATATCTATTTAAAATAAGTACCAAGAAAATATGAAGTACAATTGCGTACTTATTACATATTTATGTCATATTCTTATGTAACACTAATAAGAGACATAAAAAGTTTTATTATACGTTTCTTGACATAGTTGTCGTTGTTTTCTTTGCTGAGAGTTACTGTTATCGCGAGCATGAACAAGGATTTCTAAATGTAGTTGCGATTACAATTTAACAACGGACCAGTCGCTGACCATGTCGTTACGATATCTTGGTAGTAGAAACTTGTTCCCTTTTTCAAATACAAGCTGCTTACACGGAATGAATTCTCCCGGATTATTGCAGAGAGCAAAAATTCTTTCTAACCGGCCTCTATAGTAACAATTAGAACTTCAAAAATGTATTTATAAAGTGTAGGTATTGTGAATATAAATGTTCAATTGTCTTAATCTCGAGTTATCGTATTCAAGGAAATAGTAATGCTTCAACAAAATAGTGTGTTCAAGATAACATAATCTTTACGTAGTCCGTTGTGGTTTTAATTCACAAGACCACGTTTTAAGAACGTGTCAATGAAACTTGTACCATTATTGCTCAGTTTTTCTACTTTGCGGTTAGAGATTACCGTCTGATTTGATTTTCCGGCTGAACCTTGAGTTGGAATTAAATGACGTTTATACCTCTATTGTAGAGGCATCTTCTGTATAAAAACTTATGTTAGAAAGAACTCTTTGAATAAAAACTCATACAACTAATGCCTGACTAATTCCTTCAGGAAGACATAATCCGTTTATTTTGCCTGAAATTCAGTCAAAATAAACGGATTTGTCCTGTTTCGGTTATAATCATCCTACTATTGTGGGCTATGTTACTTATTATTACATCAACGAAAATGCCTAGTGTTCTAACTTACTAGAAATATATAGGAAGTGAGGCATTAATACGCTTACATTCCTGCAGTAGTAGTCTACCACGTAATAAGTAGTAATGAAACCAAGAACTAACATCCTTTGGTTGAAGAGCAGCTCCCTGTGCAGATCCATCCGTTGGGGGCTGTCTATACAAGGGTTGGGCAAGCGGCGCGGGGCGATGAGTCCATCGGTCCCCGCGCCCCCCTCCTGCACCATATCCACTTCCGCACCCACCACGGCCTGGGACACCAGCGTGGGGACCAGGCCCACGCCACTGGACGCGCTCAACGCGCTCGCTGATAGCACTGCAAAATAATTATTAAGTCTTATAGTAACGAGTAGGCACAATACAAATATAGGTAAATTAGTTTCGGTGCAAAGTAGTATAAATATATAGGACATTTTTACAAAGCGCCATCTACTCGATATAGGTAAAACATAAGTTAATTTAAAAATTATAATGTCTTTTAATTTTAAAAGTGTATTTTTTTCCATGAGATATTAGTTTACAATACCTACTAGTCGTCTTGTACCCATAATGATTCATGAATGACATCATTACAAGCATGAGCCTACAATAAAACATACTAGCAAACAAGCCTCATAAGGTTGATAAAATATTAACATAGGAATTAGGCGTATGATTTATTGTTCATCCTCGTTTGTGTGTGTCAAACGTTGTAGTATATTAAAGGGACTTTAGAATCAGATAACGTATATGAGTAACAGTCTTCAACATTCTATAAAATTAAGAAGCACTAACCTATGGCAACGGGTAAACAAATGAGCTATAATATAAAAATTAATCGCTGAATGTGTCGCTAAGAGCAAATCTCGAGAGCAGCTGAACCGATTTCGCGAATTCTTCTTTTATTGTGATCGTTACTATCAGGAGAAGGTTCTTATGGGAAAAAAAAGTTTAGCGGAACATTAGAAAAAACTGTGAGGTACGAAGTTCGCCGGGACAGCTAGTATTTAAATAAAACTATAATTACCTACTTAAGTGTATCGTTACTGCACACTTATAAAATAATAATAAATAAATAATAAAAAAGCCTTAGTATATTTCTTGCAACAAGTTAGGTACAATAATAATTATAAAATAAAAAATTGTTTCTAATCTTATGCTAAACCTATTAGGTATATAAATCTGAATTGTAGTTTTGTATCTAATGTAATGTAAATAAATAAAAAAATGTAAAAAAAAACTGCTACTGCACACTTATAACATGATAATCTGTATCTAAATCCAGAGGTTTAGATACAGTTTAAACATTTTCAAGGTTGCTCAACACATAAAAAGTTGAAGCATGACATGAATGATGCTGTTGCTGCCATCAATGAGGACCTGGAAAAAATCTGTTGTTGGGCAAACTCCTTTGGATTATAAGTCAATCCTAGTAAATCTCAGGCACTCATTGTTGGTGGCCGATATATGCTTGAGCTATTGGGTGACTCGTTGCCTCCTATTATATTTAATTCAGAACCTATTAAGTATTCTAATAGCGCAAGAAATTTGGGTCTTTACATGGATTCGTATCTCTCCTGGGATGTACACATTGCCGAGGTAAATAGGAGGGTCTACTACTCATTTCAGTCTCTCAAATCTCTTCAGAAACTCTTACCATTGCAAACGTAAAGTGACTCTTGCGCAATCTCTTCTACAATCACTGTTGGACTATGCCGATGTCTGTTTCTTAGATGCATCGGAGGAGCTTGTCAACAAACTTGAACGTCTGCAGAATTTGGGAATCCGTTTCATCTATGGCCTTCGTAAATACGACCACATTTCTGAATTCAGGCATAGACTGGGGTGGCTCCCGATTCGGCAGCGTCGTCAAGCGGACATTCTGTCTCTTCTCTATACTATCCTTCACATTCCTAGTTCTCCTGGCTATCTCCGTGAGCACTTTGAGTATCTGATGTCTAGAGACAAAGCATGTCGTGTTTCCTCATCTCTTCTCCTTCGAACTCCTGTACATAGCTCTAGCTGCTATGATGACTCCTTCACAGTCCAGGCTGTCAGATTGTGGAACTCGCTGCCACATGACATTCGTGCGAGTTCGTCATTGGCAATTTTTAAGAAACGAGTGAAGGAGCATTTCCTCTCCCAATAGTTCCTCGATTATATTTTGTAAGTACTTATGTATTAAACTTTTTAGATGTCTTATTCTTATTTATCTACGTATTTATTTATCTGACGTTGTATTGCTTGATACTGTAATTGTATGTATTTATTTAGTTATCTATTACTTTATTAATAATATATTTATTTCTTACTTGTTGTTAAACACACTGCTTCTCTACAATAATCATCCTTATCCTCTAAACCTCTAAGGTCTGCTGGCAGAAAAGTCATCTTTTTGACTTAAGCACGCCTTTGTGCATATTGTTTTTAATAATTACCAACTTATGTATATATTTTAATGTACAATAAAGAATAACAAAAAGTAATATTTATTTAGCGCGATATTTGCATTACAATTTGCGTCGTATAAATTGAAAAACACTGATTTTGGTGGTGTCCAAATTATGGTAAGTAAGATTCATTTAAAATCGCCTATTACGTCACTACTTGTTGCAAACTTTGACTTAGATCAATGAGCTTAATTCTTGTTATATTTGAATTTGCATGTTTTGTAAGTATCTACACATAAATACCGGCTAGTGGCGGTTAGACTTGAACAACTATGTATTATATGTTTATCATGCAATTTAGAATTTATGTAGGTAGTGTAGTATTTTCTATAAGAAAATCTTTTATAAGTAATTGACCTATATTTTGTCATAGAAACTTCTCGAATAGTAACAGATGGAACCAATATTTCAATTTAGATTTATTATTTCTCAAATCTCCTACTATTATTGAAAGTCTTCGTAGTTTTATTTACTGAAAATTGGAGTTTAAAATTTTCACCCGTCTCATCGGTACCGAAATAGACCAACTGGAAATAAGTTAATTACGTCTCACAATTTAAAAAAAAACCTGAGATTCCCAGAGTATACACTGTCGTCATATAAATATGATACACATTTATAACACTAAAGAACGCGGTATTGGCAATATGTTTGATAAACGTAGAGCCGCATTGTTTTATGACGGTGACTCACTGACCCCATTCACTAGCTGCTGAATACGCCATGTCGCCATAGTGCGATAGTCAGCCCCTCAAGCTCAGGTTAATAAGAACACCGAGTGTCGAGGCTTACCTACATCCCTTCTGGGGAAATAGCTGAGCATTACTTGATTACTTTTTAGGGGAGCATAAATTGAGTTTCTACAATATCCGCTACATGTTTCTGTTCGCTATCTCATGCCACGACCTTGTTTAAAATAATGGAGAGGAAATAACATTTTAATAAATGTACTTTTTGTTCACTTTATCGTGCCGTTTAATTAATTAGTACGTTAAAACAGCTCAAAGAGTTAGTGTTCTTTGTTACAATGTGTCTCACTGTATAGGACTAATCTAATATATAAAGTTCTCGTGTCACAGTTTTCGTTGCCATACTCCTCCGAAACGGCTTGACCGATTCTCATGAAATTTTGTGTGCATATTGGGTAGGTCTGAGAATCGGACAACATCTATTTTTCATCCCCCTAAATGTTAAGGGTAGTCCACCCCTAAAGCAAATACCTGGGGATCGTGCGGAGTATGGCCGTGTACGGGGCTCCCGTATGGGCGCCGAGACTGACGGCCAACAACACCGCTGTTTTACACAGATCGTTGAGGACCTTGGCCGTCAGAACAATAAGAGGGTACCGCACGATCTCCCTAGAGGCTGCATGTCTCCTAGCCGCGACCCCTCAATGGGACCTGGAAGCGAGAGCCCTTGCGTCATTGTTCCAATGGCACAAGGAGGCGCTGGAGCATTCCACACGTTGGTGGAATGCTCAGCCTGGGCGAGTCAGCGCCGGGACCTCGTTGTGGGCCTGGGCGTGGATACTCTCTCGCTGGAGACCATGCTACGAGCCATGGTCTCTAGCGAGAGCCAGTGGAACGCGGCCGTTTCCTTCTGCGAGCAGGTTATGCTCGTGAAGGAGGCGGCCGGTAGGGTGAGGGAGCGTATCCTCCCCGCTGAGTTTCGAAGTCTGCGGCGAGGGCGCCGCAGGCGTGACTACGCCCAGGACCATCGACCTCCATGATCGGGGCCTGAGGACGATGGATTAGCAACCCACCGTCCTTACAGAAGTAGGCTAGAAGGGCTGCGTGATGTGGGGCTGCATCCCACGCACGCCTTCACTCACCGATGCGGGATAAAACCCGACCCCAAAGATGCGGGATAAAACCTGACCCCAAGGATGCGGGGTAACACCCGACCACCACGCAGTGGCCACACGGGTGGCCAAGGTCCGCCGGGCGCCACTGGGAATTCTCTCAGTCTTTACCAGAGGCGCTCGGCAATGGACGTAGGTGCGGCCGCGGCCCCAAGATGCGGATTTAAAAAAAAAAAAACCCCTAATGCAAAACAACGTTTGCCGGGTCAGCTAGTAATCTATAACTTTTATCAGACTTCTCTCTATCTCTTTACGTAATATTCTCTTAGATTAACTAAGTTTAACATTGTAAATGATACGGTATTGACGCACAATAAAATTAAATAAAAGCAAATAAATACAAACTTGTTGTCGAAAACGAACACTTTAATAACTATCAAACGTAATAATGTGGAACACTTGAGATATTGGTATCAAATTGGCACAAATCGACGAATTGGCAAAGATCATAAACAAACTTCTTGTCGTATCAACATCACAAAGTTAACGTCAATTGTAATTTTCTAGAACCAAGTTACAATCAAAATCAACGCATAATAAGGAGTCTACGCACTGCAATGCATACCGAAGTATGTCTATGTAACACCCAATTCTTACTGAATCTCCAACAAGAAGCACCTCAGTAACAAAAGATAAAGATAAGATACTTATTATTATAAAAACTGACATCGATGTGATATTGATAAAAGAATACGTTGTTGTTTCATGCGCAGACATCCCAAATCCCATCTATGCATCTATATGAAAAAGTAAAATTAATTATGATGGAGGTTTTTTGAAGTATCTGGTGCTCTTTACCACAAAATAAATCTAATAGAAATTATGGCACCCAAGTTAAGTTTATTCAAGTATGTGACGAATCTGTAAAGTATGTTTAATGTCCGGATCCAGAGGTCAAATTACGTAATATTGCAAAAACCAGTTAAAAATATTTAGGTATGTATATATAGGTAATAGTGTAGCGCGGCGTCAGCCGTTGCACGTATCGCGATGAGTTCGCAACTCGTCCCAAATGAGTTACTGGCGTTCCTGCAACAGAAGCTGGATGTGATGGACGAGCTGTCGGCTATCCAGATCTGTTCGTCGAGTTTCAGCCAGGAAGAGATAGCTGCCTCTAAGCGGCTACTGTACAGCGTGCTCAATAAGAGCGACCAGATGGTGTCCCGCAGGCGTGACGGGACAACGAAAAGCATACAAGACATCATCACGCTGCTTAAGGCAACCGATCCCGACGACGTGCCTACGTTTGTGGCCCAGGACTTATCGAAGCTTCCTCCGGTCACATTCGACCACGTCGACGTTACCTGCCTTTTAAAGGACATAGTGTCCTTAAAGGCGAGCTTGGCGGACGTCCAGACGAGGTTGGCAACGACCGAGGATATCGTTGTGAGTTTGCGTAAAGAACTTATTACTTTGCGCGAGTCTACAGCGGTATCTAGGTCACCACCTAACGCCAACATAAACATGCGTCGTGAAGCTGACCTCAATGCGAGTTTCGCGTCAGCAGTTTTGTCGCCGTCATCGAGTGCTGAGCGCGCAATGCCCCGCACTGCACCCGCCCCCGCGGCCCCTACCTGTAAGGCCGCGCGAACCCCGCGCCCCGCTCCGCTGCCCGTACCTACAGCCCCCATGAAACGACAAAGTTTCGTCACCATCAGCGCAACGACCGCTCCACCGAAGTCACTACCACAGAAGGTACCGGATGTGGCTACTGATGGTTTCGTGACAGTGCAAAGGAAGCGCCGATCACGAACCAAAGTGAACCGTTGCGGCACCGATGCAGCGCAGTCCAGCCCAGCGCTGCAGGTCGCAATACCGAGTACACCCGTGTATGTCTCCCGCCTACACTACACCACTAAGGCGGATGACATCGGACAGTACGTGCGCAAGAAGGCCAACTTCACGCCGAGAGTGCAGCTGTTGGAGGCGAGCCGTAACGTCAGTTTCCTGTCGTTCGTGGTGCGAGTGCCCAACACTAGACTGAGCCTCGTCATGGAGGAAACCTTCTGGCCACAGGGCGTGGTGTTCCGTCGCTTCCGCGGATCGCTACCACTGGTACGCAAAAAGACTGAAGTGCGATAGTGAAGTGTGTACTAACAATAGTCTTAAGATTCTATTACTAATATACCTTTTGTAATATCTATATGTATTCTTAGTTTTAAGGTATTTATCTATGGGCCGTAGAATAAGTTTATACCAACTGTAACTTTTCTATTTGTTGCCTGAAATAAATAAATAAATAAAAAAAAATATAATATATCGTCATCCAAAACGGAGGCATTACTTTTTCGGAATACGCCGCCTGGCGGTAAGTGTGAGACGAAAACCAGCCCTAAAGTATATTTTCTTCTATGCAATCGGTGCTATTTAATAATTTTAAAATTGTGTAGGTTTGTATGTTACGTATAAAACAATTGTAAGTAGTTACTTTTTAATGGTACGAATATGTTTAAAATAATCATTATTCTAGAGTTTACTTAATGTAGCATGTGACTATTTTATCGAGCTAAATAAATTAAGAATAATGGGTCATATACTGCGGTATGCAAGTTCACAATTGTTTGCTAGCTAGTTAAATGCAAAGGCTTCCTTATTGGGCTGCATTGACAAAAACCTGTTTTAACTTTTTTCTTAGCAGGCAAGCTAAATAGCTGTCTATTAGTTAATCCCAAAGACCTAGAAACTAGGTAAGTGAAAGAAAGTTGTAATACGAGTTAGGACGTAAACGCTATCATTTCGTTTGAATAAACCTACACGGTCAGGACTAGCGCAGGCCCGCGACTTTGCTTGAAAAAATACATTTTCCCCGTTTATGCAACATTTTCTATAGCTGTTCTCCTCCTATTAGTCGTAGCGTGATGTTATAGTACTATTATAAAGAGGAAAGATTTGTATTTTTGTTTGTAATGAATAAACTCAAAAACTACTGTGCCGATTTCTAAAATTCTTTCACCGTTGGAAAGCTACATTCACCCTGAGTAACATAGGCTACTTTTTATCCCGGTATTGTGTTCCCACGGGAACCAGGAAATCACGCGGGCGGAGCTGCGGCGGCGATCAGCTAGTAATGAATAAACTCAAAAACTACTGTGCCGATTTCATAAATTCTTTCACCATTGGAAAGCTACATTCACCCTGAGTAACATAGGCTACTATTTATCCCGGTATTGTGTTCCCACGGGAACCGGGAAATCACGCAGGCGGAGCTGCGGCGGCGATCAGCTAGTAATGAATAAACTCAAAAACTAATGTGCCGATTTCATAAATTCTTTGACCATTGGAAAGCTACATTCACCTTGAGTAACATAGGCTACTTTTTATCCCGGTATTGTGTTCCCATGGGAACCGGGAAATCATGCTAGTGTTATATAAAGTTTATACTTATAGTCTTCCCCGATAAATGAACACAACACAAAAAGAAATTTTCAACTCGAAACAGTACAAAAAAAAAAGCACGGAATAGGGATGATATGAACTCCTTGTCTTGTAAGAAGTCTTTGTTACTTTTATTGTCTATTATGTTTTGACGGTTTGACAAGACGTTGTCATATAAAATAACAATGTCTTAAAATTATCTCGCTAAAGTTTTAAAGTTCAATAGAACCAAGTTTTCGTTTGGTTTATCTGTCTTTTATGTATCAATTTATTGAACTTTAATTATATCTACGAAAATATCATGTCGGAGAAAGAGGCCCCGCCGTCTTCTAGTTGGTCGCACTATCTACGTCCAGAAAGGTTCGAAGTTGAACCTTCCGCCGCTGGTTCGGACTTACGATGGACTCACTGGCGGTATACATTTGAAAACTTTCTTTCTGAACAAGCTTCATCTGCTACCGAAGTCATTAAACTCAAGCTCCTCGCAAATCATGTGTCACCTACCATATTCAATATAATTAGAGAATGCTCAAAGTACAGCGCCGCTATCAAACTCCACAACGATACCTTTGAAAAGAGAAAGAACATTACACTGGCGCGACACCAACTGACCTGCAGGAAACAGCAGCCTGGGGAAGCAGTAGCCGAGTACTGCAGAGCGCTTACCTCTCTGGCGTACGACTGCCACTACAAAGCAGTCACAGCTGAAGAGTACCAAAGTGAATCAATCCGTGGAGCATTCATCGCAGGTCTGTCTACACAACGAATTCGTGAACGTCTGCTTGAAAAATCGGAAATGACGCTAGAGGAGACCTTAAATCTAGCTATTTCCCTCGAGACCGCAGAGAATACCTCTCAAGCCTTGCAATCAAATTCATTACCTGCCTCTCCTAGCATGTTGAATGCTGTAACACCTACCGAACCTCAAGCAAATCTTCAACAGCCAAATATAGCAGCTTTTACCTCTCTTAACGGCAGTTCGCAACGACGCAAGTGCTTTTTTTGTGGCGGTAACGTCCATCCAAGAATTAGATGTCCAGCAAAAAACGCTGAATGCCGGCTCTGTCAAAAGAAGGGTCATTTTGCCAACGTTTGTCGCAGTGCTGGACAAAAACGGCAAAACCTTAATGCTGTGAATGCTGAGGAAGAATCTCAAGAACCTCTTACTACTTCCCTTGCATCCTTCTGTGCCGCAGCTCCTTCCAGCTTACGTAAGGCCACAATCCCTATTACTGTTAATAATTACAATGCCGATGCGCTTGTTGATACCGGGAGCTCTATCAGTTTCATAGATAACGCCTTGGCACTAACTATGAATCTTAAATCTGTTTTCACAAACCTTTCGCCATCTATCAAGCCTATCGCCATTCGCTCCAGACATCACTCAGAAGAAGATCAATCATTCATATCAAACGAAATTTCAAATCTCCTCAAAGACAAAGTTATTGAGCCGAGCATATCCCCATGGAGAGCACAAGTTTTGGTCGCTGGAGGCGGACATCACCGCAAACGTCTAGTGATTGATTACTCTCAAACGATAAATAAATTCACAGACTTCAGAGTCACCGCAGTCTCTAAGTACAATTTATTCAGTCAAATTGACTTGAAAAGTGCATATCATCAAGTACCTATCCTTCCTAAAGAAAAGATATACACTGCCTTCGAGGCCTGCGGTAATCTGTATCAATTTACTCGAATGCCATTTGGTATCACCAACGGTGTCGCCGCTTTTCAAAGAACCCTTCACTATATTATACGTACGGAGAAGCTCAAAGGTACTTACGCTTACTTAGACCATGTCACCATCTGTGGAAAGGACAAACAAGAACATGACTCCAATCTGCGCCGATTCATGGAAGCAGCAGAAAAGTATAATCTAACTTTAAACAAAAACAAGTGCGTGTTCGAAACTGACGCCATTAACCTTCTCGGCTACACTATCAATAACAACACTATCAAGCCTGACAAGTCACGCCTAGAACCCCTGCTAAATCTCCCAGTCCCCTCAGATTCAGCTTCTCTAAAAATAACTCTCGGTCTATTTGCCCATTACTCCAAATGGATCAACAATTTTTCAGCTAAAATTAAACCGTTAGTCGATACTACGTTTCCCCTGTCTAAAGAAGCACTTGAATGCTTCAATAATCTAAAATCTGACATCGCACAGTCATCTCTTGCTACAATTGACACCAAAGAGACGTTCACCGTCGAGACTGATGCATCAGAATTCGCCATCGCCGCTACACTTTCACAGAAAGGCCGCCCAGTAGCGTTTTTCACACGCTCATTAAATGATTCAGAGAAGCGCCAACCTTCAATAGAAAAAGAGGCATGTGCTATCGTAGAAGCTCTTCGCAAGTGGCGCCATTATTTGATCGGTCGACATTTCATACTTATCACAGATCAACAATCTGTCTCTTTCATGTTCAATCAAACCCACACGAGTAAAATTAAAAATGAGAAAATAGAGAGATGGCGCCTAGAACTATCCTGTTATAAATACAATATTATTTACCGACCTGGCGAACAAAATTTTGCCGCTGATGCGCTATCCAGGGTTTGTGCCGTTGTAAATGGCTCTCCCAATAAACTTGTTGACCTTCATAACTCCTTATGTCACCCCGGCGTAACAAGAATGGTACCATTGGATACGCTCCAAAAACCTACCATATTCTGTAGAAGACGTGAAAAGGATGACCGCTAGTTGTCGTGTTTGCGCCGAAGTAAAACCCAGATATGTAAGGAATGAAGGGCATCTGGTCAAAGCGACAGCTCCATTCGAAAGGCTTAACCTAGATTTCAAAGGACCTTTGCCATCCACCTCCTCCAACAAATACACCTTAACTATAATCGACGAATATAGCAGGTTTCCGTTTGCTTTCCCGTGTAAGGATATGACCTCAGCGACTGTTGTTAAGTGTTTAAAAGAACTTTTCTGCTTATTTGGTATTCCTGCTTACGTACATACCGATAGAGGAACCTCTTTTCTCTCAGATGAAACAAGAACATTTTTGACAAATCTTGGCATTGCATGCAGCCGTACGTCACCATACAACCCACAGGGCAACGGATTGGTAGAGCGCCTAAATGGGACGTTGTGGAAGACGGTCCAGCTTTATCTCCGTTCTAATAATCTAGAAATTGCTGACTGGGAGAAAGCCTTACCTATTGCCTTACACTCTATTAGATCTCTGTTATCCACGGGCATAAACACCACTCCTCATGAAAGGATGTTTAGTCACCCTCGCCGATCTTCCAATGGTTCATCTATGCCAACTTGGCTGCTATCACCAGGCCCTGTCTACATGAAGAGAAATATTAGAAATTCTAAATATGATCCAGCCAGAAGAAGCCAGAAGAAGAAGTCGAATTGTTACAAAGCAATCCTGACTATTCATTCGTGAGGCTGCCGGATGGTCGTGAAACAACCGTTTCGAACAGGTCCTTGGCTCCAATCCCGGAAAATGATGATATCTTCCTAGATGCCGAAGATACTGTAGAAATACCCGTACCAAACTCTGCCACAGAAAATACACAATCTCTGAATGAGGAACCTGGCCCGTCGGCATTGATAGAAGATCCTCAGCCTCGTCGCTCTACCCGAGAGCGTAGGCCTCCGCCCTACCTTCGAGATTACGTTTCGTCTTAAAAGGATGAGGTGAATGATATGAACTCCTTGTCTTGTAAGAAGTCTTTGTTACTTTTATTGTCTATTATGTTTTGACGGTTTGACAAGACGTTGTCATATAAAATAACAATGTCTTAAAATTATCTCGCTAAAGTTTTAAAGTGCAATAGAACCAAGTTTTCGTTTGGTTTATCTGTCTTTTATGTATCAAGGGAATGGTAGGTACCTACTAAGCAAGCGCTAGTTTTATTTATTAGCGCATTCATCCAAACAAATACCTACTTCTGCTTTCCGCCAATATTGGGACTTCCCATCGGTTTACGCGTGATTGAGTAACAAACATACTTATGTTTGTTACTCAATCACGCGTAAACCGATGGACAGATTTAGATCAAAATTATGGCTATGTCCGCTTTCTTCCCAAAGTTTTCAACCCGGAAGCTAAAAGAATAATAATAATTCCGTTTTAAACCCACAGCAAAAATCGATTCCGTTTTCTACCCGCAAGGATTGTAGCTAAGTACTTATTCAAAATTTAGGTGGGATTAGGATGTTAACGGCAGCAAAAAAATATTTGTATCGTTACTTGTTAAGATGTTTTATTTTAATGCTTTAAATTTTCAATTACGTTATTACAGACAAGTAGAGTATTATAATAGTGAATTGACTATTAATGTGACTGCTTCAGTGGCGTGGTCGGTAGTACATCTGCTTTCTCGGGTCGATTCCCGGTCGAGACAAACTTTGTGTGAAGACAGATACGTTTGTACCGAAGTCTGGATGTTTCCTATGTATAATATGTATGGATTTACAAAAAATAAATGTATTTAAGTATTTATATCAGTTTATCTAGTACAAGCTCTGCTTAGTTTGAGACGGCGTTGTGTGAATTGTCCTAACATATTTATTTATTTTATTAATGTAAACAAACAAGCGGTATAACATTATGTAAATAATAATACTTAAAATAGATATCTACATTTAACGAAAGCATACTCTTTAGGTACTCAACCTGTACTGTAAATATCAACATCATAAAATTTCGCACATATTATTATTATAAATAGCAACAGTTAAAAATCAGTCTTATTAAAACTATGTATACTGTCAAATATCACAAATTTTCAATAACAATAAATATAAACATGGATTAAAATCACAGCTTTTTAATGACTACCCACCATCTAAAAATATCAAGTTCTTAAGAAGACATAGTAAATTCGACAACCAAAAATTACAATTAAATGGACGTAAAGAATCAAAGATTTTTTAAAAAAGTATTGTAATAAGTAAATCATACATTCGTTGACAATAACTACAAAAATCACCATATTCATGTTGTTTTAATTCAAAAATTAATCAGACTAGTAGTAACTAGTCTGGACACTGCTTGGAGTACCAAGCAAGATGGCGCTTTTGCACAACGCCAAATAACTGATGTGTTCTTATTTTAACGCCTTTTGTAGTATTCTCTGCCACCGCACACTAAAATTTGTTTATTTCTTTTCGACTGCGTTAAATAAAATTCTGTGTCACTGGATTCAACGTCCACTCTTATCTTGAACTGATGGGTTACTAACTGATAAAACACACACAATAGTCATAAAAACTAAAATCCTTTCAAATATAGCTGTCTCTTTCACTCCCGCCTTATATCAATGAGATAGACAGAGAAAGTGATATGGATGTTATTGGTCATTATAAGTTTATCTGTATATCTCATCGAAACCATAAATAAGTTATCAACAGACACCCAAAACACGATATTAACTAATTTTGTTTCAAATATACCCTTTAAGAACAATATAAATATTATTAATTACCCTTGTTTTTTGTCTGTCTGTACCAAGTGTTAAATTACAGCGGGAAGAAACAGGAACACTTTCGGGTAGAATAGGGAATAAAATAATATTTTTATTATCGTGGGTAGAAAACGGAACAAGTTTTGGGAAGAAAACGGATTTTTTTTTGCGGGTTGAAACTTCGGTTTGAAAACGGACATAGCCAAAATTATTACATAGATAAAAACCTTCCTGATTTCATACATACATGGGGTACACTAAAAGTTTTGCACTTCTAGCTAATCGGAACTATTTGAATTTCGAATGTTATATTTTTTTCAACGTTGCGACCTTCTTAGTAATAAAAAAAAACAATTGGTGGGAAATCATTTGTCAATTGTTTTTTATCACACATCAAAGTTCGATATGCAACGAAAATGAAATTAAGTCGAAAAGATTTTAGAGCGATGATTTTTTATGATTTTAAAAGTTCTCTCTCTCCGCAAGACTGTGCCGCTCGTCTTCAAAATGCTTTTGGGAGAGAAGCACCTTGTTTGAGCACCGTGAGACGATGGTTTGCTGAATTTGAGAGAGGTCGAGCTTCTTTACAAGACGAATTTCGTGAAGGGCGGCCTTCAACTACCGTCAACGAAAATAATGTGGCTACTGTTAAGCGGTTAATTGAAGAAAACCCGCGGATTACCTATGAGACAATTCAAGGACTATTGGGGATTGGTATGAGTCAAATCCAGAAAATTTTACACGAAGAATTGAAAGTTCGGAAACTTTGTTGTCGTTGGATCCCTCATGAACTGACAGCGGAGCAGAAGCGGGCTCGCGTGGAATGGTGCTCACAGATGCTACTGAAGTACGACCACGGACATTCTAATGCTGTTTTTGACATTGTCACAGGAGACGAAACGTGGATTTATTGTTTTGAACCCGAAAAAAAACAGCAATCTTGTGAATGGGTGTTTGAAAATGAGAACAAGCCAACAAAAGTGAAGCAGGTGAGAAACGTTGCGGGTCCCATCTGTACAATTCCACTTGAAGATCAAAAGAGTGTTAATGCCGAGCGGTATTCTACCATTTGTTTACCCAGGGTGTTAGAAAAAGTTCGCGAAAGTCGACCCAAAAGCCGCGTTCTCCTACATCATGACAACGCTTCTTCACACACAAAGTCAGGCCAACAAAACAAAGTCATTTTTAGCTTCCGAAAAAGTACAACTCGTCAATAGCCCCGACCTAGCACCCTGTGATTTCTGTATTTTCCCCAAAATCAAAGATTTGATGAGAGGTTTCACTTTTACCAACTCCGAAGAGGCAGTGATACCGTTCAATCAGCACGTAGAAAACATGTCTTCAGATCTGTGGTCCTCCTGTTTTAAAAAATGATTCGATCGCATGAAAAAATGTTTAAAATGTAAAGGAGAGTATTTTGAAAAGCAATAAACATAATATTTTGGTTTTAACATGTTGTTTTTTAAGTTACGCAATACTTATAGTGTGACCTACGTAGAATACTTTTGTATCTCACGAATGTGCGTATGTAAATACGTTATTCGTATCTAGTTTCTAATTACTATTCAAAAGAAGCGAAGATGCCTCTAAAAAGCTAGATGTATTAAACGAGTATCATTGGCATATACGAGTACTTACATTAAATTTGTCTGTGTGCTTTATTACACAAAAAGTAAAGGTAAGTAGGTACTTAGTGAAAAATAGTCATGAAATGAAATTTAATATTCCGGTAGAGAGTGAAAAAAGAGAGCAAATAAACCACATGATTGGATTCCGGGAAACTTTTTACAGTCATCTAATTAAATAACAACCGTATTCTAATTAATCTTGTTCGTGAGGTACTTACGTACATTTATGAATTTGAATTCCGAATTTTCATACAGCAAAACAAATTGTTTGTTAATTGGATGGAAATTAACTATGAATTTTATAGCAAACTAGCTGATCGCCGCAGCTCGGCCCGCGTGATTAAGTTTACTCGTTCCCGGTTCCCGTGGGAACACATTACCGGGATGCCTATGTTACTCAGGGTGAATGTAGCTTTCCTATTGTGAAAGAATTTTTGAAATCGGCACGGTAGTTTTTGAGTTTATTCATTACAAACATACAAATCTTTCCTCTTTATAATAGTAGTATAGATTGATAAGTGGCATTATTATAACATGTTAACAACCATGGAACTTGTAAAGTGGTAAACGTAAGTATTAATTAAATTCTTGATATTACTTACTGTAAGCACCTACCTATAAAGTATTATATAAAACCCTTAAAAAAACTTTGTATAGTGGTTACGGCAATAGGCTTGCCCCCTATTACGTGTGACCAAAAAAATACTGGCAAAGAGTGAGTGTGTAATGCACCTCTGCCTACCCCAGATATAGGCGTGATATATGTATGTAAGTACCTACTCCCTAATTTTTATAACGCACTCTTAATGTTTTCGCAAAAAAAAAACGTTACAAGAAAACCATAGCGGTTTGGGAAAATTCGTTCAGTATTGAGTCAAGTCATGATTCAAGATTATGAAACCCTATAGATTCCTACAGAGTAATGTAGATATAATGACTATTCATATGTCACTGTGTAACTTGATGATTTCATAGAAATAAGAGCATATAGCAATTAACCTCAATATTATGGAATAAATGACATTTAAAAGAAACCGGTTTATTATAAATTAACATATTCACAAGAATTGCAACTCAATCTTGTTGCGATTCGCAAACTAATGGATAGGTACATGAAGATACATCGCAGTTATTAGAAGCTTTCATTACAAATATCATAAACAACCACTATTAAACGTAGTAGATACTATACCCTATTCTGTGCGACTCTTGACAAAAATGTCTTTATTATTATTTTTTTTTTTTTCAAAGATTTATTTTATTTTATTTATTCATTGATAAGAAGTTCTATTATAAAATACAACAACAAAAACACACAATCATGTCTGTAAGTTATTCGGGTCTTTCTTCGGGAACGAAGGAACAGATAGAGACGTTCACTACACCCACATTTCGCCAGACACTGTTGGTCCCATGTAATAAAGTGTGAACCAATTGCCGTTTACGGCCCTCTATTAATTCTTTATCAGAGCTTCGTCTGCCTGTTCGCAGGGACACCGCGTCCAACAGAGGATGACTAGGCCCGTGAGATGTTGAAAGAGCACCTTAGCATTTCATTATAAAATATAGGTTATTATAAGTAGGTAACTAGGTACACATAGGTATCTAAAAGCAAACTTTGAAACATCAGTCAACTTTATATTGATCCAGATCAAAGCACGTATTAATGGATGTAGGAAATAACGCAATACTAATATCTAACGAATCATCCATGTGTAAAGTGAAGCTAAATATTTATAGCATTAAAAGTACTTATTTGAGTATTAACACTTATAGGCGTGTAACCGCAAGCAAAGCATGACTATTCAAAATGAAAACACAGTAGAGGGCTATTGGCAAAGTGGGAATAAACATGGGTATAAATATCTACAAAATTGCAAATTATTGATTTAAAGTACGAGTATGTATAGAGCGATAAGCGAAAGTTTCCTGTTGTTGCGTCTATATAGAAATCAGAGTTACAAATTGCTCTGCTATTGGACGATATAGAAAACATTGCTGTTATCGATGTAATAACCTGAGAATTGACTGCTGAAAGTAAAACTCGATGGCGGCCTGAACAACTCTTGCAGTTCCACTAAAAAGTGAGCCAAAAGGGGAACAAATAAGCCAAGACGTATCCTTCAAACTAGTCTGTTGACAATACAAGAGAATTTGTTAGTATGGTGGCAATGACCATGGACCTGTACTTCCTCATATTGTTTTAGAGGATCTATTTACATATAAGTAGTCTACTGACTGAAAGGTACCATTTTCACAGATAATTATGTGGATGCACTGTCGTACTCCCATTTTTATCGACATAACTGACGCGAGTTTAATTATTAAAATGTATTCATTATACCTAAATAGACATAAAAAGTACCGTGTTAAATTCACCTCCCTTGTTACTACCTATAAATAGACCTACCCAGATTAAATGTTTATGAACACGAATCTCAAATAGAAAACATCGTCAATCAATATTGGACGGATATCGTTCACGTAAAGGTCAGTCGGACACCATCAGTTGACCTTTAACCTATAAGTATTTTTAGCTTTCCACTTAGCTCTATACACCACAATGTTCATATACTGAAACAATTGACGTCACTCCGCCGCTGAAGGTCTTGTTCATTCTGCTTAGCCAATTAGATTAAACGAGTCACGGAAACTTAACGACCTGCCAGTCACTATTAAAAACCATCCAAAAATTTATGGCTAAAGTTGATCGAAGTTTATGCCTATAAAAACACTGGTATATTTAATATAGTGTGTAGTGATGAGATGCGGTGATTATCTTAAAATCGTAATATACTCAACCTCGCACAAGCAATAGAGCTTGTGCGAGGTTGAGTTCATCCTGCTCGAATTTTATGTCAAAGCACTTTAAATAATTACCAGTGAATTTTCGACGCACAAATAGGTAAAATGTACAATGAGTGACTTCTCCGATAATTATAATTCATCATACTAATAAATACAGCATTTCTATGAATGGTCAAAACTACTCAAAAGCCAAATTTCAATACAATATCAACGAAAGGCTAAAATGTATGTAGGTAACCTACCTACTCGGTGAATATTTTATTTCAAAAAAGTTACCCGATTAAAATAAATAAGTAAGTATAAATATCCCTATTCATATATTTTCTCACGTTTATATAAATAACGACGATTTAACAGAAGCCAATCTTGTATAATGACGTCATGTGTTAATTATAAGTAAGATGTTTTCCACTCAAATGCTTGAAGCTCTTAAAGAGATGAAAACTCTGTGAAGGCTCTGCGCGCCAGTTCTTAGGATTCACGAGGCTCAGTGAGCTCATACAAAGTACTAACCTATTCAGAATACGCATAGAACTTGCTCAAGTGGTAACACTGGAAACTCTTTTATTGCTATGCAAGTGATGACGTAAGAGGTTTATTTACGGTTTGGTAGAGATGCAAAATATGTATATTTGTAGTATCATCCTTATTCGAAAGTTCAGAAATAAAAAGTTGGTGTCGGTTTGCTAGCTATTTGTTTGTACCAGATTACCTACAAAAGTAATATCTCATTTGTAGAAATTAAAAGCAATGAGCGACAATACTGAGTAGCGTCTCGTCAGACTCCCTGATGAAGAAGTTCTAAGTTCGTCTCTAAGTTACTTTAAACTGGCCAGTATAGCTAAACCGACTTAATCTGCAATACCCATATATGGGCAAACAAGACGTAGGTACCTATGTATACAATACATATTGCCATGTTGACCGATGTGTATAAACACTACAAATCCTAAATGATATTTAATACTGTGACACACGTCTGATGGTTATTTCGTATTAAATACGTATTACGATCATGTCAATAAACTACGTATGGCACTATGGCCAATTATTCACTATTCTGTACTATGGCAGAATATAATATGCTGGCTCTTACCCGGATTGCGGAAGCTATGAAGGGGGGAACGAAGAACATACCGGGTAAGAGGCAGATAGTGAAGACGGCCGTGACTCACGCTACGTCTTCACTAGATGAGCTCCTAGCGCGGAGCGTCCCCGCGGAGGAGCAGAAGCTCAGGGGCCAGGTGGCCAGCCTGGAGGCGGAACTTGCCGCGTCCCGGCTACAGATGGAGGCCCTGCGACAGGAGGTCGCGAACCTGACCAATTTGGTCAAGGGGCCTCCCGGGACCCAGACGGAGCGTCCTGTGCCGCCTTCCCCTACGGCTGGGCCGTTGCCAAGGCCGGAGACCAAGACCGCGTCCAACGCGGCGCGTGGATCGCCGCCACGGCCTGCAGCTACTGAGTCGCCGCCACGGCCTGCGGCTACTCTTACCGAGGTGATGGCAATCGAGAGGCGCCTCGGCGTCCTCGAGGACCGGGCGTACCGCCCTGCGCTGACGCAGCCCGCGTTGTATTACGCGGCTGTTGCCGGCGCCGGCGTTGCGCCCCGCCCTAGGAGCAGGCCTCCTGGCCGCCCCCCCCCTGCCCCCGTCTGCTGTCCCAGCGAGGCGGACGCCGGCTGAGGCTGCGGCTATCTCACGGAAGGGCAAGGGGAAGGGCAAGAGGAGTGCCACCCTCGCTGCCCCCAAGGCCGCTCCCGCTGTTGCTCCCGCTGCTTCTTTACATCCCTCCAGGCGGGAGGGATGGGAAGTAGTGGGCGCTAAAAAACAGCGTAAGAAGAGAAAGAAGAAAGCGGCCAAAGCCGCCGCGGCGAAGGCGCTGAAGAGGCCCCGTCCCCCTCGCTCCACCGCTGTCGTCCTGACGGTGACGACAGTGGGCGCGGAGAAAGGTGTGGGGTACGCCGACGTCCTGAGGACCGTAAAGGCCTCAGTCGACCTGATGGCCCTCGACATTTAGGGGGGGCTCCGGTGCAAGAACACTCGCACCGGCGCTCGCCTCCTCGAGGTCTCCGGCGCCTCCAGCGGCCCCAAAGCCGATGCCCTAGCGGCTAAGCTGCGGGAAGCCCTGGACGCGGAAGCCGTCCGCGTCACCAGGCCTACCAAATGCACCGCATTGCGCATCTCGGGTTTGGATGACGCGGCCATGACGGAGGAGGTTATTTCTGCCGTCGTGGAGGCGGGCGGCTGTCCCCATGACCAGATCAAGGCTGGAGAGATCACCTTCAGCCCCACTGGTCATGGCACGACAGTCGTCCAGTGCCCCGTCGCGGTGGCTTTGAAAATAGCGGACGGACGAAGCCTCCTTGTAGGGGGCTTCTCAAAGGCGCAGGTGCACCTCCTGCGTGCCCGGGAAACGAGATGTTTCCGTTGTATGGTGGTAGGGCACGTGGGAGTGCAGTGCACAGCGGAAGACACCGTGGGCGACCGGTGCTTCCGCTGCAGCCTGCCCGGCCATAAGGCCAATGGCTGCGAGGCCCCGCCTCGCTGTTATAGATGTGAGGCGGAGGGCAAAACGGCGGACCATCGGGTCGGCAGCCGTACCTGCGCTGCCTCGAGGCCAAAGCCTCGTCCGTCCGCTGGTGGCAGCGGGGGAGCCGCTTCTGCGCGGCCAAGTTCGCGGCGGGATGCTGACATGGACGTCCATTAATGTACGCCCATGTCCGCATCCTGCAGGTGAACCTGAACCACTGCTGCGCTGCTTAGGATCTTCTGTACCAGAGCATCGCGCAGTGGTCCATTAACTTGGCTGTGGTCGCCGAGCCATACTACGTCCACCCGGGAAGCCCGGTGGACCAGGACGGCTCGGCCTGTTGTATATTTGGGGGTTTCGCCGCGGACACCTCGCGCCTTGTATTCATTGCAAGCGGCCGGGGGTGTGTTGCGGCGGAATACGAAGGGTTTGCGGTTGTGTCCGCCTACATCTCGCCGACTCTGGACGAGCCTCAGTTTGAGATATGGCTCACTGAGCTCGACGTCGTCTTCGCTGCGTGCCGTCCTCGCCCTGTCCTGCTCCTGGGAGACTTCAACGCCTGGAGTGTGGCGTGGGGCTCCCGGGAAACTAGGGACAAGGGGAGGCTTCTTGAGGACTGGACCAGAACGCGTGGTCTGGTAGTCCTCAACCGGGGGAATGTCGCCACCTTTTGGCGGCGGGGGACGGAGTCGATCGTCGACATTTCTTTCGCGACCCCTGCCCTCGCCGACCGTATTTCAGGCTGGCGCGTGGAGGAGGGTGTGGAGACGCACTCGGACCACCGGTTCATCCGGTTCGATGTTGCGCCCCCACCTGGCCTCCCACAGCCAGTCGAAAATCCCCCGGATCCGCGTTGGGCCCTTCAACGTTTAGACCGGGAGGCTCTCCTGGAGGCGGCAATCGTGCAGGCCTGGATTCCGGCGCCGGACAGGCCTGCCGATGTGGAAGCCGAAGCGGAGTGGTTCAGGAGAGCCATGTCGCAAATCTGTGATGCGGCGATGCCTAGGGTTACACCCAGACCGGCAAGGAAGCAGGTGTACTGGTGGTCGCCGGAGATTGCACAGCTGCGCACAGCATGCACAGCTGCGCGCAGCATGCATCTCCGCCCGCCGCCAGTACACCAAGTTTCGCCGGAGGCATCGCCGCCCAGACGACGCGGCAGCCCGAGAGGCGGAGCTTTATCAGGCATACAGGGAGGCCAAAGGTATTCTCCAGGAGACGATAAAGCGGGCCAAGACGGCGGCCCGCGAGGAGCTCCTGGAGACCCTTCAGCAGAACCCATGGGGACGCCCGTACCTACAGGTCAGAGTGAAACTCCGACCTAGGGCGCCCCCACTGACCCAGAGTCTCCAGCCGCAGCAGTTGGAGCGGGTCATGGACTCCCTGTTTCCGACGAGCGCGGAGGAGCACGTCCCTCCGCGCATGGCTCCGTCTCTGCCCGACGCGGATAGCACCAGCGAAGACGACTTACCCGAAGTCAGGGTGGGGGAGCTAGGGGCGGCAGTACTCCGGCTTAAACGCCGGAAAATCACTGCCCCCGGGCCCGACGGCATTCCTGGCCGTGCATGGGTCCTGGCCCTCGAAGAACTCGGGCCTCGACTGATGGGGCTCTTTAGCGCATGCCTCGAAAGGGGCCAGTTTCCCAAGGTGTGGAGGACGGGGAAACTGGTTCTGATCCGTAAGGCGGGGCGGCCGGTGGACTCACCGTCCGAATACCGGCCGATCGTGTTGCTTGACGAGGTGTGTAAGCTCTTTGAGCGAATTATCGCGGAACGCCTCGTCGAGCATCTCACGAGTGTGGGGCCAGACCTGGTGGATAACCAGTTCGGTTTCCGTCGGGGACGCTCCACCGTGAGCGCGATCATGCGTGTGAAGAGCCTGACGGAGGAAGCAGTCTCACAGGGCAAGGTGGTGGTGGCGGTGTCTCTTGACATCGCCAACGCTTTCAACACCTTGCCATGGAGCTGCGTTAGGGAGGCGCTCGTGTATCACAGAACGCCTCTCTACCTCCGTCGTATTGTTGGGGCCTATCTCTCGGAGAGGGCCATAGCTTTCCCCAGCTGGCTCGGGCCAGCTCGGCGAGATGTGTCGTGCGGTGTTCCACAGGGGTCGGTCCTGGGGCCGCTTCTGTGGAACATCGGCTACGACTGGGTGCTGCGGGGTGCGTTGCCTGAGGGCGTCGGCGTAACGTGCTACGCCGACGATACCCTCGTCACGGCACGGGGTGCAACGTACCAGGAGGCAGCACTCAAGGTCACGACGGGTGTTGCTCAAGTCGTGGGTCGGATACGGCAGCTGGGACTGGAGGTGGCCTTGCACAAGTCCGAGGTTCTGTGCTTTCACAGACCTCGGAACGGTCCACCTGAAGGTTCCAGCATAAGTGTGGGAGGCGTTAGCATCGGCATCAAGCCCTCGATGAAGTACCTAGGGATCGTTCTTGATAGCCGATGGAACTTCGGACCACATTTCCAAAGTTTGGTCCCTAAAGTGACGGGGGCATCAGTCGCGCTTTCGCGACTCATGCCCAACCTAAAGGGACCCAACGCCTCCTGCAGGAGGCTGTACCTGGGGATCGTGCGGAGTATGGCCCTATACGGGGCTCCCGTATGGGCGGCGCGGTTGACGGCCAACAACTCAACGCTCCTTAATAGACCGTTGAGGACCTTGGCCGTCAAAACAATAAGAGGGTACCGCACGATCTCCGGAGAGGCTGCATGTCTCCTAGCCGGGACCCCTCCATGGGACCTGGAAGCGAGAGCCCTTGCGTCATTGTTCCAATGGCGCAAGGAGGCGCTGGAGCGGGACCACAGGCCTACGAGACCCACAGTCCCACAGATCTCGAGAAATCGAGGACCGGCGGTCCCAACTCCACCAGGATCTCATGGAGTCATGGAGGGTGCGACTTGAGCAACCCAGATGGGGTACCACCATCATCGCGGCGGTGAGACCGATCATAGACGATTGGCTGCAGAGGCGGCATGGTGACCTCACGTATCGTGCGACGCATATCGTTACCGGGCATGGATGCTTCGGTGGCTATCTGTTTCGCATCCATCGTAAGGTCACACCCAGGTGTCAACACTGCCAGGTTTCCGACAACGACACTGCACTCCACACGTTGGTGGAGTGTTCTGCGTGGGCGAGTCAGCGCCGGGACCTCGTAGTGGGTCTGGGCGTGGATACCCTCTCGTTGGAGACCATGCTTCAAGCCATGGTCTCCAGCATGAGTAGGTAGAACGCGGCCGTGTCCTTTTGAGAGCAAGTTATGCTCGCGAAGGAGGCGGCCGAGAGGGAGAGGGAGCGTACCCTCCCCGCCGAGTTCCGTAGTCAGCGGCGAGGGCGCCGCAGACTCATCTACGCCCAAGACCATCGACCTCCATGATCGGGCCTGAGGACGGCGGGATCGCCACCCGTCGTTCTTACAGAAGCAGGCTAGAAGGGTTGCGTGCTGCGGGGCCTTTGCCCCATAGCACGCAACCAGATTCACTCACTGACGCGGGATAAAACCCTACCCCAACGACGCGGGATTCTCATCCCGACCTAACCCCCGCAGAGACCACAGAGGTGGTCAAAGTTCGCCGGACGCCACTGGAAATACGTTCTGCTTGTAACCAGAGACGCCCGGCAACGGACGGTAGAGCGGCCGCGGCCATGGCCCGCGGAATTAAAATAAAATAAAAAAAAAAAAAGGTGGTATTATGAAGTCTATTTAATTTGGTCACTCATTTGGTATTAGGAATACAAAGTATTTAAGCATTATCAATATAATTGTTCCTTTACCTGTAAAATATTTGGCACGGCTGTTATTTTTTATTTATTTAATCCTTTTTTAGTGACATAAATAACGTCCTTTTTAAAATGCTTTGAACAAACAACAGTAGAATTATTAGGTTTAAACATTTCATCTTCTCTTTCACGTGCTATAATACGCCTCCATTTTTCTTTTCTTATTGCATTATGGGGAAAACTACAACAAAATAAGATATATTCAAAAAATATATCAAACAGTATTCAAAACATTCAAAATAAATACTCGTAAATGACGACTCCATCTTTCTGTACGAGACTTGTTCTAACATTGCGGTGTGAAGTTGCGCGCTTGCTCGGTGTGAAGTTGAAGTGAGTGAGAACACTCACTTCAACTTCACACCGAGCAAGCGCGTAGTTTGCACAGTTAAAAATAACCATAATATTCTTAAGCAGTGCATTGCTGCACATGAAAAGCAATTAACAATGTGAACTGATTTTTACTTGTCGAAAGTATGACATTCCATCCTCTGTTTTCACTCTAAAAGAGTAGTTTTTTGCATTTTTTAAGCGAACACTTTGTCATCGTGAAACGTCTATACTACCAGCGCGGTCGCAAAGCGACTGAAGCAAGTGTGCAATTTTCGATAGTGGTGGACCGAGTTGAAGTGGTGCCGTTTTTAAAGCACTGATCGGTAATCTAGGTATTTTTGATCTAAGAAACAGGGTATCTATCAACTAACACAAAAATATATCAATACCTATTATTTATTAAAATTTGGGTTATTCCTTAAGACAAAGAAATAAACTTAACAATTTTAAATAGATAGAGCTGATAGGTAAAGTTATTCAAAACCAGTCAGATAATAATAATGATCTTACTATGGTATTAATTTATGTACTAACATTTAAAGTGGATGATTGATGAATATTGATAATAATTTATAAGTTTTCAAAATGTAGGTACACAGACACTTTATTGTTTTTTTAATGAGATTTCTTGCAACCCAATATACGATTTGGGCAATCGTTACGAAACAGGCGTGACCATTAAACAATAAACGGAAGGGTTATTTTCGCCAGCCATAGCGTGTGGATGATGTTATTGCTTTACAGAACGACTTTCAAGGCATGTGTGGTAGGGTTAGATGTTTATAACCTATAAATATAATGGAAAGTGGTAAAAGATTATTACGTAGAGCTAAAAATATTGTGTTGCGTGGCAACATTACTAATTTCAAGAAATGGTACTTAATACATTATAGTATTTGCCTGTCTATAAACATACTAGGAAGTACCTACTTAAGAAACCCCGTAGGTATAATAAGTTTGTTAAATCAGTAATGAGTGTAAAACAACAATAACGTGGCCGTAACTTTCAGTGACATCTTGTCGATGAGTTAAAGTCGACACTGCTAGGTCGGCTGGAGTACTATTGCTGGTGTCTTTTAAATGACGAGTCAGGAACGATTTATTGTGGTCGTCAAAATGGAGGAACCAAGTCTTGGATTTCTGTCACACAAATATATGTGATTAATACCATTAATCTACAATTTGCTACCATTGCTATAACTTTAGCTACCTCTACATTACGCATATATTTGAACAACTTCTTGGTCCCTATATTATGATGTCAAGATGGAGGGACCAAACTGATGCATAGCTCCCTGGACTGTTCTACCTAGCTAGTATTTTAATACCTTAATCCTACCTTAGTAATATTCATTTTGATTGACCGAAACATTTATCGTTATAAAAATAATAAAAATATCGAGTTATGCAAATTGGTCCCTCCAAATTGACGGTTTAATAACTCAGTGCGACAAGTAGGTAGGCTACATTTTTTCTATTTTGTAAGGATGAATATTTAATACCTATTTACTACCTTCAAATGATGTAACATTTCTTACCTTATAGTTTATTTTTATGAGCCAAAATCTAAATTACGCTCTAAAATAATTGTTTAATATTATAATTCGTCTTGAAGTTAAAATGATGTTAATAATGATGATGATGTTTAATAGTATAATATCATTATAATTAAGCAAATAAAACTGGAATAACTAATCATACCAATTATATTTTTTTATTACAACCATAGACAGAACCCTTCCTTCCTTTCAAGTTTTAGATTTTAGCTCATAAAAAGAAACTATAAGGTAAGAAATATTACATCATTTGAAGGTAGTAAATAGGTATTAAATATTCATCCTTACAAAATACAAAAAAAGTAGCCTACCTACTTGTCGCACTGAGTTATTAAACCGTCAATTTGGAGGGATCAATTTGCATTACTCGATATTTTTATAACGATAAATGTTTCGGCTAATCAAAATTAATATTACTAAGGTAGGATTAAGGAATTAAAATACTAGCTAGGTAGAACAGTCCAGGGAGCTATGCATCAGTTTCGTCCCTCCATTATCATAATGTAGGGACCAAGAAGTTTGTTCAAATATATGCGTAATGTAGAGGTAGCTAAAATTATAGCAATGGTAGCAAATAGTAGATTAATGGTATTAATCATATATATATATATATGTGTGACAGAAATCCAAGACTTGGTCCCTCCATTTTGACGATCACGATTTATTAATATTTAGTTATTTACTGTGATTTTTCTCTCTCGAATCGACAGATGTTTATTGCCTCATCTCGAATAAATAAATCTTCAAGGGCTGACTGAATGTTTACGTTCAACAGATCTCATTCTTTATTATGGATGAAGGTAAGTAAAAATAAACAGTTCACCGTCATACATCGACCTAACCTTAACATAAATAAATGTACCAACACAAAGCGGTGTTCAACATACAGTTACCGTACTCAGATGATGAGTCTGAAGCTATAGGTTATAAGATTTAAAGGTCCCGGAGTCTGAAAGAATATTTCTATGATCTGCACGGCTTCAAAAAATTGGTTGTTTATGTAACATGTGTTACTTACAAATATTTAAATAAGTATATTTATTCGTGAGATCCAGAAAAAAGCATACTAAAGAATATCTTTATCAGACTAATGATCTAGGTTATGAAGGCAAATTAGAATCATTAGTGTGCAACACTAAAATTACACCACAAGCCATCTAGGCACTTGCAAAAGCGTCTATAAAGTAATCCTTAAACGTCTCAGCAAGTTTAAAATGATTAACTGCCAAGCCGAGTATTTCAACAACCACTCAACGTTTCAATATTAACAAATGATCCCTTCGTGGTACCATCAATAAGCTACTTCCTCATGCGGGTGCCTACGAATGAAGTGATGACAGTAATGAATACCACACACAATTTTCCCGTGTGCATCACTGGAGGTTAAGTGATTCGACCAAAGGAAATGAAACAGTATATTATATGCCTCCACATGGCTTAATAAGACCAATAAAACTAATAGAACAGACCGTAGTTTTAATAGATGCCTTATTAAATGATTGAAGCCACTTTCTCTTGACTGCTTTGTCATAATGCAATTTGGAAATAGGCCTAACTCAAATTATATAGTCGTCCGACACTAAATGACGTCTGTGGAGATCGCGATCTATCAACTAGCAGGTAATATTTGAAGCCCGAACTATATTAATTTATTACCAAGCGGCTACATTTATTTTAAATAAAGTCCCTTATATCAAAGGGATTATAACAGTTGTCTATATTCAAAGTGTTAATCCTTTGACAAATTCAACTGGCTGTTCTTTTTATACAGTCAAATTATATTCCGTCGTTACAGATTAGCGTTCACTAAACCACTAGGGTGTGACTAGGAAAGGGTTCAATACGATTGAGGGGACAACCCCATGTTTGATCGCAAGGACACTATTTAAGCATTACTGAATAATAATGACCACACACTTGCATACATCAGTGGTATTACGACAAAAACCTAGTTTTAATTTTATACGTTTGACTGTTTTGGACACATTAGCAACATTTTTTAATATGGCTCTTATAATATTTATGGTAAAAAGATACATAGACGATGTGAGTCATGTCACTATGAAGGTTTAACATGGATTGCATATGTTCTATTTGATATCTTAAGATAGAAATTTTAAATAAATCACTAAAATATTTAATAAGTAGTAAAATATTTTTCCTTTTTGCTCAACTACCTACTCTTACATTGAAAATAAGTACCTAAACACAACACTCATACAAACTTAAAAACGTATAAAAGTGTTCTTCACCTCGTCCTAGTTTGAATCACGCTGGTATGCCATGCTATAATATGGTATGAAATCAAACGATACCTTAAATAGAACTGACCCGATTCCCCAAGGCAAAATCGGCAATATTTTAACTTCACATTGCATTTTGTACGTATATTGAGTTTTCCCATTAAACTATTCTTTCTCTCGCTTGTGAATAGCAGCGAATGATTCAGTCCAAAGTTATGTACAAAATTAAAATTGGACGCGTTCATGTTATGTTTTATAGTAGGCATCATACTTGTCTTATTACTAGAAGAGTTTATGCATACCCTCATTCATATCATATTTGAGAAACTTTATTTATACTGTTAATGGGGACTTCGTGGAGCATATATTGGTTGAACAATCATCTTTTTTATCATCATCATCCACTTGTTCACTAGCTAATTATATTAACTTTAAAATAGACCGTTTCACCTCATGCCTTCGCATTATAGTGGTGGATTTCATAAATATGAAACGCACAGTAACATTAATTGCTGTTAGATATACATAGATTAAAACAAAATAAATTTTCATTTTTTTTTTTCAGAAAAACTTAAAAGCCTTGCCTTGGTTAGTTTTTATTTTGATATAGTTACAAAGGTTGCTAGTTACAAAGGTTGCTTGTATCGAGTTCTATAGTGTATATCTACATATCTGTCACGTCGTTATCTCATTACGTCATTTCATTACTACTAACTACTACTTCAAACATGGTTTGTTTTCACATTATACATATATGGCTACGTAGAACTTCGACCTTGAATATTTAAGTGGATATCCATTACCTACACATATCGATTGAATTGGGATTAAACGTAAGTACGTCACACTCACCATCCTAGAACATTGTTGAAGGGAATACCCGAGTCTTGGACATAAAGCAGTCAATGAGACACCGTGTGGTTTTAGTTGGTAGAGTCGGACATGACCACCTTACAAAAATAATTACGTCATCAAGTGCAAGGCTCTGATGATGAGCAATAGTAAGCCTTTTAGGACTCTGAAAAGAGATTCATTTATGTTTACATGAGCATATTATAATACTGGGGTACCAGAGCACAGATTACTGAGAACGGAATCCTCTGTGCCCTGAGTAGGAAGAGACAGTATAGGTACTAAGAGAGAAATTAAAAAAAATAGTTCCGAATAAGTCCTTTGTTACGAATCTATTTATCATTGTTGTTGGATGTGCTGCTGCTGCATCGGCTGAAGGCCTCAAACGGCGTAAATATGTTAACCTAGCAGGTGATTACATATTTGAGCCGTTTGGGGTTGAGACACTGGGGTCATGTGGTCCGAGTGCTCGTCGCCTTTATAGAGACATTACTAAACGCTTATTCGATGCTTCTCAGGACCAGAAGGCTGGCTATTTTCTGGCTATCCAACGTGGCAACACAGCCAGCATTCTGGGAATCTTCCCAGTTGGCAATGACGCGGAGGATTTTTTAAACGAAATTTTGTAATGTAAATATTTTTAGTATATAATTATGTATATTGTAATTCTTATTGTAAATAAAATTTTCACCAGTAATTTGTTGTTAAATAAACTCATCAACACTGTTTTCGTAGTTTGTAATGTCGAAGCTGATGATTCAAAAAACGGTTACCCGATATAGTCATGATAATAGCAAATTCCACACTATGCTGGCGGCTTAATTCAGTGATTAAAAAGTGGCGGAATAAAAAGAACCAGCACCTACTTAATGGAAATTAGTTTAGGGGTGTCCAAGTGTACTGATTCTCCGAGTTCACTCGCTTTTACAAATAGGAGTTCAACAATCTATACCAGGCGTTTCCTTATTATAGTAATCCTGTAAAATGTGAAATAGTATATCGATATCAGTTTCCTTATTTTCGATAAGTAGGTACCTACTTAATATAAATTCGATAATAAGCGAAGTCGCCGAAATATAGAGGCAATGGACTGTGAATCATAATATTATGCTTTATCAGAAAATAGTGATGTTTATAACAGTATCGATAACAATAGGAACATCCCTCAGTTATTGCGTTTATGGACAGGGCACGGAGGGCATTGAACTTTGATGGCAGACGAAGCTTTTCGCGTCTCGCCCTTCTTGCCGCCCGCCCAGCTGACAATCGTATACGAATGCAATACTTATAAATTTTGTGGTGCAAAATTCTTTACTGACGATGTATACTATTAAATTCATTAAAAATATACTGCACGGATAAAAGTTTAATGAACTGCCAAAAATCGTGCTCAAGTAGCTCTGCCACAGAATACTCACTTGAGTTTAAGTGTTATTAAGGGTGTACCTACTCACCTCACCTATTCAAAGACATTCATAATGCTTATGACAATTTTTTCAGATAGAATTAACAATAGGTTTTATGAAGATTTTTATGGCAGTTATGGAAAAATCAAGGATTTTGTTACACGTCTGGCAAGAATAAAATCAGGCCTCCACTGACCACACGGCCATCACTCTAAATGTAGAGGAAGTCTTCCAAAAATTGCAGACAGATCTTCATTGGGATGGACATCGTCCAATTGTGACCTTCCAAATATATCGAGATGCATGCGAATGGGTGGAATTCAAATAGTAGTATCTTCATCAGTGGTTGCCTTTTCTGTAATAATCAAACTGTAAGTATACCATAATGAAGAAATGGGTTCACACCAGCGACAGCAAAGCGAAAATGAGGTTACATTTCAAAAGTAAAGACTGCTTCATACGAACAAGTGCAAAGGCGGACTTCCTTTGTCCTTTTGAGCGTTCCTTGTGTTGTTGACGGCATACGGCACGGCCCGTGTGCACGCCAAACGCCGCACTTGATTGCACTTTCGCTTTCAATACATATCGGACAGCAAGTGTTAGTGTTCACTGCACGTGTACACTACCTGGTATAGCTGTTACATGATGTTTGAAAGCGGACGGATGTCTTATATCTTTGTAACTAATTAAGAGATGTGATTTATTGACATTACTTAATGACTGAACTTAGTGCAGTCTCAATTTGACGAAGAAGGTATAGAAGGTAAAGCGAGTTGGCAGTTAGATGCCCCAAAAACTCAGTATGCTGACAGCTAGCAACAAGCCAGAACATTACCGCTTAACCAACAGATTTTCTCTTACATTTGTTAAAATTCAGAAGCTACAACTCCAATCTGAGCACGTATAGCTGCGAGACAAAACAAGATACTCACCTAAATATGTAAAATGTAGAGCAAACTAAACTTACAAATGGATGGATAGTACGGAAGTATGTAGCTATTTGCTTTGCATAACAACTTATGACATGCGACATAGAACTAAAAGAGAGTAATGCGTTTGTCTCAAATTGGCATGGTTAGTTCGCTCCACTCTCGTAGGAAATGATGACAAATAGGTAATTGCCGTGTAGTTATTATACAATTCTACCGCTTTCTTATGAAGACTCTTTATACTTGTGGATATTATCTATAATAATGTAGGTACCTAACTACTTAGAGTACTTTCCATTCGGGAGTTTAAATCGTAGTCAATAAACTAGTACCTACCTATTTTCACCTGCAGGTGCCTGCAGTCAACGTATGCAACTGCGTGATTAAATAGACAACTTGTTTTAGAATTTGAGAGTGACCCTCAACCTCTAGATTTCGTTATAGCTTTTCATCAAGTTGCCGAACCAAACATCGTAATCCCCTCAATATTCGTATTCCGTCTTCTGGAGGTAATCTAAGCCTTAACTCTACATCACTATCAGATAAACGATGAATATAAAACAAAGGAAGCAAAGACGGAGATAATTGCTGATAATTGGAAAGCTTATTTGTTTTTTTTGTACTAGTATCAAGTAAAAGTATTTGGACTATTTTGACTACTTATGCGAGGTCTATGGGGTTGGATAATAGGTTGCCGTGAGAATTGGAAATGCTCGCAACATAAAGATAGACTTATTTTTATTTAGTAGTGGGGAATATTTGTCCTTCATACTCCATGTATAAAATTTACTATAATTAGAATTTTATGATCAAGTATTTATCAACAATGCTCAATACTTACATGAATAAAATGATCCAATAAATTTACACAAAAACAACGAAAACTGAAATATTTATTACGAACTGGATTTAACAAGAAAACACAATAATTAATTACTTAATTATCTTTTTCTAGGACCCGGCTACTACAAACCTACAAATAGGAATTATTCTCAATACCACCAGTTACCACAGTACCAGGTTGTTTTACTACGCATTAAATTATAATAACTCATTCATTCCGCAAATAAAAACAAACAGATGACCACATAAGTACACAAAATGAACGACGTATTGCTGTTCAGAGGTAAATTAATAAAAGAAACTACGTAGCTAGTCGGTGAAAATGATTGCGACACAACTACTCGTTAAATCGATAAACTGTTCTTCGAATAGTGTGAACGTTTGCAATGTTTAATTCATACGGCATGCATTGCAAATACATTTCCGTATTAATAAACGCAGCGATATTGAACAGAATATGGGCCACGTTAATATCTTTGACATCTAAGTTAACCACGTCCACCAGTAAATGCACCTACTCACTGATTAACTAGGTTTAGGCACAGAGGTGCAGAACTTTTTTGTTAGAACTACAGTGTTTTCAAAGTGGAAAAAATCAGACCTCATCTACTTTACACTGTGCCAGTGCGCCTAATACTATGAAAACACTGATCTGCATGCAAACTACCGCTTATTAAGTATGCAGATCGTGCACTAGATAGGATTGTCGCCATCGCCACCCAAGGCGCTGCTAAGCTGTAGCCGGTAGCTAGCTGTATAAGCTACATGTATCCATCCTACGAATCCGTCCACACGTCCATGGCAAATTTTGAATGCTGATAGCATACTTAATGTTTCACAACAGATAACGTACTTATAAATATGCAGAACAATGCATAGTCTCTACAATAAATTCTACGGGAGACAATATTAGCTGCTTTTTCGAAGGTAAGGCTAACTGTTAAATTATGCACTATTATTGGTATTAATTGTATGTTAGCATATTAAGGTATAGGTAGTTGCGCCACTTGCAGATGAGGTTAGCTTATGCTCCAGGAAGGGACCAGCAAAACGCATTCATCACTTTTATTTAAACTGTTTTCAGTGTTTGACATTGCACAAGTGTTATCATCAGTTATGAACTCAGTTAAAGTGTTTGTCTTGCAAACTTTTATTACATTTTTAATGCCACCGACATCATGACAGGTGTGTTTTTATCGTTCTCATGTTCCGGAAACTGGCCAAAAATAAAAAATGCATTTCTTTTCATTGCACGCATTTCATTTCAATACTCGGTACGTTTAATCACATAAGCCAAGTCCCAAGTCGTCATGCATTTGAAATTCTGGATTTTTCCTTTTCAATATCTGGGGAAATGTTTAATTCCAACTATTTGTAATTTGTAATGTGTAAATCCCAGTTTTACTAAACTGACTGAGCTTTAGACTACAAAATTACTAAGCCTGTAAGGTTATTCGCCCAATGGACAGAATCAATCATTCTTCACTATAAATCAATCTTTGACCTCTTTGTGCAATGAGTTGTATATTATGAAACCGATTATTCCATCAATCAAGATATCTACGAATATTTGATTTGGTGTAGATAATCAAATCAAATTGCAGTAAGGATAATAAAATATTGAATAAAATGGTGCGTATATCTACAATCAAGAAATCACGATCTTCAACCGCAAATTAAAACTCAATGTTCGATTTACGATACGAATTCGTCTTTCTGAGAAGAAAGGAATCTGCGCTCAGTGCAATAAATACAGCTCCTCCATATAAAAAACTTGGATCCAGGTAGATATCATGATGTGGTCCAAATCTTAGGGTGTCCCTGAGATCGTATAGCATAGTACTACGTTAGGATTTTTTCAATTGGAACTGTAGACGATTTAGATACTTTAAGACCATATTGTTAAAATTCTGTGACAGATTCTACCACGTTTGCTTCACCCCGGAACATTATCCACACTGATTACAGTTCTTCTACAGAGGACCTCGGTAGGTACCATACTTATAGAAATCTTACGAGACAGCACAATAGAAAAGTGTCTCGTATACGTGCGTGTTTGAATGATAAACTTTTAAAAAATAAACCAAGTCGGTCGCCTTCTGAAGCTATTTATCAAAGCGGAGCTAATCTCTAATTCATATTCATATGTGAACAAAAATTTCCAACTACTCTATTAGAATTACGTAGTAGATTAAACACAATAACATTATAAACAATAAGTATTTCCCGTAAGGTTATCACTGAAATTAAAAACATCAAACTATAATATCTACGGCAACTTTTTAGACAGATGTATAATTTGAGCTCTCTAGAAAAAAACGAGAACGCACATATAAACCAAGGATATCAGGTGTTGGAGACCTACATCAGTGCAATACATCATTGTGATCAAATGTCATGTCATAATCAAGCAGCGTGAAAGCTGGACATACTTAATGCTTTTGTTCGTCAAACTACGCACATTTAGTGCGTGTACGTACCAAATGATAACAAGCCGTGATGAAACACTACATAGGTATCCAAAATGTTAATGCAACAAACGATAAGACGTAACAGGGTTTTGATTATGATACTTAATTTCAAATTATAAACGTGATCAAGCCGAATGATCTTACGATGAGCTATGGTTACGATTTTAATACCGTTTTCATAGATGGCGAGTTTTTCTTGTATGGCAGGTGCAGTTTTACGTGCTCGAGCTTCGCACATTGTGAGGACGGATGCGGGTGAGTGCCGACGACAGAATGTCTCGATACAGAAGCCGGGCAACATGTCACGGCCACCTAACAGGATTAACTTACCTGCCCTACTACGCAGGTAAAACTAATCTATATAAGCTACATCTTTGAAGTTAACCGGCTTATATTCATTTGTTTGATTTTGAGCAGAGTCAAACATACTTGAATAAGATTACCTAGGAATGGAAACTAATACCTATGCGATAACGAAATGGTATAACGTAACTAAAAGCGCAAACATTAAAATTTATTAATAGGTTCCGACTCTTACTACTATCTGTACTATTTCATATTAATTAATAGGGCGGTGTTAGCAACATGAATACCACATTGGACGGATACTCATTGCATCCTTTTTAGAAGATCTACCACCAATATCAAAAGTAGGTAACATACCTCGAAAACTAAATTATATACTGCCTTAAATACCTAGGTTTCAAGGGATAAATAAGTAACGAGTCCGGCTCAAAGGGTCAATAATCTAGGTTGGTAAGCCTTTCACTACAATGACGTGTCCAATGAATGAAGGTGTCGCAGATGGATGAGAATAATGAATGATAGCGACAGTAGATGCATGCCAGGTGCTGTAAACTTACAGTTAAGGGCATTGATATAGAATTCTATAGAGAGATAAATTAGGTAGAACGACTAATACACCTACATCATGACATATTTACATTGGCCCAAGACCGGGCAGGTTCATGTTTATTACACGTTGTTATAACAATTATTTAATACATAAACTCCTCAGTGTCGCGAAAATAAAAGTCGGACCAACAATCTGATTGGTGAAACTAGGACGCACAATATGCTTTTGCCTGCCCCTTCAAAAAACACGAGTCCTACGAGTTTCTTGAAAGGCTTGTGTGTGTCGCAAAGGAGTTAGGTACCTACATACAAATGGCTACGTGAGTTTAGGACAGGTTCATAAAAAGTGTCTATTTATAAACGTTTATTTAAAAAGTATACCCGCCCATATTTTATATTAATGTCTTTATCTCTTAACAAGTACATATTAATCTATATTAATATGGATTATTGTTTGTAATCAGAAGAAGATTGGCACATGGCGTCGAGTATTGAATAAATATCACTAGACATCTATATATTTAATACCAACGACAATTTGTCTGTCTGTCCGTCCGTCGCGTTTTTCAATTATAATTAATAATACATACATTTGCATGAAATATTAAAATATTCTTTTTTTATATTTGAGGCGATACAAAGTTCGCCGGTATAACTAGTTAAGATTAACACTTGAAGCAAAATATTCAATACACCGCCCCAACTGAGTTGAATAAAGGGTACACTTTGGTTCCGTCTTCGATAACATAGGATAAAAGGCTTACAAAAAGATTACAACGGAAATTATGCATTTTTTTTGTTGTCTGATTATTTGTCTATTACTCCGGGAATTTTTCTTATGTAGTCGCCGCGTTGGAGATACATTGACGCATATTGTCTGGGGCAGCAGGACGGCTTCGAGGGGGACTCCCGGTTCTTAGATGGAAAACGGGCCGGACTAACCACTACTTCTCCTTCGCCTTCTTAGCCAAACCCCGGGATAGGCTGAATCTGGCATGACGTAAAAACGGCTTGATCGAGTATGATGAAATTGATACATACGACACTATTTTGATGTCCCTAGCAATTAAAAGGACAATTTTATCCAGTTAAGTATATTTGTTCCTGCGAGCGACGAGGCAGGAAATCTAAAGTAGCGGACGTCCTAGTATATCAAAATAATAGGTATGGTACATATGTACATACAAACATAATAATATTCATTTTACTACCATACTTATGTACTGATCTATTTATTAAAAATTTAACGGTTTTGCTTAATAAGTAACAACAAAACAATTACAATAATAACTACGTACGTCATTCTAAATAATAGATACCTACTTAATAAACCACCTGCTTTTAGTCGGTAAAGGCATAGATTTAATTCAACAAATTGGCTGAAATAAAATACATTACTTTATTTTTCAGATGGTTCTAATCAGAGGTTGTAAACCATGCACAAAAACAGGATACACAATTTCTAGATAATCAAATGTAAAAACTTACCTTATTAATAATATATCACGGCACTTAATACTCTTCTATTTTATCCTCACAAAATATCGGAAGAATACTTTACGAATGAAAGGTATATTAAACGTATTTTGGGATCGATGCACGAAAAAACGCTTGTAGGACTAGCGACACAACCGTGCACCTTCTTTTGATTTGATTGATAAACAAACCTGCATCGCCGTTTCTTTTTGTCGTGCGTGATCTCGCTCTAGGCGCGCGCATTTACGTATACATTGCTAGTATGAAAAATTATATAAAAGCTGGGGTCGCACTTGCGCCTGACAGGACTATGTGTCCACCATAAGGTTGGATCAATTCACTTTTGGTTTTCAGTACCTATTAAGCGTTGTACACACCTTACGGATGTCCGCGCATAGACAAGAAAAGTCTGTCCAGCAGATGTGAAAGCGTTGTACACATCTTTCAGATGTCCGCGCATAGACAAGAAAAGTCTGTCCGAAAGATGGGAACGGGCTGCGGCGCGGACATACGAAAGGTGTGTACAGCGCTTAAAAATCAAATGTCAAAACAAAACATTAATGACGTTTCGTTTTGATCCATCAATCAAAATCAATTGACATTTAAATTGGCGTTTGCCATTGCCAGGTTCCGAATTTATCATTCCATCAAGAAAAAATCCTATAAATTCATACATAATCGCAAAACATGGGATATACATTTCTAAAAGTAGCCTCATCCTCTATCAGGGTAAGCATTGTGTTCTTCATTGAATACATTTTTGTCCCTATTTTATCGATAGGAGTACATAGGGAATACGTCAAAGTTATGCAATGTCTCGTAATGAATGCGGTACTATACATGATGATTGCCTAGCTCTCAGCTGCGGATTAACGCGATATTTTGCGGCGACTAAATATGTGTTTTAATTATTAAACGTTTTTTGTTATTTGTCTCCGTCTTATCATAACTGGTATGACCTTCATAACCTGGAGTTATAGTAGCACCTACTTAACTGTTATCTATTTAGTCATCTATTTTAGTAGTATTTATCTATCTAGAAGCTAAGTTAATTCTTTATTATTCTATACTTTTAAAATTAGCCTACCTTTTTCATGTGTCAGTCAAAAGCAAAAAAAAAATTAATAAATTATGTTATGTTAAAATCTTTAGGATGCCTCTGGAAGTAGTGTACTTACCTACTTGGGTTATAATCCTGGAGCATTTAGTTGTAATAGTAAATATGAAATGTTAATACAGTAAATTTAATAATTTAAAATAACACCTTTATAAACTTACACCTACCTAGTCTCAGCATTGCCACGTATTTCTATATTCACTTTATCACACTATGTCCTATGTGCACAGTAAATCCATGGAGTGCTAAATAATAGATCTCTTGGTTGGTAGATAAATTTATTTATTAAATAATTTTTTTTTTTATAAATTTATTTCTTAATATAAATTTACATCATAGGCATAGTACATGTTATATATCAAAATGGTGGAATATAGTAGATATTCCAAATTTAATATTTCTTATTGACTTGGATGACAGTAGGTTTACCTTTTTACCCCTTTCAGACTTCAATACATCCTGTAATATATAAAGGGTAAGTAGTTTTAAAACCTCTTGCTTTTTTTTTGTGTAGTATGGAGGGCTGAGGCTAGCAACCAGACAGTACTCAACCACTCATGATGCTGATCTTGTGGTCATTGGTTCGGGACCTGGAGGCTATGTTGCTGCCATTAAAGCTGCTCAACTTGGCTTAAAGGTAGGAAGGAATATTAAATAATCTGTTTTCATGTAGGTACTTTTTAATTTATAGTACTTAGTATAAACTCATAGGACCAGCCAGCACATGTCCTGACAAAATATAATTTTGCTATGTTATAAATTACTTGAAAACTGGCTATTTTCTGGCCCAAAGAATAAGTATTGCCATCTAACATGGCAACACAACCAGCATTCTGGTGACTGGACTTTAATTTTACCAGTCAGTTCAGTTTACCATCATGCCTGGTCACGTAAGGCACTATATTATTTCCGGTCATGATGGTTAACTGTTGAACATTGTTTTGATTTGTAGTTCACAGATAAAAATACCCACATAGGTACAAGTTTCAATTATTTATGATTTAAATTTCAGACGGTGTCTGTAGAAAAAGATCCAACACTAGGCGGTACATGTTTAAATGTGGGGTGTATCCCATCCAAAGCTCTCCTGCACAATACCCATTTATACCATATGGCTAAACATGACTTCAAACAAAGAGGTATTGAAACAGGGGAAGTGACTTGCAACTTTGACAAACTCATGGAATACAAACGAAATGCTGTAAAAGCTCTTACAGGTGGTATTGCCATGCTTTTTACTAAAAATAAGGTGAGTGTGACCAGAAACTTATGAATAATTTTATACAGGTAATTAATTTATTTATTTTCTTTTGTGAAGATAATGTTATTGCCTTGTTATGTATGATTTCTATCTTATTTGATAAAATTTCGTCTGTATGTGTTTGTCACCAATTTCCTTCCAAACAGCTGCATCGATTTGGATGATATTTCAATGTTGTTATAATGGGGCCCTGGATGGTTTGAATTGAACACACAATTGGAACCTGGATAGACAAACTGGACTTTACGTGCTTTGGTTATTAGTGAATTAAACTTTTTCAGGTCAAACTATGCAAAGGTACAGGCACTATTGTCAGTGCTACGAAAGTTGAAGTTAAAGGCGAAAAAGGTGTAGAAACAATCAACACTAAGAACATCCTTATTGCTACTGGATCTGAGGTCACACCTTTTCCCGGAGTTACGGTTAGTTGAAATCTATAAATAAATCTTGAAATCATACCAGTATATTAATCTGAAAACTGATATCTAAACAACACAAAATAGTGATAATATTAAAATATATTTTTTTAAGATTTTACTAAGTTGGTATACCTTATTGCTCCTCAATGTTCACCAACTGTGGTTACCCAGGTGTAAATAATCTCTGAAACCCAAAAATCTAACATAATAAATGTTAATACCTCTCCATTTTCTGTGGTGATGCATAGATGCTTGAAACTATCGACTAGTAAAAACCAGCGTATTATACTACTCTAGGTAAATAGTTTGTCCAGTTTTGCTTTGGATTACTTTCATGTTACACTCATTGCTACATCCTAGCTACATGCGTGCAGAGCATCATAAGCAAAAATTTGTAATCAGAAGTGGAACGAGTGGAGAAAGAGACTTTACTTGTTACGATTAATGTATGTATATACATTAATTTATGTTATAGTTATGATAGTAGTGTTATAGTTATGATTAATGTGTATACATTAACCATAACAAAGTAAAGTCGCTTTCTCCGTCTGTTCATCCTTATGTATGCTTAGGTATATAAAATTTCACGGGCGAAGCCATTGGCGTCCACTAGTTGTATATAAAATTTTAATAATCATAATTTATCTTGTAATTTAAATACCAATTTACAGATTGATGAGAAGCAAATCATCACATCGACAGGTGCTCTATCACTAACGGCGGTGCCTAAAAAGATGTTGGTCATTGGTGCTGGTGTGATTGGTCTGGAACTTGGCTCTGTATACCAGCGGTTGGGTTCGGACGTCACTGCTATTGAATTTATGGACAGCATTGGAGGTAATAGATACTTTACTTTATAGTTTATTAATATGGGTCTGCACTATTCCTGATTTTCCTTGTAATATGTTCCTCTGGGAATTGAACATAAGAAATCTATTGAATATCAACTAGTAGTCAATATAATGATTGAAACAAAATCAGACAAATATATAGAATTGTAGATATTGTTTTTAATTAGTAATACATCACTCTACGAGTTTACTAATATTATATAGAGGAAAGATTTTATTGTCTGTTAACCGACTTCAAGAAAGGAGAAGGACAGAGTCTCAATTTGACTGTATTTTTCTTCATGTTTATTACTTCAGAACTTTCGACTGAGTGAACCGATTTTGACCCAGTTCTGACAATTTAAAGTCTGTTTTTTTTTGCTAAAATTTTTGGTTATTAGTTTGAATTAAATAGGCTCCGAAATTACTGAACCGATTTTGAAAATTCTTTCACTAATATTTACCCTAAGTGCCCCCCCTAAGTGCTTTTTATCGTAGTAATGTGTTCCTATAGAAATTGGGAACTAGAAATATACATCATGCGGGGGGAAGCCGCGGTAATCAGCTAATAGGTAATATAAATTTAATTCATAGGTGTTGGCATCGACGGCGAAGTATCGAAAACTTTGCAAAAGATCATGGCAAAGCAGGGCATGAAATTCAAGCTGGGCACTAAAGTGACGTCAGTAAAGAAGGAAGGTTCTGGAATCAAGGTGGAAGTTGAAGCGGCCAAAGGAGGCAATAAGGAAGTGGTTAGTTTTACCATATACTTTGTCAATATAGTGTGTGTGTTGTCCTGGAGAGAATAGACATTGTAATAATCTATAAGCCGCGCAAGATGACAATGGCATTGGCGGCCATGTTGATGACGTCATAGTGACATAGATTAAACTTTTCAGCGATTGATGACGTCACGGAGCGGTTATTGTGAGAAGGTTCTATCCCACTCACATCGTGCACGGCTTATAACATTGCTTCTGAACATTATTGTTTTTCTATCATATAATGATGTCCGGTAACAACTGTTGGGTAACAGGTACAAGCCTATTTGTCGTGGCAAACATCCTCGTGTTTGTAGCGGGTATAGGCAGAGGTGCATTACATACTTAGTTTTGCCAATTGTTTTATTAGCTTCAGGAGGAACGCTCATGCTGACAGCCAAGACTGATATAACATATATGACCGAGCCAGCGAAGCGTCTACATCTAGAAACTGGACAATTCAGTTTTCTTCGGTCTGTCTGTCTTTATTTATAATATGTTTTCTAGCCTTTATCGGATCTCCACAAAACGTGGCACAAGTGTTCCTTAATAAAAATTTTTTTTTAATCTAAGAAAAATCCCAAATAATGTTTCTTTGTTCACTAGGTCAACTGTTCGACCAATACTAAAATAACATTGACCAATTTCAGATGGACTGTGATGTAGTACTGATATCTATCGGTCGCCGTCCCTACACCGCGGACTTAGGCTTGAAGAACGTAGGAATTGAACTGGATGACCGCGGCCGAGTTCCCGTCAATGACAAGTTTCAGACCAAAGTTCCCGGGTAATAAAAACAGATTTCAATCCAGTTTTAAGAATGTGTGAATATACTAAGACTAAAATATCATCCCACCGATCTTTACTTCTTACTTATAGGTATATTTTTGTAAGCAAAATGGACTTTGTACTTGCATATTGTATATACTACAGTACAGTAGTACCGCCGGGCGCCACTGGAAATACATTCTAGGGTTACCGGAGACGCCCGGCAATGGACGTTAGAGCAGCCGTGGCCTTGGGCCGCGGATTTAAAAAAAAACATTACAGTACATAGTATAATACAGTATATCTATACTATAGTACTATCTACTGTATTTTACAATAACGATAGTCTTGGGCGGCCAAGAGTTGCCTTTTCAAGGGGATTTCCAATGCTCTGTCAACTGACCAAAAACTGATCTGTGAGTTCGTTTTTAGGGTTCCACCCCGAAGGGTAAAACGGAACCCTATTACTAAGACTCCGCTGTCCGTCCGTCCATCTGTCTGTCACCGGGCTGTACAGTAAATGCTGTACTCTCATGAACAGTAAAGTTGAAATTTTCACAGACGATATAATTCTGTGGCCACTATAGCAACAGATACTAAAAAACAAAATAAAACAAATATTTAAGGGGCTCTAATGATGTTTTTTCCGTTATTATAAATAATGGTACGGAACCCTTCGTGCGCAAAGCCGTAATACTTTTACGGTTTTTTGCGATTCTTATTGAAAACTCATCCTCAGTTGAAGGGTTCAGTTGAACGGGGGGCACCTGTAGACTGGCAACCGAATTTTATTTTTCATCGAAATCTGTTAAGTACTTTAATTCAGTAAAGGAAAAGACATTGCTGAGATCGCAGTTTATGATCAATAAAAAATTGTGAAAAATGATAATCTAAATTATTGTTTTTAGAATTTACGCTATCGGTGATTGCATCCACGGTCCAATGTTGGCTCACAAGGCTGAGGATGAAGGCATCGTCTGTGTGGAAGGAATTAAGGTACATTTTACTATTGTATGGTACTTCATTTGTAACTAGTTTCATAGTTATTGATAGATTTATAATCTAAAAGCCTAAGCCAAGCATTGTCTAATAATAAATAAATATTTTTGGACATTCGCACACAACATCATCTAGTCAGAACTAAGCTATAAGCTTGTGTTATGGGATTTAGACAACTGATAAACATACTTATATATTTCTAAATATATACATAATATACATGGAAGACCCCGAAACAAACATTAGTGGATTACACAAATATTTGATTCGACCCGGGAATCGAACCCGAGACTCCAAAGTCGAAAGCCGATGCACTACCGACCACGCCACCAGCAGCTGCACCTCATCATAAATTACACCGTAAATTGGTGAACGTAGAATTTTTTTTCGTATTTGTTGCATCATATTAGATGCATGACATTGTACAGTCAAGGTTCAAAAGTCCATTACCATTATTACAATGCAATGTACATGTCTTTGAATGTCCTGGCACAGATGTTACATATAGCTAAATAGAATCTGCAGTGTCAGCATCGGCATACAGTCAAGCTATTGCATTGTAATAATGGGTATGCACTTTTGAACCTTGACTGTACTATATCAGTATGTATTTCTGATTTGCTAAACAATAATGTGGTCTTTACAGGGTATGCCAGTACATTTCAACTACGATGCAATCCCATCAGTAATCTACACATCACCAGAAGTCGGCTGGGTTGGCAAGTCTGAGGAGGATCTCAAAAAAGAGGTATGTTTGTACTATATTACGTTTCTCGTAAATTATTTCAGCAAAAAAGAACGAACAAAATTATCAGAAAACTGGACTACATTGAAATGAGACCCGTGAGGAGCCATCTTTGAAATAAAAAGAATCTAAATTGTTTTTCCAGTGATAAGTTCTGAGGAAACATAAAAAAACTAATTATAATACTATAATGCACTATACTATTAGAAGGACTCGTGGTCTAATGGTAACCGACAATGTTAACACATTGCAAAGGTTAAGCAACTTCAACTCAGGCCGGTCTTAGGATAGGTGACCATTTCTTAAGACACTGAGACCCCTCCGTACTTCGGAGAGCACATTAAGCCGGTTGTCATATGAACATCTATGGCAGTTGTTAGGGGTTGAAGCCCTAAATCAAAAAATTCTCGTGGTCTAACTACAGAGCTCCGATATTGCCCTTGGGTTTTGGAAGTAAGATGGCAGTCGCTTCACGAAAAATATTGCAGTTCAGCCGAATCTCAGTTAGACTGGAAATCCGACCCCAACTGCGTTGGGTAAAGGCTCGGTGGATGAATACAATATACTATTATAGGTAAATAGCACTCACCGCCTACCGAATAGCTCGAGAGAGACTGTCGAGTCCACGTGGCCAACAACGCGATTAAGAATCGCCGTTCGTTTGTATCGCTAAAACTCGGAAACGGCCGGACCGTCTTGAAATATTCGAGATTCCGGTTCAATCCCGAACCTGATGACTTTTTGCGATTATATAGTAAATAAATGTATGCTTATATTTTTTCTAGGGCAAGGCGTACAAAGTAGGGAAATTCCCATTCTTAGCAAATTCAAGAGCGAAGACGAACGGTGAGCCAGACGGTTTCGTTAAAGTTCTGGCGGATAAAGCCACAGATGTTATACTTGGCACACACATTATTGGACCGGTGAGTATTAAGTAACTACTGCTTATTACAGTTTAAATGTATTATTTTTCAATTTTATGGTCTATGTTTTACTTTACCACTCCTTCACGCAATAGTGCGATCTAGAAATTATATATGAAGCAAAGATTGGATGAGGTCGGTATGGTCATCGTAGCTAAGTGTTTAGAGCATTCCCGTTATTAGGGAAAGGCCGCGGGTAAAAGTCCTGCTAATGACATTTATATCAGTTTTTGTAATTTATAATTTCTATCTAAATATTTAAGTATATTAGACGCAAACTTATTGCTTTCATATACAGAAATATGTAGCATGATCATGGTATTGTTTTATGTAGGTACCCAAATAAATCGTGATGTAGGTATGTACTGAAGGTGCGGTTAGTGAGTGATTTTCGGAAGTTTGGTAAGAGGAATGAGTGATTTTCAGAAGTTTGGTTAGATGAATGAGCGGAAGTTTGGTAAGACGAATGAGTGCCATTCGGAAGTTTGGTAAGACAAATGAGTATCATTCAGAAGTTTGGTAAGACGAAGAAGTGAATTTCAATCGTTTGATCGTGTTGTAAATAAAATTTAAATGATCATATATTTCCAGGGTGGTGGTGAACTAATCAACGAGGCTGTATTGGCTCAAGAGTATGGAGCGGCCGCGGAAGATGTCGCGAGGGTCTGTCACGCACATCCCGTAAGTATTATTAACACTAGCTATGGGTGTATGGTGGTCCCAAAGTCCCAATTCAACCTCACTTGCAAGTAGCACACAGACGAGGCTCTGACAAACATAAAAGATCCCGATAAGCGGCAATAGGCTCGCCACCGCCACCGTATGTGGGACAAACAAACATACTGGCAAAAAGTAGGCGTATAACTTGCCTCTGCCTACCCCTTCGAGGAATCAGGCGTCATTTTATGTATGTACCATATCCACCAGCTTTCCACATGAGTGTTTTGTATGTGTAAATGTTACATATGTAGTGAAAAATCTCTTAATTTGTCATGCAATTGTCCTAATATACAAACCTTATTGAAAAACAGACTGACAGACATACATCACGCCTATATTCCCGAAGGGGTAGGTAGAGGTGCTTTACATACCCACTCTTTACCAATAATTTTTTGGTCCAACCGAATAGGGGGCAAGCCTTTTGCCGTCACCGGGCTATAGAAAGTTCTTAACTACTTTTTAATGTAACAGCCAGGACAGGTGTTACATACAAATAAATAACTTCATTACATAATTATGTAATTTAACCGTTATTTTTGTATTTCAGACATGCTCAGAGGCATTACGTGAAGCGAATCTAGCCGCGTACTTCGGCAAACCGATCAACTTTTAATTAATGAAATGTTAACATTAATTTATGAGAACCCACTGTGTTGTCAGGGTCAATAGTGTTATGTGAAGGGTTACCAACTGTGAAAATTTATGGGATTTTGGAAAAAGTAATTTAAAACATCTTTAAATGTGTATTATGTAGCTAAGGTTATCTACACAGATAAAATAAACTATTAATACTCAAATATTTTTAAGTAGTGGACTTGTAAGAAACATGCCATTAATTACATGTCATACATATATGACAGTTTACATTATAATGGGATTTCTTTACTGTTGGTGTAAAGAAATAAGTGTATACCTATTATTCACACATTATAGTTTTTCTTTTTCTATAATCCCATAAAGTTCCAGTGTTATTGGTCACTCTAATAGGGTACATTTTGTGCTCTAAGGAATCTTGTGTGAATCTATTTTGAACGATGTTAATGTATGTCCCTTGCATTGCTTGTCGGGTGTCATTCAACTTGTAAATCAAATAAAAACAGCAAATATTCGAGCAGTTGATAGAAGTGTCATATTTAAGTCATTAAAATATTTATTAATATTTTACAGTGTAAGTGATATTTGTATTTATATTTTTTTTATTTCTTACATTGTTTTGTTTAAAACAACAATTTCATTCCGTTTGATATATTTATTATTAGACGCCTCCATCATTGTGACTTATTTAATTTTTGTAAATAGACTTTGGTAAATATAAAAGTACAATTTATTTTAGTATCATATCATTTGAGGAGTTACTTCTATGACCTTCAAGGCTCAAGCTAATATCATCGGCTCTGTCATACACTTACGAGATTAGTATGTATTCTCAGCCGAAAACATATCCTTTTTTGCAAATACCTACATATTTTAAATAGAAAACACATACGTTTTTTGGGTACTATCAGCTGAAAAAAGTACCCTTATACGCCCGTCGTTCTCCGTCTGTCCGTCCGTACGTGTCACTTTTCAATCTGACACTGACATGCTGATAGTACCCTTGGAGCATTTCGCGATTCCGCGCTTAGCGTAACCGCACTCCAGCCTTGTTTAAACTTTCGCGTAACTTAAGACAAACGGGTAGCGATTATTGAGATGTACAGGTGAATTTTTCAAGTGGGCTTGGATGGCCAAATCCGGAACTATAAGGAATAGCGAAATATGCTTAAAGGAGTCACGAGCCCGATTTTGATGAAACTTAAAACCTCATCATTAGATTTTTTTTAAAACCTATAATCCTAGCTGGGAATCGAACCCATTGATTTAGACAAAAAATCACACCCTCTATTATTACACGATACGATAGTGTCGCTGTTGAGGATCAAATTTTGAGAAGTAATGATATACGGCAAATTAAAGGAAAACTTAGAATTTTCATGAAATTCCTATTTTATGTCAATTTTGAGTCAATTTTGTTCGTAATCACAGAACTGACTATTTCGTCTTCTAAATGCTGCTCTATGGGCAGGTACAATTTGGAAGTAGAACATAATGTTGTATCTCGCGTATGGAATTAGTAAGTAGTACCGTAATCTCGCGTTTAATACACTATAAGAAACAAGCTGGCAAGTACATGTCTGTCTCTTATCACACTGGGCGGAGGCGGTGGTAGCGCGCGCGCCTCTGCCCAGTGTGATAAGAGACTAAGAGACAGACAGGAAATATGAATTTTATTAAAATTCTAAGTTTTCCTTAAATTTGCCGTATATCATTACTTCCCAGAATTTGATCCTTAACAGCAACACGTATCGTATGGTGTAATAAATAATAAAGGATGTGATTTTTTTTCTAAATCAATGGGTTCGATTCCCTGCTAGGATTATAGGTTTTTAAAAAATTTTATGATGAGGTTTTAAGTTTCATCAAAATCGGGCTCGTGACTCCTTTGAGCATTTTTCGCTATTCCTTATAGTTCCGGATTTGGTCATCTAAGCCCACTTGAAAAATTGACCTGTATACATACCTCTTTATTACCCAACGTTTTGACCCTGTTACAAGAGCCGTGGTCACGGGTAATAAAGAGGTATGTATATATCTCAATAATCGCGTAAAAGACCCGTTTGTCTTAAGTTTATAAAGAAAACATATTTTTTTAGTATAAATCGCAACAATTAAAGTCTTGGGCTGGACTGCAACCAGCGACTGTTCCCTTCCCAGGAGGAGCATTTTACCAACTGACCAAGACTCCACTAGCCCAAGACCTCTTATATGTATTAATAGCGACTTACGGCGGCGTCGCCAGAGCGCCATCTAGCAGTTGAGGAATTAACTACTAGGTAGGCTGTGCGTAATGTAGGTCGTAAATCGCAAAAAAAAAACAAGTCTTGGGGCTTTTTTTTTGGCGCGGCCTCTTACGTTCATTGCCGGACGTCTCAGGCATGCATCAGAAGGTATTTCCAGTGGCGCCCGGCGGACTTAGTCTTGGCTATAGATTTTTGCGATTTATATTGTAAAATTATTTGAGAAAATAGTTTCAAGTACAAATTTTCGCAATCTTACAGTTTGTCCCGACCGGGCATAGAACCTTATCTCTAATTTTTCCATACTCCGTTCATTTCTGTACCTTTCCTTTCATAACTATCTGCATCTTTCTTTTAATCGTACGCCAATAACTATCCACTTTTTATTTCACTTCTGTCTACTTATGTCCATCCTAAGGTTGCCTGTAAGAGATCACTCTTGGTAATAAGCCTGCCATTTGTACATACTAAATTGATAACAAGTTTCTGTATATTTTTTTGTATTGTATTGGTGTACAATAAAGCATATTCTATTCTATTCTATTCTATCCCGGTGCAGAAAGCGGGTGTACTACCGACACTTCACTGAAGTAGTAAGATAGACGAACAACTAAAACAATACATTTAGTATTAATACATTTTATTTCTATAAAATTAACAAAACAAAAAAAAATGTCAATAATTAAAAACAGACTAGAGGTTAACATAACATCAACACATTAAATAATTGTCTAACAATTAAATCTATTTGTTTATAACTGCTTGTTTTGTTTAACACAACGAGTATATAAAATTAGGCTAAGCACATAATGAGTATTGATTACAATTTTATTATAAGTCAGTACAATAAGTAGGAATAGTCATCCATCATCATCCACCGAGCTTTTCTCAACTCAGTTAGGGTCAGCTTTCCAGTCAACTGCGAATGCGGCTGAACTTCGATATTTTGCGACTGCCATTTGACCTTCACAACCCATCGAAGATATCAAAATTTTGTATAATCACATTATTGCTATATGCATCAGAGTCATTAAAAAACTAAAGGGCCCCATAGAATATCAGTCCGCCGTAGGCAATGATTTTAAATACAATGGATTTCGGATCATCGCTCAAAAGTGTCCGAACTAAAAGAGAAACAAAACGCTAAAAGAGAAACAATCGCGCGCCAGTCTTGATTTTGACAACTGAACGACAACACGTTGCACAATGCCGTACCTACTGTATTGTAAAAACGTGTAAAAACTACGAAAAAAAAGCAAATTGAAGACGGTGTATCATATTTTCAGTAAATAAGCTTTTGTTTTATTATTTGCAATTTATTATTTCACTTAAAATACAGTATTTCGTCGATAATAAATTAAAAGACAAAAGTAAATATTGCAATCCAGTCCAATACCGAAGTACCTATCTGTCTCTTTCGAACTCATCCCAAGCTCAGTAAAAAGAAAGAGACCATTTCATTTTCACTGAATAATGTACTAACAAAATGACCATTCAGATTTATTCGGATTACCGATAGCGATAAAACTATTTGGAACAAAGATTATAGTGGAGACGCCTTGGCTCTTTATGATTTTTTTTTCGTTATATGAACCAACATCTATTTCAGTTTTCCTCGGGATCCAGTACACTGTGCACAATGGAAAAATATTATTGCCCTAGCACGGCGAGAAGAATATTTTGATCCAAAAAATAACAATCTTGTTTGTTCGGCTCATTTTATGGACATAACAAAAAGAGGTCCGATCTTTATGAAACTTGTACAAGAATCCCTTGATTGAATGGAGGAGATAAGCCCAAAAATGTTTTTAATTTTCACAGGGTATCATTGTTTTGTCATAAATATAATTACACATGTCATTTTATTTCGTGTATGTACTGTTATTTTCTTTTTATTTGGATTCTCGGTAATGTATTCCCACGGGAATCGGGGCCGAGATAACTATATCTCGCGGGCGGAGTCACGGTGATCAGCTAGTAGCCAATAATTTCGTATCCCAAAAATTAACCATAAGATAAAAATAAATTAATGATGCGCAGTTTTAGCAACTAATTCAGTCACTTGAAACACGGCTATCTTGTAGTAGACGTAGCGACATAGCGTTATGAAAATAGTAATGAAAGCGGAAGAACTTTGACACCCGCAAGAAGTTTGGCATTTATAATATTATAATTAGTTAAATTCATTAATTCCCTTTTTGTTATTCATACACTACAGTTACTTATTATGAAAATGACTCGAAAAAAAAAATCTTTGTCAGTCGTTAATTAGTTTTTCAGCTTATTTCGTCTAACATAAACAAGTAATTACAATTTATAAGATTATGGAATTTATTGTAGTCTTACATTAATTATTACGCCTACGGTAGGTACATATCATGGAATCCTTAAAAGACTTTAACAAAATAAACCTACTCCATTGTTTCTATGTTCACGTAGTTCAAGTATAAGCTGTATAAGGTGAATTAGTCAGGCGGACAGATAGAAGCTACGTAATGCGATAAATTAGTGCAAACAAAAGTGAACACTATTCCGTTGAATCAAGGTTTAAATTTTAATATGAAATTTGTTTATATCTATGTATGCCTATGTATAATGTATAGGTCGACTCGGGACATTATTTTCTTGCGATTTGTTCTAGATCCTATGTCCGTTGTATTATAAGGTCTTTGGCCGTAGGATATCGGCCTGTGGGTTAGTTGAACTTGTTCGATTTCGTAGCCAACTTCAACCTTATCAAACCAACTGATACTGTTAGTCTATGGGTCCTTAAGAAACGCCTTTAATAATTTGTTTGCATCGAAATCAGAACTTTGCTCGCTGAAGCTTGGGACAGGACTAACTTGGTAATAACAGAATACAATGTTCCATTAACTTAATACAATGTCGATTTATAATATGAAATATTCAACGCGTAATAACCGAATTCTTATACATATAATTGATATAATATTATGTAGTATATGTAGCTGCAGTATCTGATAATTATATTGCAAACCAATTTCGAAGGATTGCACACACGTAAAATATTAATTCTAGTACAAAAAGATATAAATATTTGGATGTATAGCAATTGTATTATTACAACCTTGATCACACAGCAAAGTATAGGACGGTAAGCGACGAGTTACATTTTTTATACTACAAGTATTAAATAATAGGGTTGCCACTATTACATGGTACAAACAAAACTACTCTCAACATGCCTGTGTAGTTCACCTCTGCCTAACCTCCTAGTGAATATAGCTGTGATTTTATTTATTTGTGTTTATTATTACTAAACCTAGTAGTGTTTAATACAGGAACTATAATGAATCACTTACTACATAGTAAATAGCAAACTCAACCCCACGTATCTAATACTTGACTACACATATTCAAATAGAATTTAGGTGAGAGTATTTTACTATATTGAGTACAATCATTTGAGTACATTATAGCAGATGCCATAGCCGACGCATTTACTTCCATATATTTACGTAACACTACTTCTAAATCTGGTATTGCGAGATTATTGTCTAAATAAAAATCTTTTGAGAGTCTGAAACACACTTCCCATAATTCTGTATCGACGGGAAATATATTTATACATTTATCTATAACGTTAGCTGCTTTAGTTGAAATACCATTTTCTTGAATATTGATTTGAGATTTCAGGTATTTACCCTTTTTTAAGTAATTTATTTCGTCGCAGCAACAAGGTAATGCTTTGTAAGCTAGTGGATCAATTAATGGGTATGACTCTTCATTAAGTATCGATATGGATATCTCCTTGATACGTTTAGTCATAACATCGTTTATAACTCGTTTCAAATGTGTATTATGTACAATTTCACCTGCATTTTTTACTGCACTATGTGTCACAAAAAATTGATCATTTTGTGGTTCAGATTTTAAGTTATCTAACAACAATCTCAAACATTCTATGTAAAGCTTATTATGATAAGCAAATTTAGCTGCCATATTGAGATTTCCTTTGAAATTTTCATCAGTTAACCATTCTTTTAATAGTATTACTACATCATCTGGCCAGGAATTGTTCTTAAAATCATTCATAAATGATAATGGGTTGTATGGTGTTTCTATAGGTTTTCTTTGTCTGTGTTCTACGTCGAATGGAAACATAATGTCTATTCTGTCGACGGGTTGGAATAGAAACTTGCTGTGTCCTCTAGACGCGGGTATTTTGATGACACGTTTAGTTGTCTTCATCATTATGACGCGGTTGTTGCTCTTTTCCCTTTCGTGGTTCAGCTGGAAAATACATACAAATAATGATGGCACAAAATTATTTATCCTAACACACACAAGGAAGAAAAAAGAAGTTAATATCAAACCTGCATTTTTTTCAATTTCGTCCCATTCCGACAATTATTTGGTCCCAATTTCGGTAATATTGTAATAAAAATATACAAATCTTTTTCCCCGACTGACACAAAAAAAAAAAATACATGCCCGCAATTAGTGCGTATACGCTCGCACGGATATCGGATACATAAGCACAATGGGCGACACACCTACTTATTAATGACTGAGCTCCACCCACGTGATATAGTTATCTCGTTTTCAATTCCCACGGGAAAATTACTGGGATAAAAAGTAACTAATTATTTTCTCCAATAATTTTCAAATCGGTTCAGTAATATTAAATGCAAACAAACTAGCAATCAAATCTTTCATCTTCATAATATTAGCACAGAATTATAGATAATCAGTATTACCTGTAGATGCGAGTTGCCAGTAGTATAAATCCTTCCATCGTCATCGATATAAACAGTGAAGTCTCCCCCACACGCGACCAAAGCGTTAGTTCTCAACCTCTTATATTCCACATCCGGATTCACAGTATCCGGTTGTGTATCTGTACGTATTTTAACTTCCGTTGGTATTATTATCTGTTTTCTGTCACCACTACCTGCACATGACAAAACTTTTTATGTAACGTGCCTGAGAGCTCGATTTTTGCTGAGCGCGTGTCTGGTGGCTTTTTAGGTTACCTCTGGCGCTCCGTAAAAATCGGGTTCCCAGACACTCGAATACCGAACAACGTTTCTTGTCCTGCACCTGGAGCTAGTTAGGAATAACTAGTTCTTCCGTGCGGGACTATCAACTAATCAAGCATTACCTTGACATTAGCGAAATCATCGATGAATATCGATGGAGCCATGTTTTTTAAAAAGAAGATGTAACGTGCCAATTATAGTCGTCGGAAAGCTATTGTACACAATAGAATTTTTTTTTTTTTTTTGGACCTTTGCGATAGCGAGCGATTATTATAATCTGTCCTTATCACTCGTACCCAGTAATGACGTAAGTTGGTTGACGAGAGCTGTCGTTGCGTGTTCCATGGTACAGGTAAACATTTAGTACCGTAGTTGTCAACATTACTAGAATAGATAGTTCTGTCATAAATACATCGCATTCAGACTCTTTTAACGAATTATCCATGTATAATACAGACAACAGCAATTAGAATAGGGTATTAAACAATAATAAAAAAGTTTTCAATCCCTGAAACTTTGCTTACGTTTTTTATTTCTTCTCGGTCTTACTTATGTTTGTTAATTACTAAAAGATATGAATATGCATTTTTTGTTTTAGCATAACTGTCAAAGTACAACTAATATGCTTCTGTTCACCCCGTCCAGGTGTATACAACTTTTACTTACCAAGTTGTCCATCAAAATTTAAACCCCATGTATACATTGTGCCAGCATTATTAAGAATACAAGAGTGATGCCACCCAGCTGAAATCTGAAAAAAATTGTTTTAATTTTCATTATTTTTATTCTCGTGAAAAAAGATCGTATCATAATCATCATAATAGGTAAGTACTAAATTAATGTGACCGTGTGATTTGTTAATGTAATGTATATGAGTCCATGTTACTCGAAATAAATGAATTTTATTTGATTTGATAATCATAACAAAGTCGCTTCGTATGTATGCTTAGATCTTTAAAAGTCACGAACCTGCACAATACTGCCGCGTACATTCTTAGTATCAACCACACAGGGTACTAGATGTCCGTCCCCGTTGCCGGCGGAGGCGCTGGTGGGCTCGGGGGGTGTAGGCTCGGCGGGGGGCGAGTCGGCCTGACGTCGCGCCGCGGTCGCGCGCACTTGTTGAGGACTGCCGCCCCATATGTATACTGTACCTTTGTTTGTTAACGCTACCTACAGATCATTTTAGCAAAAAAAAGTACTTTAAATTATCGGAACAAATAATTGTCGGAATGGTACTAAATTGAGACGGGACTGACTTAATAAGTTAAAATAATATAAAAATACAGGTATAGTCGAATTGACAACCGTATGTATGATTCTCCTGGTTTTGGAATTAGGTTAAAAACTGACTTCAAATGACCAAAATGTGAATCAAATAAATTTTGGAATGAGACCAAATTGAAATAGGACCATAAGGGAAGCAGAAGCTTCCAAATAAAAAAAAAAATTATAAATTGAGAATCTTCTTCTTTTTTTGAAATCGGTTAAAAGGTAAGAAAGGAGGTTTTATAACGCAATCACAGAAGCGGCGTTAACAAGATACACACATCGACACACCTACGAGTATATCTCCGAAGGTTTAGACAAAGGTGCACACCCACACTTTGCCAGTAATTTTGTTAGTCCCACAAGCATATTGTTATTACCAGACATTACAGAAAACCTATGCACCCAATGCACCTCTGCCTACCCCTTCGGGATATAGGCGTGGTGTGTGTGTGTGTGTGTGTGTGTATAGAAAACCCATAACATAGGAAAAGTAAAATTGTGGACAGACGGCCGCGGATTTAGTCCTTCCAAGTGTGAATAGGTCCACACAATTTGGAAAGCTGGACGCATAGGGGGGGCTTTTACACAAAATCGACGAATAATACGTGCTCAGCTTTAAACCACACCAATAAGCCCAGACTTTTGATGTCACTGTTTGAATCAGAGATACGTTTAGTTCGTACAAATCCTACGCGTACTCCAAATGCCGAAAGAATTTTGCAATAAAAATAAATACATTATGAAATGACTCACTTGTACAGATATTCCACAATTTTTTATTGGTAATAGGACCTGACCGGTTTCGCTCTATGGCATCTTCAAATGTGTTTTACACTAATTCACGTCACATATTTTATCGGTAGTACTTAATATATACATTAAGTATATGAAGATGCCATAGAGCGAAACCGGTCAGGTCCTACTACCAATAAAAAATTGTGGAATATCTGTACAAGTGAGTAATTTCATAATATATTACTATATGTTCCACCAAGTGCTGACAATCGAAAGCATAAATTATAATAAAAATAAAATCTTACATTATGAAAGTATCCAACAGCAATAGCCACGACTGGGTCTTGTATGGGCACTCGTAGTGGTACTGAAGCTTTGTTCCTATTGCCCTGCCCGATCTGCCCGAACACTCCTGCCCCGCAGGCCCAGACCTCACCGTTCTTCATCAACACGACGGTATGGCAAGCGCCACAACCGACGCTTAGTACCTGGATAACATATTATATTATTATGTAGGTACTGAAAAACCACAAATAATTTTGGCAAAACAAAACCGTTTTCAAAAGTTTAGAACTGGACTAAAGTCAAATAAGACCACACGACTTCACACGAAAAGCACTACCTTTCAAATAAAAACGAATTAAAAAATACAATCTAATTGATTTTTACGATTCCGTACTCAAAGGGTAAAACAGGAACCATTCATGAGACTTCGCTGTCCGTCTATCTTAGGCTGTATCTCATGAACCGTGATAGATAGAAAGTTGAAATTTTCACAGATGATGTATTTAGTTGCCTCTATAACAACAAATACTAAAAAACAGAATATAACAAATATTTAAGGGGCTTTCCATACAACAAACGTGATTTTTTTCCCTTTTGATACGGAACCCTTTGTGCGCGAGTCCGACTCGCACTTAGCCGGTTCAACATCAATACAGTCGTATAACAAAACAAGGACCTCCGCCGCATTTGTCTGTTTGCGATAAACTCAAAACCTAGTGCACCGATTTTCATGCTGTTTTCATCAATGGATAGAGTGGTTCTCGAAGCCGCGGCAATCCGCTAGTTTATTATATTAGCGTGGTGTAACAAACGGTACAAAACTATTAACTATATTACCTACCTAAGGTAGGTACTAAATAATACTTGCCTTTCTACCTTGAAACTTGGTAACCAACTTTGGCGACCATTCATCGTCTATGGTGCCAAGACATAGTTGGCCATGGACACCCCATCTAAAATAGAAGCTTTTGTTACAAAATAAACATGATTGTTACCTACTAATCACTTTATGAAAATTAAACTAAACCATTTTAGATCAAAAAGGATTAACATAAGTCCAAAAATACTATTTTCACCAAACGCATTTTTTTCCTTGCTTTATTTTTTTCATAATTTCCAACTCACTCTCTTAAACCTTCTTTGTGACCAAGTCACCAAAACCACAAAGAAGACGAGTCACCAGAAGAAGAAACTATGAACATTCAGCGACCGAGTTATGAAAATGCTTTTTCCAAAGAAGGAAGCTTTTTCGTAAACTGACAAGACGCTGCCTGGTCCAGTCATTTTCAAGTTTTAGCAAGACAAATGAACATAAATTTATTTTATACATAGCAAAGATATAAGGTATAGGTAAGTTTTGACTCACCCCCACATATACAGTCTACCTCCCACATCGACAGCGGCAGAATGGTAGTGCCCGGCAGCCAGTCGGGCAATAGGCGCAGTAAAGTTGGCAGGTATATGTCGCAGGGCTCCTGAGCTAACGGCTGAGTCACCAACACCGCCCACCCAACTAGAGCCTACGCCTAATTGCCCGAATGTATTGTCGCCTGCTGCGTATATCTGGACAGTACAACAAAGTTTATGATACAGACAAGACCAGATTAAAGGATTAGAACACGAGTAGGTTTTAAAGAAACTAGGCTTGGCGAGTCAACTTTTGAAATCATAATTCGAATTTTTCGACATGAGAGTAGATAAACTTTATTTCAAGCAACTAAGGCACATGCACATATTTGTAATTAATAATACAAACAACATTATACACTGGTTACTGGTACTTCGATACATTCCTTGCAGGAATAGGGGATGGCAAATGCAGAAATGAAATGAAATGATTTATTTATTTGTATAGGTCACTAAATGGCTCTTACAAACGTCAGTAAGTACTTAAAATAAAAAAAAATGTCAATTTATATTTACATGTACTGCCAGATTCGCAAAGCAATATTTTCTCATTTACACATTTTCTTAAGACTAAATGTGGACGAATGTACATTGGATAGAAACAGGCGTTACCTGGCCAAAATCCATGACATATTAAAATTATAATAGCATTATTTTTCGCAGAGTTAAAAAAGACAACAAAACGTCGACAATTGTTTCGCCTCTAAACGAGGCATTATCAAGACTGTCTCAAAGAGAACAGCAAAATTTGTAGCCAGAACATATTTGCTTATAAGTAAGAGTATGCAAATGTTGTTAGCGCGATGTAGGATTTTTGACAATAACTAACGCGGGTAGAAACCGCAAATCATACTAACGAAATTCAGAATAGGTATTCACCGATACAAGACATTGTCTTTTTTTTTCTAGCCTTTCCCTTAGCCTTTGGGAAAGGCTAGAAATAGTTAGGAGAGATGTGGACACCTTACTCAATGAACAAATAGATTTTCATACATCTCCCTTACTTAATTTGTTTGTGAACAGACAGACACAGTAGTTGTTTGTTGGTTTGTATGTATCACCCATAGATAACCTCCTAATAGATTCCGCATGCAGGGCAACAAATGCGCGCCACTCATACTTGATTTCGCAAGCATATAAAGCTATGCCTAAAATCACGACGTCAGTGACAACCAACTTCGCGACCTATGACCACGTGCGATTTTATAATTAAAAAGAAATGTTTTTGTGAGCATTTTACATTTTAAATGGCTTCCTCTTCCGTAAAATGGTGTGGCAAGACGGCGAAGACATCAAATTACCAAAAAGATGGCATTACATTTCACCGGTAAGTAAATTAGAAATAAATGTAAATATAAAATTGACTAGGCACCGGAGTTCAATTTATTCTGGTTGGTAATAGAACATAAACACAAACAATTTCGAACCCGTTGATGTCTTTTTGAAATTACTCTTTCACTCATTAGCCAAATTATAATAGCTATCCTTTTCTAACAATACATTTCAATAGCACTTGAATCGATAGTGATGGGATATCGGTATGATATAGTACGTCATCGATATTTTGCAGTATTATTGCCGTAGGTGCTTTAAAAAGTAGTACCTATAAATAAGCAACATGTTGTCGCCCGCGACTGCGCCCGCCTGAATTTCGGTAAGCTGCGATTTATTAGCGACCAATTTGTGCGTTGGCATTATTAATTTTTTTTTCGCAGCTATGTGATTTAGTATTAGCAATGTAACTGAGATATATATTATTTTATAGGTTTCCTGGATGCCCCGAGAGGAAAAAGAAATGGGTAGATGCAACATCTCGTGGGGAGAGTTGGTTTCCCACCAATAACAACGTAAAATATTAAGAAAGAATTTATAGTCCCGCCAATGACATCAGTTTTTGTGATCTATTTATAATTTCTTTCTTAATATAAATTATATTATTTTACATCTATTGAATTAAAATATAAAATTATAATGTATCATCATCAGAGATGGGGGGCTCGTGGCTTACTGGTAACCGTGTATATTAACACATTGCTAAGGTTAAGCAACATCTAACCAGGTCGGTCTTAGGATCGAAGACCATTTTTTTAGAAATTGAGACCTCCGTGCCTCTGGGAGCACGTTAAGCCGTCGGTCCCGGTTATTATTCGAACATCTATGGCAGTCGTTTGGGGCCCTAAATCAAAATCCAACTGGTCTAACTACAGAGCTTTGATATCGCCCATAGTTTGTGGAGGTCAGAATGATGGCAGTCGCTCCACGGAAAATATTAAAGTTCAGCTGCATCGCAGTTACACTGGAAAGCTGATCCTGAGTTGGGAAAAGGCTCGGTAGATGTGCGATCATCAGAGATCGGAATAGGTAGAAATTTTTTACTATTTTATTTTATTTTAATAATAAATAATAAATAAGAAAAATTATATTTTTAAATGTATTTGTGTTTTTATAAATGTATTTAAAAATGTATAAAATAAGAATATGAAGGAATAAACGATATAATAAAATTATAAAAATATAATTATAATATACCTATAAAAATTTTATCGACACATTTTCATCACTATCCCATCTCTAGTATTCGGTGCATTCGAAGATTGACCTTGAAACAGCCAATCATAGCGCACTTACATGTTTCCGCGCGCCCCTCGCATTCCGCCAAAACAGGTGAACTCGGTAAGGAACAAAATTACAGTAATGCGGAATCTATTAGGAGGTTATCTATGGTGTCACCTGTCGTTTCTATACAACAAACTAAAAAAAAAAAAAAAAAATAATGTCTTGTATCGGTGAATACCTATTCTGAATTTCGTTAGTATGATTTGCGGTTTCTACCCGCGTTAGTTATTGTCAAAAATCCTACATCGCGCTAACAACATTTGTACACTCTTACTTATAAGCAAATATGTTCTGGCTACAAATTTTGCTGTTCTCTTTGAGACAGTCTTGATAATGCCTCGTTTAGAGGCGAAACAATTGTCGACGTTTTGTTGTCTTTTTTAACTCTGCGAAAAATAATGCTATGAATGTGCATTGGTCTCGTGTCAAACACAAATAGCGTGTATAATGCAACACAATAAAAAAAAAATTATAGTCATCTAAGTTCAAAATATGCTACAATTACGGCATTTTAGGAGGCGCCTGCACCATGCTCAAGCCAGACACTTTTATCATTAAGGTAATCAACAGCAAAATGAACTCCCCAATGTATGGCGAAACTTAACGATAGATATCTACTAAAATCTACTGGACTAAAAACGGTTCAAAAAAGATCCTATCCTATTTTTGGTGTTTGTGATCAAATAAAAAACCGATCAATGCTATAAACATACCTTGATAACCTGCAAGACATTGCAAAACACGTTAAATATGAAATAACTTACGCCATTTTCAGTGAGCACTAAAGTATGATGTCTTCCACAAGCTACATCGATGACCCTTCCGACCACATCAGTAACCACCGGTGTGTGTGTCGTCATAATCTTAGCATTACCATCGTCGACAACAGCCCAATGGGCAAGACCACAGCTCAATGCCCTTTTAGGTGTAAACTGATTTTTCCAAGTTTCCGAATTTCTTGTAATTTCCAAGTTTATTTCCGGACAAGGTTCTCGAGCTTCGATAGCACAACATATGTGAATAAACGTTGATATCAATTGTTGTAGTCTTGTTGTCTGTAAATAGATAATAAACTTTGTGTTAGGAACTGTTCAAAAAAAAAGTAGTCATTGATTGATTATATTTTAAACTTTTGACTACTTCGGTGGCATGGTCGGTAGTGCATACGCTTTCGACACCGGGAATCTCGGGTTCGATTCCCAGTCGGGACCAACTTTGTGTGATGACGCAAATATTTGTGCTGAAGTCTGGGTGTTTCCTATGTATAATATGTATGTATTTACAAAATAAATGTATTTAAGTATTTATATCAGTTTATTTAGTACTCATATCACAAGCTTTGCTCAGTTTGCAACTAGATGGCGTTGTGTGAATTGTCCTAACATATTTATTTATTTATAGCCAAAATGAGCTTTATATATTTTCTTTGCCTGTGAATAAATGACAAATATATTTTTTTAATTAAACTGCTTAATTTTGAGAATAAAACATAACAACAATATTGACACTGTGACGTCACGTACACGCATAACATGTAATATCTAGTAGGTACTTACATAAATTGTCATGATTCGTTGGCTCAAATCTCGCATCAACGGACGCAACTGGTCTTGTAGAGGGTTCAACCATAAACATAGACACTGTAAATTAAATAGTAACGTTGGTAAATAATAAAAAAGTACCTATGTGCGAGTACGTATACGGGCACGTATACGTACGCCAGTCCAGAACTTTTAAACTATCCCGTTTCATAATCTATATCGTTTTTACAAGAGGACGCCCGTGGCTTCAGCCGCTTGACAAATTATATACTAATACTATAAAACCTTCATCGAGAAATACTATTCATTGGTGAAAACCGCATCAAAATCCGTTGCGTAATTTTAACGATCTAATCATAAAAAACAACGGATAGACAGCGGTAGCTACTTTGTTTTATACTATGTTATGATGCTTTCGTTTGTCGGTACTTAGTGGAGTATATATGTAATACATAATTAAATAAATTCACTTGTACACAGGCGAAACCGGTCACGTTTTATCACAATAAAAATACGTGCAATATGTGTACAAGGTGAGTTTATTTCACAATGTACATATTACTTATTTAACTACTCATCACGAACTCGAAGAACCAGTCAACAGGTGTAACGCTTATCTTTTACATTAATTTTGAAACACATCCAGTTGTTTAATATATTAATTAAACTATAATATAGTTACCTTCAAAACATTAGTGTCAAATTCGTGACATTTTTCGATAATATAGTCAAAGAGCCACTGGCCATTTTCTTCTAACAACAGAGGTACAAGACATCTTTCCTTTAAAAGACAATCTATTGCTCCACGACACATATCGTTTCTAGATTTCATTGCAGAAAGTAAGATATAGGGATATCCGCGTTGTACGCTGAATACTGGGACCATATTCCATAGACCAATGGCTGCTGCAAATGTCGATAGTTCCAACAGTTCTGTTTGGGTTAATATTGTGAGTTTCACATCACTGAAAACAAGGTTTTTCTATTAAATATATCCTATTGAAGTGGTTGTTGGGAGTGTATGGAAACGCTTGTAGTAACAGTATGTGAATTCATGAATTTATTATGGAAATGTATTCGTATTTATATCATAAAGTATAATACCCGACTTGACACAAACAGGTTTAGATGGGCGTGGATCTGAACAAAAGAACGACTATAATATACCTATATGTTTGTAGTACATATAATTTATTGCTTATACCTAATTGGATAGTTCAATTATAAGGAGGGCGTATGGGCAGATGGAAAGTGGTAGAAGCTTTTAGAAGGGACTAGAATCGCCTTCTAGTAAGATATAGATGTTTCGTATATATGACGTCAGAGGTGCTGCGTTTAGCTTGCCTACACGTCACATTAAAATAGATAGAAATTAATAAAGCTTTTAAAGTAAATTCTACTTTAAAAAAATACCAAAAAAAAAACTAAACTCATAGACTATTTAGTTATTACATTTTCCTTTTAATAAAATGGTTGCTATAAAATATGGCAGACAATGTAATAAACAGCGAACTTACGAATCGAAAGTTTGCCCATTAAAACTGTCACTATGTAGTAACAGAGCAAGGAGTTTGATTGTAATAGCTGCATCGCCAAGACTGCCAGCATTACTGGTGTTCTTGTATTCAGATAACTCTTGAACGCGACTGAATACACCTAAACGAGCTGCCCAACCGTCCGGCGGATTCTGAAATCGGAATTCTCAATTTGTGAGGACATTTAAAAACTTCCATCAAACGTCAAGTCTCAATAGATAGCTCCTAAACCTCAACCCGACGACCCTTTTTAGGATTCCGTACGCATAGGATAAAACGGTAACCCTATTACTAATACTTCGCTGTCCTTCCGTCCGTTTTCAGTAGTAAACAAACATAATATAATAAATATTTAAGGGGGCTCCCATACAACTAACATGATTTTGCAATTTTGGTACGGGGCCCTTTGTGCGCGAGTTCCACTCGCACTTTGAAGGTTTTTTAAGCTGAATCTTGCAGGTGAGGTGAGTTCAAGAGGCTAATTCATTGAAGTGGATAACTTTAATGAATTAGCCTCTTGAACTCACCTCTCCTCACCTGCACGAGGTCCTAGTAAACCGAGGAAGCTCTAGTAAATTATCAAAGTACCCACAAATGGCTCTCCTCCTATAATGTGGGGTACTTACATTTTGATGGTAATCAAAATGAAAAGTAAAATATTGCACAAAAACACATACATTTCCACTGTTATTATAACAGTGGAAAAGTATGTGTTTTTGTGCAATATGTGTAGCAGATTCCACCAAGTGCCGTCAATCTACACTGTAAATTAACGGCACTTGCTGGAATCTGCTATAGTATAGAAAGTAATATATATTATAATAATCTACAGTATAGAAAGGTAAAATGTGTGACGCAAGGAGGAACATAGTAACAACAGGGACACATCAACGCATAGTGGACACTCGATATCCTATATAATATGTAAGTAAGGTAAAGAGATTCTTTACACCGGACCAGAGGTGTCTGCTGTACAAGACGCAGATTAGACCCTGCGTCGAATACTGCTCTCACCTCTGGGACCTCTGCGAAGTATCTGCTGGACGCTCTCGACACTATGCAGCGACGGGCTATCCGTATTATAGATTGTCCGGAGGTAACGGGAAGCCTTGAGCCGCTAGTTCAGCGCCGAACAATAGCTTCCTTGGCCGCATTCTACCGTATTTACCACGGTGAGTGTTCTGAAGAGCTCTTCAATCTGATCCCACCCTCGTCTTTCCGATCCCGAGCAACGCGTGCCGGGCAGAGATGCCACTCCCACACAGTGGATAGTATGTTCGCGAGAACCGAGCGTTTTAAAAGTTCGTTTTTCTGCCGAACGATAGTGGCCTGGAACGCCCTGCCTGTGCACGTTTTCTCCCACATATAATCCTGGGTTCTTTAAGCGGAGCGTGAAGAGGCACATCAGTAGGTCGTCAAGTTGAGGGCCACTCTCTATAGTATTGTGTGCTGTGAGAGTGGCCCACAATCGCTAGACGTCGTCACGACTTACCACCAGGCGGGCGGCGTCAATTTGGCGAACCAAATATATATATATAAAAAAAATAAAAAAAGTGATGTAGTAATTATGCGTGAAACCATGAGGCTCTCATGACTGGCCGGGGCTGATCAAAGCCTCAATAGAAAAAGGTTTAAAAAATGTGTGTGGAGTGTGGAATTTCAAGGATCCCGCCATAGCTATCGGTCTCACACTGACTAAACCTCTTGTCTGCAATATTTTTTTCTTGAAACCTATTAACCCACTTACCCTATACCCGTCTCTTCATCGACTGGTGAGAGGCCAGTCGATGAAGAGACCGCGTCCTAAACAGTTTTATTCAGGCCTATAATCCATTAATAGGTAAATCCGCAATTGACGCGACAACAAACTCAGCACATCGAAGTCTCCGATAAAAAGCCTCGGTAGTGTTCAAAACTAGCCAACACACTTCTATATAAATACAGACAAGGTTCAAAAGTGCATTTCTATTATTTCAATGCAATAATCTGACTGTATGCTGATGCAGAGACTATATTTAGTAGACAGATATTATACATCACTAAATATAATCTCTACACTTTTGAACCTTGACCGTACATTACCGGGCATCAAAGCCGATCGCAGCCGCACGCGATCGATCGCATGTGGTTAAAGTGGGTGGGCGACCGTTGCTGCAATTGTCAGAGTATGGGAATGTATGACGCCGTTTCCGACGACTGCGACAAACCTGCGCGGCTAATGTCGTCATGTGTACCTTTACACAGGTTATTTAGCCACTGACCTGCGACAGACTGTACAGGTAGTGCGCGGGCGGCAGCTTCCCCCGCGACAGCAGCATGTCGGCGGCGGCGCGCAGCAGGCCCGGCAGCGGCGCGCCCAGACCCGCGCACGACTGCTCCGCGCCCACGCCCCCGCGCATTATCAAACCCACTAACCATTCTGTAGAGTCCAAACTACAACACACACACAAAATCACGTCTTTATCATAATACATTAGGAACAAACACGCAAATCTTGCATCATCAAAACTGTAGAACACCTTTGATAATGCCTAAGGCAAAACCTTGTTTGGTTTTTATATTTTTTTTTAATAATAAATCGTGGGAATAAGTGCACACGTTTTGTTACATACCACTTAATAGAATCTCTGCAGTTTGACCATCAGCATACAATCAAGTTATTGCATTGTAATAATGGGAATGAACTTTTGAACCTTGACAGTACTATGTGTGTTTAAGTACTGTTAGTGTTCATTGATAATGTATTAGGTTCCACCAAGTCCAACACATGTCCCTTTTCAAGAAGGGGTAGACAAAGGTGTATATTATGCCCACGTTTCGCCAGTCGCTTCCGTCCCACATAACAGGGTGCACCTACCGATTCACAAAGGAAAACAAAAAGTGTTTGCTGCGTCAGTCTCTCTGTCTACTCTCCTATCTTCCCTAAAAGGTTATCAGATGTGTGCTCAATTTCTGCCAAATCTGTCGATCGATACAGCGGGACGAAGAAATATCATTACATGACTTGTACGAAGTTCGATCAAAAACTTCGCAATGTTATGCCCGCCAACACGTTCCGATAATTTGATCAAAATGATCGGTTCAAACCAGTTTCACGAATTGGCATGAATTCGTGGTAAAATGTGGAAATAACACAAAATTGAAGTAAATGCGAAACTTCGTATTTGTCTTTGATCATATTGACTGAAAAGATGTTAGATCAAATTATCAGAACGGTATGGCGGGCATCAATCAAGAAAAAAGACGTAAAAGTACTTACACAGTATTTAAAATGTAGGCACCCTGATTAGTAACAATGAGGCAAGGCTCGAGGCTGAACCTTGGCACTTGCAGGTCGCACATAAAGGTAGGTTCACGCCACCCGCCGCTGACCACGGGCGGGTCTCTGGCGGACATTAGATGTGCGCGACGAACATCGCCTATCAGTTCGGCGCGCCACAGCTCTGAGCTCTCACGCTTTGCTCCTAGAAGACCATCACCCTGCGATGGTGAAACGTTTGTACATTTTCTAGAAGTTATGTATATCATGTAACAATGAGACACGGCCCGAGGCTGAACCGAGGCACTTTTAAGTCGCACATAAAGGTAGGTAACTTGACCCCCTGCGTATAACTATCAATCAAGGTTAAATATCACTGGTCGATAACTTGGTCGTTACGCATTTAACGAGAGCCCCCCGCAAGTAACGAATAATGAAATTCACCAGTCCATAACTTAGTCGATAGCAAGCGTGCGCAGTGAGAGACCTTACTACTAGTATATTTCCTGGATTTGGTTTACTGGGCGTTAACGACTATTGAAACGGTTACTCGCATGCGGGCTCTATGGCATGCGCTACAGGAATCTTCCGCTCCCCACATGCACGCGCTAACGACCTATGAAACTGCGCCTTCATATTCCTCTACCAACATTGGTAACATCACCAGTGAATTATTTCTGAAGAAGAAAGACTGACAGATATCAGTACCTACCTGAAGCACAGAGAATTGAGCAGAATGAACTTCTACTTCGTTTTTCCTTATAAGATAGAGAACCCGCTGTGACCATAAACCTTGAACATATAAGCCATCCTTTTTTATAAAAGGCCTTAGGGTTCTTGATGGTGTATCTTCTTCAGGACTTTCTAACTGTAAAAAAAATGTTTTTTTTTATATACATAATATAATGTTCTTATTCAGATTTTATTGTCTAAGAAAAACATTTACTATGCTTTTTCATACCTAAGAAGTAGTGCAGTGCTACTAGCTTTATTGACTTAAATAAAACCATGTGAAAGAAAGATACACATAATTTTATTACGCCTAGAGATACTATATTTCCATAAAGATATCGCCAACAGTTAAGTTATAGTGTAGGACATTATCACAACCCCATAATTTTTTTATTACTATGAGTGAACTAGAAACTAGAGCAGGACTCAGGACTTGAGGAAGCCTAAAGCTACCTTCCGCTAGCCTAAGCCTTCCGCTAGGCTGCTCTAACGTCCGTTGCCGGGCGTGTCTGGTTACAAGCAGAACGTATTTCCAGTGGCGCCCGGCGGACTTTGACCACCTCTGTGGTCTCTGCGGGGGTTGGGTCGGGATGAGAATCCCGCGTCGTTGGGGTAGGGTTTTATCCCGCGTCAGTGAGTGAATCTGGTTGCGTGCTATGGGGCAAAGGCCCCGCAGCACGCAACCCTTCTAGCCTGCTTCTGTAAGGACGACGGGTGGCGATCCCGCTGTCCTCAGGCCCCGATCATGGAGGTCGATGGTCTTGGGCGTAGATGAGTCTGCGGCGCCCTAGCCGCTGACTACGGAACTCGGCGGGGAGGGTACGCTCCCTCTCCCTCTAGGCCGCCTCCTTCGCGAGCACGACTTGCTCGCAGAAGGACACGGTCGCGTTCCACCTACTCCCGCTGGAGACCATGGCTAGAAGCATGGTCTCCAGCGAGAGGGTATCCACGCCCAGACCCACTACGAGGTCCCGGCGCTGACTCGCCCACACTGAGTACTCCACCAACGTATGGAGTGCGGTGTCGTCGTCGGAAACCTCGCAGTGTTAACACCGGGGTGTGACCTCACGACGGATGCGAAACAGATAGCTACCGAAGCATCCATGCCCGGTAACGATCTGCGTCGCACGATACGTGAGGTCACCATGCTGCCTCTGCAGCCAATCGTCCATGATCGGTCTCACCGCTGCAATGATGGTGGTACCTCACTTGGGTTGCTCAAGTCGCACCCTCTATGACTCCATGAGATCCTGGCGGAGTTGGGACCGCTGGTCCTCGATTTCTCGAGACGCAGGCCTGTGGTCCCGCTCCAGCGCCTCCTTGCGCCATTGGAATGACGCAAGGGCTCTCGCTTCCAGGTCTCATGGAGGGGTCCTGGCTAGGAGACATGCAGCCTCTCCGGAGATCGTGCGGTAGCCCCTTATTGTTTTGACGGCCAAGGTCCTCAACGGTCTGTTAAGGAGCGTTGAGTTGTTGGCCGTCAACCGCGCCGCCCATACGGGAGCCCCGTATAGGGCAGCCTAAAACTACCTAGTGAAAGTTTCATCTGAGTAAACTACAGGCATTTTAAATTTCAAACTAATGTCATGATTTTAAACATCTAAGTCACGAATTTTTACTTTACAGCATTTTACACACACATATCACGCCTATATCCCCGAAGGGGTAGGCAGAGGTTTTCACCCACAACTTGCCAGTATTTTTAGTCCCATATCAATGATATGAATGTGGGACATAGAGTCCATGTGGCACATGTGAATGAGAAAATAGCGGGTGAGCCTATTGCCGTCACTGGGCACATTTATAATAGATTATGTCCAAAATGGCCGAATGAATTTAATAAAAAGTAGCAGCTATATTGTAATTTTGAAAAAAATAATTAAATCCATTGCCTTGCAATGATATGATGATGAAAGGCAACAAAATCTTTCTACAGTACTTTGCATGTAAGAAATTGGTTTTAGTGATAAGACCATCATTCGAACATACAGTCATACCTGGTTTCTATATTGTATTCTATTATAACTTACTATTAAAGTGCCTTCATTAAGTTCAAATGCTGTGAGAAAATGTCTTCCGTTTACATACTGTGCCGATAGCGCCCAATTGTTTGAGCCCTTGCGGAATAAAGGAAGATATTCTGTTGGTTTCAATACATACTCCACAGTTTGTGATTTATTGTCATCTGTAAATATATAAAAATAAAATAATAAAATTAATATTCTTGCACATGCTCACACAATGTCATCTAGCCCAAACTAAGCTATAAGCTTGTGGTATGGGATCTAGACAACTGATAAACATCCTACCTATATATTTCTAAATACATACATAAATTAATATACATAGATAACACCCAAACTCAAAAACAAATATTTGTACATCACACAAAAATTTGATTCAACCCGGGAATCATACCTGACCTGGAACTCAGGGTCGGCAGTCGCATACTCATACCACTTTGCCACGGAGGCAGTTATCAATGTATACTATACAAATAATACAAAGCTGAAAATTTTGTATGTGTGGCTGTAAGTCACTAAAATCTCAATTTTGAAAAATCTATTCTATATATATATCTAGTCATCGTCTTCGAAGTACATTATAGAGGTTTATAGCGGAGCAATGTTTTAATGTTGCTAGAATGGGGAACTGAGAACTATGAAACAAAATCCTGGGCGTCAATCAATCTGCAGGGTCATTAAGAATAAAATATTAAAATTTTACATTATCTTTATCAAAGAAATATTACAGAAAACCTTTACAAAATTTAGTTCAGTCATTGCTCGGGTAAATCTGTTTAAACCTAACACAATATGGAAGATTCTGTTGTCTCTTACCTTTTGAACCTCCCTGAATAAAAAAAGTGATTTTATCTTTTGATAACTGTTTGATGTACGACATAAAACTATCTCTCTTGTCCTTATCATTCTGTCTGGTTTGATGGAGCCAGTTATAGCCATAAGATCTGTGTTCCAGAACTAATTTGCATTGCTGCGATTTACTGATTGATATCTAGAAGAAGTCACATGTATATTTCTATATAATCACATCAAGATCTTAGAGGCCCAAATCAACTACAATGTAGTTGTAGTTGATTTGGGCCTCAAGATCTTGCTCAGATTGGTGCACTTGCCAATAAACAGATGAGGATCTGACAAACATGTAAAGGTCTGAGTTAGCCAACCTCTGCAATACTCCTGTCACCCTGTTACTTGGGATGATCAAAGTCATTCAAAGTACTGGTGAAATATGGAAATTCTGATGTATGATAATAATGAAGTTCAACTAGAATCTTGTTAGTAGATTTTGCATGAAACAGTAGAGCATACAAACCTTTGGAATTATAATATTCAAAGGACTTACCAAAAGTGTCAAAAGATCAAGGGAGTCATCATAGCAGATTTGCAAATCAATAATTTCACCTGACACTTTACATTCCCCTACTATATTATGTGACTCCAGTGAATAGAAAGTAACAGCTCCTGTCTGAAACATCAGTATTAAAACACATTAATTTGTATACAATGTTAGAATTATCTAACAAATCAAATTACACACATACCTTAGAGCCAATAATTAATACATTCTCAGACTCTTTGGTTAACCATAAGGCTGAAGAAACAGGCTTTACTATACTTCCTAAGGGCAACACAGTTACCCTTGATAATGACCACTTTTGATCAAAGGTATTTTGTGGAATAAACAGTGGTAGGAAGGGCACAAGTAAAACCTTCTGATCACTAACTATAATTACCCATGTTCCACTGGGTTCAAAACACATACAGTGAATTGGATTATCCAGAAAATCCCAATCATAACTTTTCATAAATCTTTCCAGTTGTGGATCAATATATATGAAAGTAAATTCTTTAGCTCCAGCAAATGCAAAGAACTTTTTTTGTCCAACCTCATAAAAACTATAAGTGGTAACATCCAGATGTAATAAAACATCTAATTTGAATAATCCAGAAAAATCTAATATATCAGTCTGCTGTGCCATATTATTGCCTTGGTCATTAGATTGTAAGCATCATATAGAATATTTCAATAGTCCTGCTTTGTGTAGTGAATAAACTGATTATTGAATATGAATAACAGGTGCCTTGGCCAGCATAACTGCAAACTGAATTTTAAGTGGTTTCAGTATATTTTTTTCAGTAAATCATGTTCTGTTAACCTCAGAACTGTACAGAACAGTATGTGCCTAAAAATGCGTTTATAGATAGATACATATTCTTGGATGTTACTATTTTTGTGTGACTGGTTTCTGGTTGTATTATTTTATACAAGTATCTATACTATTCACTTAGTCAGTACTGTGCACATGTGTGTGACCGTGTTATTTGTGTGAATAATTAATTTAATTGTAAATAGATTAAAATTAATAAATAATTATTTAATTTCAGTACGAGACGAGAGAGAACGAGATAAATAAATTAGACGTCTATAAACGTAGTGATTATAAACTCTTTGGACGTCTAGTCAAAGTCAAAGCTGTCACCACGGGGCGTAATGCAGTGTTGCCACACTGGATTCTTGTAAGTCTCTAGTTTGCCCTCAGAAAGTCGCTAGTTAAAGTCAATTTACTGATACAAAAAGTCGCTACATATCGCTAAAAAAAAAAAAAATTTGCAATAGTCGGGCGCTTGGGCCATAGACCAACGCGGTCGTCGTATACGCTGTCGCCGTATACGACCACATGCGTCGGACTCATCTTTTGATTTACTACGGAGCCTGAAACCACCTATATTATTAAAGAAAAAAAAAGTCAGAGGCAAAAGAATTATATTTATTTACAAAAAAAAAGTGAGTGTGTACTTATGTACGCACGTAACAAAGCTAGAAATAATACCTACTTTGTTTTAATGTTAAATCGTGCTGTGTCGGTTTTGTGTGTCAGTGTGCGCACGCATTGTAAAAATCAAGAAGTATAATACATTATGAAATGACTCACTTCATAATGTATTACTATATGTTCCACCAAGTGCCGACAATCGAAAGCATAAATTATACAAGAAGTATAACATAAAAAAAAAAACTAAAACTCCAAATCTACGTCAAATAACGACACTTCTGCTTCTTCATCTTCACTTTCTTCATTGCTAGGGACAGTATTAGTAGACGCAGTCTACTAATACTGTCCCTATCTTTTCGTATTTGTGCTATTAGTTCCATCTTTTCGTATTTGTGCTATTAGTCCATTGACATGTTGAGCTTTGCATTTTTTAGAGGACGCAATTTTTTTTGGGACATCTGTGCTTAAGCTTAACCTCAAGTTTGTGTGGTCGCCACCCTTGTCCCCCGGCAGCCATCTTGGAAAAACACTTTTTTTCGCGATATCTCGGAAACTATGCGTCTTACAAAAAAATTGCAAAGTCATAATTTGTGGCAAATAGTTTTGCCTACAAATATGTTTATAAAACTTTTTGCCCTAAATTAAAAATTGAAGAAGTTATAAGCAAAAGGTGAGAAAATTTTTAACCACTCACACCTAGCATTACATTCATGCTGTATTATTTATGCTTTCGATTGTCGGCACTTGGTGGACATAATAATACATTCTGAACAAATTCCACAATTTTCATTATTATTTAAAATCCTGACCGGTTTTGGTGTTCAAAAGTGTTCTTTTACTTTCAGTGTTCACGTGTTGTCCCGATCAAAACTAGAATTGCCAGATTGCTATGCCTAAAGTTGTCAGATGGTCAAAAGTTTAAATAAAGTATAGACTGTGTAAAAGTCTCTAAAAGTAGCTAAAATATTTTTGGTCGATAAATAATAAATTTATCTCGCTATATCACCGAAAAACTCGCTAGATATAGCGACAAAGTCGCCAAAGTGGCAACACTGGCGTAATGTTCTAATAAAAAATCACGGACGTAACAATTTTATATATTATCTGTGTCAGAAATCGATGTATGACATTTCTTTCCCCCGTGCTCCCCTCACTCCTCCCCTTTATGGCCCTTTTGACGTTACGGTCCTTCGTACGGCCGCCATTGGCAGTCTGGCGCAACTTCCTAGTAAAAAAATTAACTATGAAACGTGCGCTAGAAATAATGGCGGCTATTGCCCTCTCGCTTTAAATATCTATTCGGCCTTGTCAAACGCACGCAATTCCAATTTTTTTCTAATCTATGTTCTCGTCTATGCTGCTAAGAAATCAACAACAACTAAGTTCATTTATTACAAACTTACAAACTAACAATATTTGTGTGTGTACCTAAGTAGGAGGTGTTGTGTATTTGTATTCTCTTTGTTGTGTATTGTAAAAGTGTAAAACATGCATTATAAAACATGTGAAATATGTGGTCTAAGATCCGGCCGGTCAGTTGCCGAAAAACGAATCTTCATGGCTAAATTTCCTTTGGATGAAGACAGGTAAGCATAGATCTTTTATTATTTGACTCGTATAGTAAAATGTATATGTAATAAGCTTTGTAACTTTTAAATTACACTCATGCAAATCAATGTTTATATCAATGATACAAACTATCAATAGTGCTTGACATTTTTTTATCGACTATCGATATTTTTGTATTTCATACTTTTTGTTGACATTATGTACGTTATATTACTACTAATGGTCGCCTTTAGTCGAACAGCAGACCTTGCGTACATTAAAACATTTTTAGAAAATAAAAAAGAACACGAAATAAAATTGTATTAAACCAAGGAACACATGTGCCAAATTTCGTCGAGATCGGTTAAAAACTGGCCGCTAGCCCGGAATACAAACAGACAGATAGATGAAAGCAAAAATGGTCGGTCTCGAAATGTAGACTCTCGCACACTTTGTTCGCTCGGTCAATAATATATTACATAGTTACATACATATAACAACTCCTTAAATATCTTTGGTAGATGCAAACAATGCGTTAAAGTTACGGGTAAAGAAGATTTGGTATATGTACCCATCGAAAAGCTACACCAATTGAAATATATATGTGGCAGAAATTTTGAAACAGGATTTTAAGAGGAAGAAGACCCAATTAAGAACCAATGCTGTTCCGTCTGTAGGACTTACTGCACAGCCATTGGCAGATGAGTTGTTAATTGGATTTCCTTTACACGGCGCCAAAATAGACGAATCAGGTAATACTTTATTATTTCTTAAGGAAAATATTACAAGCGATCATAGGATTTGCCTGTTGCTAAGTGATCATCGCCGTCGATAGACATCTATTGACTTAAAAATGCTTTTCCGACCTTGGAGGGGAGATAGGCCTCCGAATTCTCTCACTCACCAAATGAACCGCATAAAAGAAAATGTTGAGGATAATATAACGTTTTCAGTTTCCTTCGTAGGTAACTCATTTTTAATAATATTTTACAGAGCTATCTTCTGTTTACGTAGAACATAACTACTGCGGTTATAGAATCGATACACCTGGTAAGTATTACATTTTTTTAATTCGTTTATTTATAATAAGAGACACAGTTAAAATACTCTAAATCATTGTTATAATTTATTGCAGTACCTTCAACATCGACTGCTGATCCACTACCTCCATTTGAAACTAGATCAAAAAAGGAAATATGTTTGACAACAGGTGAGATTTTTTGGTTTTCAGTATTCAAATATTTTTAGTTAATTAAAATTATCTAAAATTTTTAGATAATATGCTAACTTATTTCTGACTAAAATTCGCGGTGTAGTGGATTTAGTTTACAAGATATTGTAAATATTCCAGGACTTACAAGCACAACTACAAAACCTTCGATGCCTCGGAATAGTTGCATTATTTTTAGAGACCCAGTTAAAATTCTCTTAATCATTTTTATGATTTATTACAGTAGCTTCAACATCGACTGCTGAACAAATGTCAATCAAGTATTCAACTGGAAAGAAGAGGTAGATAAAGACTTCGTTCAAATTGTCACAGAAAAAAAAACAGAAATGTTATAATATAATCGGTAATGGAATATTCACATACGTTTTTGTTACAGATATAACAATTATGTCAATTACGTCACCATTTGAAAGTGAAAATTCAATAAAAAAGAAAAAACTGAGTCCAAGAAAGTTGAAAACTACATAATATATATATAAAAGGTTTGAATGCGCTTCATAATGTGCGAGTTAACATGTTTTCTATATTACAGTACCTTCAACATCAACTGCTGATCCACTACTTCTATTTGAAAGTCCAACAAAAAAGGAAATATTGACAACAGGTGAGGTTTTTGGTTTTCAGTACATTTTCTTTTTTTTTAATTCATATTTATTTCTGAAAATATTTAAATATGCTAACTTATTTCTTACTTCGCCGTGTAACAGATTTAGTTAACAAGTTACTGTCAATATTCCAGGACTTTCAAGCACAACTACAAAACCTCTGACACCTCGGAATAGGAAACTAAAGATGACTGCTCCAAATAAACCTACTACACCTCGAAAAAAGAAACTATTAAATAGAATAAGACAGAAAAACATTTTAATTAAAAATCTCCGAAAAAAAATTGTCCAAGTTGATAACATTTCTTCACCTGCGTTAAAAAGTCTTCTTGAATCGACTTTAAAGAACGAAAAACGCAAACCAAAAGGTTATCGCTGGTCTAAATTAAATAAAAGCGTAGCTCTTGCCTTATATAAGAAATCACCTAAAGCATACCGATATTTTGGTCTACTTTTATCAATGCCAAGTCTAAGAACGTTGCAAACAATTTTAGAAAAAATGAAACTGGAGCCAGGTGTTGATCCCTGTGTTTTAACGCATTTGAAATCGAAAGCTGAAACATTAAAAGAGGAAGATAAGATCTGTGCTATTTTATTTGATGAGATAGCATTAAAACGTCGACTTATTTACAACGTTGCGGCGGACAAAATTGATGGCTATGTAGATCTGGGTGACGAAGGCGGACGTTCAGAAAAAATTGCAGATCATGCCCTTGTGTTCATGCTTCAAGGCATACGCAAAAAATTTAAACAACCTATCGCCCATTACACATTACAGTCAAAGGAACAATCGCAACAGAAAAATTAGTTGTGATTATTAAAACTGTAATTGAAGCTTTGACGAATATTGGTTACAAAATTATAGCCACCGTTTGTGACCAGGGACCTACGAATGTGGGTGCATTAAATTTGCTCAAAAAGTTCTCTTCGGTTCCAGCTGAGTCAAATTATTTTATGCAATCAAAAGAAAAAAAAATCATTGTATTTGACGTTCCACATCTTTTTAAGTCTATTAGAAATAATTTCCTCCAAGCTGGTGAGCTTGTCATGGACGGTAAAACCGCAAAGTGGCAACATTTAATTGACTTAGAAGAAAAAAATAGAACCACACTTCACTTCAAAAAAAAATCAAAATTGCACGTAAGCCCAAAATACAGATTGAAAATGAGAGTGAAACTGGCTGCCCAGATACTGAGCAACACGGTAGCTGCAGTACTAAAATTGCAGTCCGAAAGTTTTGAAAATGAAAACCGCGAAGAAATCTTACAAACGGCTCAAGTGGTGGAACTTCTAGACCGCTTATTTGATTCCACGAACGGACCGGCATCAAAAACAGACATAAAAAAGAATATTCGACAAAATGTGTCCAAACATAGTTTTCACCACCAAATTTGGACAGAATACAAACAAAAACTGCGGACTCTTAAGTTTTTGAAATCCGACAGCAAATTAAGACTAAGAAATGTTAGATGTGTCAATGGATACATAATAACTATTTCGTCAATGCAAGACATTTGGAAATTTGTAGAATCAAAAAAATTCAAATTTCTTAATTTTTACGCCAGTTAAACCAAGACGCACTCGAAAATTTGTTTGGGATTATAAGGCAACATAGCCCAACAAACAAAAATCCAACCTGCCACCATTTCACATCAGCATTGAAGAGTTCAATTCTAACTCGCCTTAGTACGCCTAAAAGCAGAGGATCAAATTGCGAAGAGGATAACAACGAAATTATATTTGACTTTCAAGACATTGTATTTTCCCATCGTGAAGAAAGTAAAGAAGAATTTAAGATCGAAGCTGCTAAGGAAGACAATATAATATCGGACAATGTCACTCATCCTGCTCTGCATATTCCTGAAGTCGAAAATTTCGAGAAAGACTTGGAACAAATATTTAAAACCTACGATAAACAACCAACTGTTTACGTAAGCGGGTATTTGGCTTCAGTGCTTTTAAAAAATGTTACTTGTGAACAATGTATTAATGCCATGAAAGTTTTAAATCCAAAGCCAAATTCTTATTATAATTACATTGCGCTACGAGAATGGTGGCCTGATAAACTATCACTAACATATCCATCATTACAACTTTGCGAAAGCATAGATGTTGCAACATCTACGTTTGAACGGGTAGTAAAACCAATTTTGTACATCGAGGATATAAGTAAATATTGTAAGACTGAGATGCTATCCAGTATCGACGTATCCTGATCTACCATTTTATTTTTATCAAACGCATAAAAATAAAATGGTAGATCAGTTGTTGCGCCGTCTGAGCCATTTACTGATTCGAAACGAATGCGGATTAATTAATAGTTCGTTCGCTTTAACCGAAGAAGTTTCTGCAGATTCGGCAAAGAAAGCGCAGCAATTGAGCCTTGGAAAATAGAGCCTGAAGTTTTATTTTACCATTATCACATAAAATGAATACACTACACTGTCCTAGTGTAGTGTATTCATTTTATTGAAATGTAAAAGAAAATGCAAGGAGTGCCTACATTTTTTTTTCTGTTTATCGATAAAAATTACAAATGAATAGAACATCCCTATTTCGTGATTATGTTGGTAGCTCCGGCACGTCATGGTCATGAGTAATTTTTGTTTTGTTGGTGCTTAGTCTTAGCGCACGTTCATACAAAGTGGTTTTTCTCTTTTTTTCTAAGGAACTCCCGACTCAAACGTAGTGCTTATATTCTCTTTGGCCATTGCTGTTTATGCTGTTGATAGTCGTGGTTACGTTGATTAATTTCCGTACACTTCAAGTCCACATAAGCAGTGATATTTGAGGAGGTAGGTACCCGCCGGGCGCCACTGGACATACCCTCTGCTAGTAACCAGAGACGCCCGGCAACGGACGTTAGAGCGGCCGCAATATTTAAAAAAAAAAAAAAAAAAGGAGGTAGGTACCGAAATGTATTAGGTAGGTAGGTAGGTACCACAAGTGTTGTGTGCCGGGTTGCAATAGTTTACGACAGGACGTTATGTTGCATAAATTTCCAAATTGTAAGAAAAGACTCCAAAAGTGGTTAGAAACTATTAATTGTAGCTCTCTTAAAGCTAGTGGATCTAAGCAAATCAGTTGTTTGTAATAAGCATTTTGAAGTAAAATTCTTTACTAAGAAACGCCGCTTATTAGGTTGTGCCTATCCTACTCTTTTCTCTTCAGAAGAGATGTCTAGTGGCATACCATCAGAACCACACGAGGAGTCTGGTAAGTTCTTTTTTGAAATTTGTTAAAAGGGCTGTGAAAAACAACTTTAAAATAATACTTTTTAACATCCGACGCAATAAGAGGGGTTATAAGTTTAACATGTCTGTATGCGGCATTGTAGCTCCCAGACTGATTTTTTTATTTGAAAGGCATCATTCTAAAAAAAAATCTGGGGCATTTTAATTTAAAGTTATTATAGCCTAAAATTGTAAACATGCACCACAATTTAATCTCTACTTTAATTAGTGGCCATTATATTCAATTTCTTTTAACACGAGTGTCAGTACTAACAAACTAATACATTATTTTCAGAAAACATAAATCCTAACATGGATCATACTTATAGCAAGAAAAGACATTATGACCACACTTATGTACGCACTATACTGTCTGATCAAACCAGAGGACATGTGTTAGAAGGTATAATTATTGTTTAAATTTCTATTTATTTTTTGATTATTTCTATTGCTATTCTATTTATATGAATTAGTTGGCCATTTAGTTTCTGCAGAATCATAGAGGTACTCATAGCCCTTAGAGTTTAATATACTAAGCAATTAGTTTGTATTCAGACAAATTTGAAAATTGTTTTATAAACATTGATTCTTGCATGGGACAAATGTAAAAATATATGTCAATACACAAGATAATTCTAGTGTGTAATAACTTAACCTTACAACAATTAGCTAATGAGACACAATAAGATATCTATTGTGTCTGGCCTATGGTGTGCCTGCGACCATTGAATTTAAAAAAAAATTAAGTACTTATGCTCTAGTATAGAGCTTAGCTGGGTTAGTTTTCGATAGGAATGATGAAAGGGTGCCAAAATGTAAATGTTTATGTAAAACATTGTTTCAGATCCAATTCCTTCAACATCTAAAGCAATATATCCTGTGATTGACCCTGTTGTTGATCAAATGCCATCAATGTTAGCGTCAGTAGCACCTTCGGATGTGTGTGATGTGCAGAACTCGGCAGTAGCAAATAAAACTAGTGCAAAAGCACTAAAAGCAAGAAAACGGATAATAGTGAAAAATAAAACACTGAGCCCTAATTGTAAGAGACTCTACAGAGAATATAGAAAATCAAGAAAGATGTTGAGTTTTCATTGTAGAGCTAAAAATGCTTTAAAATTTTCTGAAGAGAACTCATTTGAAAAATTAACTGCTAAAATGAATCTGTTGGCAAAACGAATTATGTGGATGCAATTGAAGTTGCAAACGAAAGTCAAAAAAGGGAGACGTTTCACACTGGAGGAAAAAATATTGGCTTTGTCAATTATGAAGCAAGGACCACGGTGCTATAAATTTCTACAGTGTATATTTATACTGCCATCTGCAACCACTCTAAAGAATTTGGTGAAAAAATTAAATGTGCAACCAGGCCTTAATCCTCAGATTTTCGAATGCATCAAGAAAGAGGTAATTGTAATGAATAATTTTATTCAATAATAGTTATTTACCAGTACTAGTAAGTCAAGTATAATAATATAATTTACTAAATTTTGTGAAAAATTAATTAATCTTTGTATATTGCTTCTTCTTCTTCATTGTATCACTGCTGAGAGGATCATGACCACACACATATTACTCTTCCTAAAATTGGCGCGATTTTCCATGGTGTGGACTGTTTTGTAGAAACTGTATATTGCACACTCTTACCCATATTAACTAAACATTTCTTTTCAGGTGTCCACTTGGACTAATAATAAAAAATACTGCAGCATCATTTTTGATGAAATGTCTCTGGAATCTGGATTGACATTTAATGCGAATCAAGATAGGATCTATGGGTTTGCTCACCTATTACAGAGAACCCCAGATTATGCTGATCATGCATTAGTTTTTATTATTAAGGGAGCAGTATTTAAATGGCAGCAAGTAATTGCATATTACTTTTGTGAAGGTGCAACAAAAGGACCAGAGCTGAAAAATATTTTAAAATCTATTGTAAAAGCTGTAGGAGAAACTGGGCTTATTCCAGTTGCATTAATATCAGACCAAGGAACTTCTTTTCAATCAGCCTTGAAGAGTTTACAGGAAGAGACAAGAAGAGAGCAAATCCTATCTGAAAATCATACAGGTAATAAGTTTTTAAGATTATAGAATGGGTTCTTGATTGCGGTATGTGTCTACAAAATCAGTGTAATAATTTGTTTTTAACTTTTTTATTTCAGATGAAACAATAAGGATTCAGCAGATTTCATTAAGTGTAATATACGACCCACCGCATCTTATTAAGGGGATAAGAAATAACTTTCTTACAAAAGATATCTCTTTTGGTGGCAAAAGAGCCAAATGGTCTGATATTGTTGAGGTTTACAAGACAGACTATGAACTAGCAGAATCGAGACTTCTCCACAAACTGAATGATGAGCATATACTTACAGAAAAGATTAAAAAAATGAAGGTTTGTCATATAATAATAATCATGTCTTCCTGACTGAATTTAGGTCATAGAGGCCAACCTCAACGGAGATTAGCCAACTATGCAGAAAATATTATAGTGGACCAGTGTGTGCGCTGCCACAGGTGCACTCTATTCACTCACACTCATAGTCCGATGGGACTGGACTGGGCAATCCGACCGGAGAGACGACCGGAGAGAGATCAGGCGCAGAGCTAACGACTTTACGTGCTTTCCGAGGCACGGAGCGAGTGATCATCCATTTATAATACGCACATAACTTGTCATATTTATAATAAGCACATAACTTGTCATATTACGTAATTAATTTATAATACGTACATACGTCAGAGGTGCGCGCCTTAGGTTCGAACCTGAGACCTCTGACTCGCCAGTCAACGGTCATACCACTAGGCTATCACGCCCAAACACGTTCTGTTTGTCAAATATCGTTAATATTATGATTTGTATCCTCCTTTATTATTTAATTCATTTTGTCTAATTAATTATATTATTAGCAGGTAAAAGATGTTGTCTAATCAATATTATTTGCATTACAGGTAAAAAATTGTGTCCAGGTGTTAAGCAGCACAATGGCACGAGCTTTTGTTGTACACCTCTTCATTTGGTGGGTACTAAACATATTTTCTACTTAATAAAATATAATGGTGAAATAATTATATTCTTTGGATTCGAGTCTTTATATTATGGCTAGAAGTGACCCAATAACATATGTGGTAAAATGGATGTTAGTGTTTAAATAAAATAGATTTGATATTGTCCAACGATAGTATATAGATGAATTTTATGATATTATTTCGTTTATTTCTTTACATTCTTATCTTATACATTTTTAAATACATTTATAAAAAAAAACAAATACATTTAAAAATATAAATAATAGTGACCCATCAGTAGCGGAGTAGGACCCAAACTACCGGCGGTGGAGGCTACAGACTAAGAAACCTCCTAACAATACGGTATATGTCGAGGATAACAGCCTTCTGAATCTGACTCTTGATCCAACAATCTAACGAGAGTCTCTTGAGATGTTGATCGAGACTCTTCGCTATTAATCCGTTTGCCGAAACGACCACCGGGACAATGATCGTCGAGTCTACGTCCCACATGGCGGTTATCTCGAAGGACAGATCAAGGTATTTTTATGATATTATTATTATTAGGTTCAAAATTTTGTAGAATTAATAAATTGTTATAATATTATTGTTAAAGTTACAAACGTTTCATTCATTGTTACAGCATAATATCGTGATGGGAGAGCTGTGAGTGATACACTGAAGAATACTGCAGAAGTGATAACATTTCTGGACAATCTGTTCGACAGTGTGAATGGTGTGTGTACCTTTAATAAAAAAAATAAGGGTAAACTGTTACGAACAGCAGTAACATCAAAATCCACCCATGTGGAATTCTGGAGAGGTGCTATTTTAAAATTAGACAATTTAAAATTTCTAGACAGTCGTAATCGCGAAATAGTCGTGCCAAGCATAACAAATTGGCAGACTACCTTAAGAAGTTTTTTGCGGCTATGGCAAATTTTCGCAGAAAAAAACGTAAAAATCATACGCCCAAGGTTTTTTAATTCTGACACTATCGAAAATTTCTTCGAGCAGGTACGAGCGTACAATTACAGAAGTAACAATCCAAATTGCCATACTTTCACAACCACAATAAAATCTTTGATTATTACAGGATTTATAAAATTTCATAGGAATACATTTAATTGTGAGGATGACTTAACAGAACAAATAATGAAAATTAAATCATTATTTAGTGAAAACACTAATACGCAAAATAAAATTCATAAGAATTCTGATTTTCTTGTGGAAGAATCATACTGTGATGCTAATTTTATGTTGGAGGCAAGACGTGAGCGGCTAAATATACAGTCTCGGGCTTATACTGCTGGATGGGTTATAAGAAAAGTATTAAAGAAAATGAATAACTGCAAATACTGCCAAAACGCTGTTACAGTGGACGAAGCGTCAGATCTGCATAAGTGGGTTTCCCAAAGAGAATACAATTCAGTTAAAAATAAAAAACTCACTTATGCTTCTGAACAATTTATTATATTATTCGGAGAAATTTTAAAAACAACTAATACTTTTCTGCAAGTAAATGCCCACAAAGAGTGTATAGCCCAACAAATTTTTAATGTAATACAACAAAAGCTCATAAGATTTGAATATATTCAATGTGAGGCGCACAATAATTTAGCCGTTACCACGTTTTGCCAAATCGCAATAAAGTTGGCTATATTTAACTGGTGTAACATAATTAACAAAATTTTAAAAGGGACAGATTTATTTAGACTTACCACTAGGGAAAATTTGCCAGAAATGTTCAGGAAGGCATTAAATAAATATATGAAAAGGATGAAAAATTAAAATAAATGAATGAATAAAAGTTGTTTTTTTTTATTTTCGTTTACCTTGTAGCAGGTGAAGTCAACCTTACCCACCGGCGGTTCAGCGGAGGCTCACGAGACAATTGGATGGTATCCCAGGGCGCCAGTTCACATATGAACGGTGTGTGTGATGATTGGAGAATTCAATAAGGCACAACAGTTAGAGGGTTCACAGAGAGTATAATTTTATAAGCTTACAATATTGAACAATATATATTGAATTTGGTTGTAAAGTTAACACAAAAAGGGTAGGTATGTAGCTGCTAGCTTACTTCTTAAATCGTAAATTACAGGTACAGTAATTATTTTAAACTTGACCTTATCTTATGACGCTAGTTCTTGAAACTGGAGTAGACAGAATTATGGATGAAGAACACTGGATTAGATGGTGAGCAAAATACTTAACTTAATTGTTATGGTTCACGCGGTCAGCTGGGATTGTCAGGGGGCGCACGTGCTGTGGTCCTGTGAGCCCAAGACGACCTCGCGTATCCTTGCCGTAGAATGATTAGGCTATTTCGGTACTGCTCCAGAAACGTCGACTACCCTTGCAATTCTGCACCAAAACACCGGACATCAGTAACACTATCAAGAAACGCCCTTTGGAATGCCTAAAACAGAAAAATGCTTCCACGTTGTCCAAGTCCAATGGGAGGGAACACTCCCAGCCTCTTGAGATCACGTTCGATAGGACGCTTGAAAAGTATCGACAATTGCTTCGACTCAATTTATATTATTCCCAGTAAAATAACTTCTTCCAGACTTGTAGGTTAAGTATCAGACAGATGTAGTGATCTAGAGATATTTTCACTAAAGTATCCAGCAGTGGAAAGAGACCCACGACAGCTCGCGCCGGCTTTTTATCAACTCCGAGGTGTTTCTAGATTCTTCCTTTACTGCAAAAACTAGTTCTAACCACTTTTCTACAAGCAAAACTTATCGTCAGCCGGAAACACCTCTATAGATAAAAAGCAATATCATTGACACATCTTTTTAAGGAAATATTATGACATGGCTAGATATTACTCTGCCCAGTTCCCACTTAATCCTCTAGAGTGCGCTATACAATTTGTATAACACCGTATGGTAAATGAATAATAGTCAAGACTTGACGTTTGTCGAGTTGACATCTATACATCAACTGACACTAATGACAGAATACAAACAAAAACTGCGGACTCTTAAGTTTTTGAAATCCGACAGCAAATTAAGACTAAGAAATGTTAGATGTGTCAATGGATACATAATAACTATTTCGTCAATGCAAGACATTTGGAAATTTGTAGAATCAAAAAAATTCAAATTTCTTAATTTTTACGCCAGTTAAACCAAGACGCACTCGAAAATTTGTTTGGGATTATAAGGCAACATAGCCCAACAAACAAAAATCCAACCTGCCACCATTTCACATCAGCATTGAAGAGTTCAATTCTAACTCGCCTTAGTACGCCTAAAAGCAGAGGATCAAATTGCGAAGAGGATAACAACGAAATTATATTTGACTTTCAAGACATTGTATTTTCCCATCGTGAAGAAAGTAAAGAAGAATTTAAGATCGAAGCTGCTAAGGAAGACAATATAATATCGGACAATGTCACTCATCCTGCTCTGCATATTCCTGAAGTCGAAAATTTCGAGAAAGACTTGGAACAAATATTTAAAACCTACGATAAACAACCAACTGTTTACGTAAGCGGGTATTTGGCTTCAGTGCTTTTAAAAAATGTTACTTGTGAACAATGTATTAATGCCATGAAAGTTTTAAATCCAAAGCCAAATTCTTATTATAATTACATTGCGCTACGAGAATGGTGGCCTGATAAACTATCACTAACATATCCATCATTACAACTTTGCGAAAGCATAGATGTTGCAACATCTACGTTTGAACGGGTAGTAAAACCAATTTTGTACATCGAGGATATAAGTAAATATTGTAAGACTGAGATGCTATCCAGTATCGACGTATCCTGATCTACCATTTTATTTTTATCAAACGCATAAAAATAAAATGGTAGATCAGTTGTTGCGCCGTCTGAGCCATTTACTGATTCGAAACGAATGCGGATTAATTAATAGTTCGTTCGCTTTAACCGAAGAAGTTTCTGCAGATTCGGCAAAGAAAGCGCAGCAATTGAGCCTTGGAAAATAGAGCCTGAAGTTTTATTTTACCATTATCACATAAAATGAATACACTACACTGTCCTAGTGTAGTGTATTCATTTTATTGAAATGTAAAAGAAAATGCAAGGAGTGCCTACATTTTTTTTTCTGTTTATCGATAAAAATTACAAATGAATAGAACATCCCTATTTCGTGATTATGTTGGTAGCTCCGGCACGTCATGGTCATGAGTAATTTTTGTTTTGTTGGTGCTTAGTCTTAGCGCACGTTCATACAAAGTGGTTTTTCTCTTTTTTTCTAAGGAACTCCCGACTCAAACGTAGTGCTTATATTCTCTTTGGCCATTGCTGTTTATGCTGTTGATAGTCGTGGTTACGTTGATTAATTTCCGTACACTTCAAGTCCACATAAGCAGTGATATTTGAGGAGGTAGGTACCCGCCGGGCGCCACTGGACATACCCTCTGCTAGTAACCAGAGACGCCCGGCAACGGACGTTAGAGCGGCCGCAGAATTTAAAAAAAAAAAAAAAAAAGGAGGTAGGTACCGAAATGTATTAGGTAGGTAGGTAGGTACCACAAGTGTTGTGTGCCGGGTTGCAATAGTTTACGACAGGACGTTATGTTGCATAAATTTCCAAATTGTAAGAAAAGACTCCAAAAGTGGTTAGAAACTATTAATTGTAGCTCTCTTAAAGCTAGTGGATCTAAGCAAATCAGTTGTTTGTAATAAGCATTTTGAAGTAAAATTCTTTACTAAGAAACGCCGCTTATTAGGTTGTGCCTATCCTACTCTTTTCTCTTCAGAAGAGATGTCTAGTGGCATACCATCAGAACCACACGAGGAGTCTGGTAAGTTCTTTTTTGAAATTTGTTAAAAGGGCTGTGAAAAACAACTTTAAAATAATACTTTTTAACATCCGACGCAATAAGAGGGGTTATAAGTTTAACATGTCTGTATGCGGCATTGTAGCTCCCAGACTGATTTTTTTATTTGAAAGGCATCATTCTAAAAAAAAATCTGGGGCATTTTAATTTAAAGTTATTATAGCCTAAAATTGTAAACATGCACCACAATTTAATCTCTACTTTAATTAGTGGCCATTATATTCAATTTCTTTTAACACGAGTGTCAGTACTAACAAACTAATACATTATTTTCAGAAAACATAAATCCTAACATGGATCATACTTATAGCAAGAAAAGACATTATGACCACACTTATGTACGCACTATACTGTCTGATCAAACCAGAGGACATGTGTTAGAAGGTATAATTATTGTTTAAATTTCTATTTATTTTTTGATTATTTCTATTGCTATTCTATTTATATGAATTAGTTGGCCATTTAGTTTCTGCAGAATCATAGAGGTACTCATAGCCCTTAGAGTTTAATATACTAAGCAATTAGTTTGTATTCAGACAAATTTGAAAATTGTTTTATAAACATTGATTCTTGCATGGGACAAATGTAAAAATATATGTCAATACACAAGATAATTCTAGTGTGTAATAACTTAACCTTACAACAATTAGCTAATGAGACACAATAAGATATCTATTGTGTCTGGCCTATGGTGTGCCTGCGACCATTGAATTTAAAAAAAAATTAAGTACTTATGCTCTAGTATAGAGCTTAGCTGGGTTAGTTTTCGATAGGAATGATGAAAGGGTGCCAAAATGTAAATGTTTATGTAAAACATTGTTTCAGATCCAATTCCTTCAACATCTAAAGCAATATATCCTGTGATTGACCCTGTTGTTGATCAAATGCCATCAATGTTAGCGTCAGTAGCACCTTCGGATGTGTGTGATGTGCAGAACTCGGCAGTAGCAAATAAAACTAGTGCAAAAGCACTAAAAGCAAGAAAACGGATAATAGTGAAAAATAAAACACTGAGCCCTAATTGTAAGAGACTCTACAGAGAATATAGAAAATCAAGAAAGATGTTGAGTTTTCATTGTAGAGCTAAAAATGCTTTAAAATTTTCTGAAGAGAACTCATTTGAAAAATTAACTGCTAAAATGAATCCGTTGGCAAAACGAATTATGTGGATGCAATTGAAGTTGCAAACGAAAGTCAAAAAAGGGAGACGTTTCACACTGGAGGAAAAAATATTGGCTTTGTCAATTATGAAGCAAGGACCACGGTGCTATAAATTTCTACAGTGTATATTTATACTGCCATCTGCAACCACTCTAAAGAATTTGGTGAAAAAATTAAATGTGCAACCAGGCCTTAATCCTCAGATTTTCGAATGCATCAAGAAAGAGGTAATTGTAATGAATAATTTTATTCAATAATAGTTATTTACCAGTACTAGTAAGTCAAGTATAATAATATAATTTACTAAATTTTGTGAAAAATTAATTAATCTTTGTATATTGCTTCTTCTTCATTGTATCACTGCTGAGAGGATCATGACCACACACATATTACTCTTCCTAAAATTGGCGCGATTTTCCATGGTGTGGACTGTTTTGTAGAAACTGTATATTGCACACTCTTACCCATATTAACTAAACATTTCTTTTCAGGTGTCCACTTGGACTAATAATAAAAAATACTGCAGCATCATTTTTGATGAAATGTCTCTGGAATCTGGATTGACATTTAATGCGAATCAAGATAGGATCTATGGGTTTGCTCACCTATTACAGAGAACCCCAGATTATGCTGATCATGCATTAGTTTTTATTATTAAGGGAGCAGTATTTAAATGGCAGCAAGTAATTGCATATTACTTTTGTGAAGGTGCAACAAAAGGACCAGAGCTGAAAAATATTTTAAAATCTATTGTAAAAGCTGTAGGAGAAACTGGGCTTATTCCAGTTGCATTAATATCAGACCAAGGAACTTCTTTTCAATCAGCCTTGAAGAGTTTACAGGAAGAGACAAGAAGAGAGCAAATCCTATCTGAAAATCATACAGGTAATAAGTTTTTAAGATTATAGAATGGGTTCTTGATTGCGGTATGTGTCTACAAAATCAGTGTAATAATTTGTTTTTAACTTTTTTATTTCAGATGAAACAATAAGGATTCAGCAGATTTCATTAAGTGTAATATACGACCCACCGCATCTTATTAAGGGGATAAGAAATAACTTTCTTACAAAAGATATCTCTTTTGGTGGCAAAAGAGCCAAATGGTCTGATATTGTTGAGGTTTACAAGACAGACTATGAACTAGCAGAATCGAGACTTCTCCACAAACTGAATGATGAGCATATACTTACAGAAAAGATTAAAAAAATGAAGGTTTGTCATATAATAATAATCATGTCTTCCTGACTGAATTTAGGTCATAGAGGCCAACCTCAACGGAGATTAGCCAACTATGCAGAAAATATTATAGTGGACCAGTGTGTGCGCTGCCACAGGTGCACTCTATTCACTCACACTCATAGTCCGATGGGACTGGACTGGGCAATCCGACCGGAGAGACGACCGGAGAGAGATCAGGCGCAGAGCTAACGACTTTACGTGCTTTCCGAGGCACGGAGCGAGTGATCATCCATTTATAATACGCACATAACTTGTCATATTTATAATAAGCACATAACTTGTCATATTACGTAATTAATTTATAATACGTACATACGTCAGAGGTGCGCGCCTTAGGTTCGAACCTGAGACCTCTGACTCGCCAGTCAACGGTCATACCACTAGGCTATCACGCCCAAACACGTTCTGTTTGTCAAATATCGTTAATATTATGATTTGTATCCTCCTTTATTATTTAATTCATTTTGTCTAATTAATTATATTATTAGCAGGTAAAAGATGTTGTCTAATCAATATTATTTGCATTACAGGTAAAAAATTGTGTCCAGGTGTTAAGCAGCACAATGGCACGAGCTTTTGTTGTACACCTCTTCATTTGGTGGGTACTAAACATATTTTCTACTTAATAAAATATAATGGTGAAATAATTATATTCTTTGGATTCGAGTCTTTATATTATGGCTAGAAGTGACCCAATAACATATGTGGTAAAATGGATGTTAGTGTTTAAATAAAATAGATTTGATATTGTCCAACGATAGTATATAGATGAATTTTATGATATTATTTCGTTTATTTCTTTACATTCTTATCTTATACATTTTTAAATACATTTATAAAAAAAAACAAATACATTTAAAAATATAAATAATAGTGACCCATCAGTAGCGGAGTAGGACCCAAACTACCGGCGGTGGAGGCTACAGACTAAGAAACCTCCTAACAATACGGTATGTGTCGAGGATAACAGCCTTCTGAATCTGACTCTTGATCCAACAATCTAACGAGAGTCTCTTGAGATGTTGATCGAGACTCTTCGCTATTAATCCGTTTGCCGAAACGACCACCGGGACAATGATCGTCGAGTCTACGTCCCACATGGCGGTTATCTCGAAGGACAGATCAAGGTATTTTTATGATATTATTATTATTAGGTTCAAAATTTTGTAGAATTAATAAATTGTTATAATATTATTGTTAAAGTTACAAACGTTTCATTCATTGTTACAGCATAATATCGTGATGGGAGAGCTGTGAGTGATACACTGAAGAATACTGCAGAAGTGATAACATTTCTGGACAATCTGTTCGACAGTGTGAATGGTGTGTGTACCTTTAATAAAAAAAATAAGGGTAAACTGTTACGAACAGCAGTAACATCAAAATCCACCCATGTGGAATTCTGGAGAGGTGCTATTTTAAAATTAGACAATTTAAAATTTCTAGACAGTCGTAATCGCGAAATAGTCGTGCCAAGCATAACAAATTGGCAGACTACCTTAAGAAGTTTTTTGCGGCTATGGCAAATTTTCGCAGAAAAAAACGTAAAAATCATACGCCCAAGGTTTTTTAATTCTGACACTATCGAAAATTTCTTCGAGCAGGTACGAGCGTACAATTACAGAAGTAACAATCCAAATTGCCATACTTTCACAACCACAATAAAATCTTTGATTATTACAGGATTTATAAAATTTCATAGGAATACATTTAATTGTGAGGATGACTTAACAGAACAAATAATGAAAATTAAATCATTATTTAGTGAAAACACTAATACGCAAAATAAAATTCATAAGAATTCTGATTTTCTTGTGGAAGAATCATACTGTGATGCTAATTTTATGTTGGAGGCAAGACGTGAGCGGCTAAATATACAGTCTCGGGCTTATACTGCTGGATGGGTTATAAGAAAAGTATTAAAGAAAATGAATAACTGCAAATACTGCCAAAACGCTGTTACAGTGGACGAAGCGTCAGATCTGCATAAGTGGGTTTCCCAAAGAGAATACAATTCAGTTAAAAATAAAAAACTCACTTATGCTTCTGAACAATTTATTATATTATTCGGAGAAATTTTAAAAACAACTAATACTTTTCTGCAAGTAAATGCCCACAAAGAGTGTATAGCCCAACAAATTTTTAATGTAATACAACAAAAGCTCATAAGATTTGAATATATTCAATGTGAGGCGCACAATAATTTAGCCGTTACCACGTTTTGCCAAATCGCAATAAAGTTGGCTATATTTAACTGGTGTAACATAATTAACAAAATTTTAAAAGGGACAGATTTATTTAGACTTACCACTAGGGAAAATTTGCCAGAAATGTTCAGGAAGGCATTAAATAAATATATGAAAAGGATGAAAAATTAAAATAAATGAATGAATAAAAGTTGTTTTTTTTTATTTTCGTTTACCTTGTAGCAGGTGAAGTCAACCTTACCCACCGGCGGTTCAGTGGAGGCTCACGAGACAATTGGATGGTATCCCAGGGCGCCAGTTCACATATGAACGGTGTGTGTGATGATTGGAGAATTCAATAAGGCACAACAGTTAGAGGGTTCACAGAGAGTATAATTTTATAAGCTTACAATATTGAACAATATATATTGAATTTGGTTGTAAAGTTAACACAAAAAGGGTAGGTATGTAGCTGCTAGCTTACTTCTTAAATCGTAAATTACAGGTACAGTAATTATTTTAAACTTGACCTTATCTTATGACGCTAGTTCTTGAAACTGGAGTAGACAGAATTATGGATGAAGAACACTGGATTAGATGGTGAGCAAAATACTTAACTTAATTGTTATGGTTCACGCGGTCAGCTGGGATTGTCAGGGGGCGCACGTGCTGTGGTCCTGTGAGCCCAAGACGACCTCGCGTATCCTTGCCGTAGAATGATTAGGCTATTTCGGTACTGCTCCAGAAACGTCGACTACCCTTGCAATTCTGCACCAAAACACCGGACATCAGTAACACTATCAAGAAACGCCCTTTGGAATGCCTAAAACAGAAAAATGCTTCCACGTTGTCCAAGTCGAATGGGAGGGAACACTCCCAGCCTCTTGAGATCACGTTCGATAGGACGCTTGAAAAGTATCGACAATTGCTTCGACTCAATTTATATTATTCCCAGTAAAATAACTTCTTCCAGACTTGTAGGTTAAGTATCAGACAGATGTAGTGATCTAGAGATATTTTCACTAAAGTATCCAGCAGTGGAAAGAGACCCACGACAGCTCGCGCCGGCTTTTTATCAACTCCGAGGTGTTTCTAGATTCTTCCTTTACTGCAAAAACTAGTTCTAACCACTTTTCTACAAGCAAAACTTATCGTCAGCCGGAAACACCTCTATAGATAAAAAGCAATATCATTGACACATCTTTTTAAGGAAATATTATGACATGGCTAGATATTACTCTGCCCAGTTCCCACTTAATCCTCTAGAGTGCGCTATACAATTTGTATAACACCGTATGGTAAATGAATAATAGTCAAGACTTGACGTTTGTCGAGTTGACATCTATACATCAACTGACACTAATGACGTTCATAATATCATTACAAATGTTTGTTTACGTTTTGTGAGTGCAATGAAATTACGATGTTACAACCTATACACTATTCATTTTATTCAAGAGATCACAGTAATATTCCGTGATCTCTTGAATAAAATTTACACTCCAAATATACTACGAGCGGCCGATAAAAAACTGGCTGTATGTCAAATTTCTTTGCCTTTTCTAGCACTCCTGTTCAGAAATTAAAAAAAAAAAAATGTCACGCATCGTTTTCAGTTGGCCAATCAGAAAACAGACGCTACGTCCTACGGTAGTTGTTTGGCAGTATCTCTATTAGATATACGTAGTATCTCTATTAGATATACGTAGTATCTCTATTAGATCTGTGCTCGTTGGATATAGTAGCGAAGCGAGCGCTATCCCAAGTCTCTGGTATGAACCTACTATTTTCTTTTTCTTCTATGATTATCGCCTCTGACATAAACTCTTGGTAAAAAAATACATCGTTATAATTAATATATGAAGCCCCAGAAAGTTACCGATTTCCGAGTTATTTTTGCGATGTTTGTCAGTGAATACAGTGAAAAGCAGTCTGTCGCAACTACATACAAAAAAAAACTATTATGAAACGGGGATAAATTTTAATGGCTCAATATTTGTCTCAATCAATTTCTCAATCTGTCCGGCTCGTTCCTTGATGAAATGTCATGTGTCACTGTCTGTCGCTGTGGATGTCTAATCGTTATTTTCAATTTCAATAATAATGTTTTTCTTTGAATGTTATTAGTGAAATAATTGGGAGAATAGCTGAATTTTATTAAAATTTTTGTAAGACCGTTCTCTAGAAAAGACTGTTTTATACATTATAGAAAGTGTGAAATATGAAGTTTAAAATCTGGAAGATTAGACGGCACAAAACGGATTTTCATGGCCAGATTTCCTATGGATGAGAACAATAACACCGGAAGATAACAAAATATATAACTACATAGCATGAAAGAATGATGGAAAGACCAATTATTGCTCAAAACATTTGATAAATGTGTTTTTGTGTTCGAACGTATAACTTATCATTTTAAAACCCAAACTGAGCCTATACTCCGTTTTTTAATTAAATGTACTGCCTCCGGGAAATTGAACGCTTATTCATTTTTAACATGTAACTTGTCTGACGCAGTACTTTAGTTGAAAAATGGAGTATAGCGTCTGCGAAAATATAAAATTATTTTAAAAAAAGTACGGACTACTGCATTTTGCGATATCGATAAATAAAATAATATTAAGTGGCACATCTCTATTTTTCCCTTATGTTGGCGACTCTGTATGTGTAACATTTGTTAGGTTGGCTACATAACGTTATCCCTGATTTGACATTTTGTAAGATTATTTTGCACTATGGGAGTCCCGCCCGTCTCTTCTTACGTAGTATTGTATTCTCTTTGGTGAAAAGTATAAATAAAGATAGTTTTTATCTCTGTAAATCGTTTTGAGAACGATAATGTACGTAATTCTATATTTCAGTGATAGCTAGACAAATTTGGTGGAAAACCGTTATAAATTGGCCCTTTGATTTTGAAATTCATTTGATTTTTTTTGAAATTCATTTGAATTTCTTGAAATTCATTTGAATTCTTGACATTTAGCTAACAACGTGGTTTCCAAATTTTGGACTAATATATAATAAATAATTTGTTTGCATTATTATTAATTTTTTGATGCTTGATCATCAAATATATATCAATAAAACTATTGCCGTTTACAGAATCGTAAAATATGGTTTGGTTGTAGAGATATTCCTTTTTTTCTACGAGATGGTAAGACAACGTCACGATGTCATCACCCGCCCGTGCTCCCAAGTCTTATCCAAGTCTTTTTTTAAGTTTTTTGCGAGGGGTAAATAGGTTTGAAAATTTGGTGATCATTGTTTATTTTTCTTACTTTATAGCATTTTATCGAAACTTATACGTAATTTTAGACAATTAGATAGGTAGTTAATACTTTTATTATCTTTTCAGTGTTTTATAAGAAAATGAAGTGCGAAATATGTGGTATTTTAAGAACACGAGCGGAGAAGCACAAAAGACTATTTATGGCCCGATTTCCATTGAATGATGCCCGGTAAGTACCTATTTAATAACATAATTTTCATCTGTTCTAAGTCCCTTATATCATAATCAAATTTTGTTCAATTGTAGTTGCCCTGTGATTCTGCGCAAATGACATATTATATTATTATATCATATTGATTGAGGCATGTGGGGGAGAAAAGGATACATGAATTTCACATGTACAATTTGCCGATGTTTATATTAAATTAATACCATCACTAGAAAAACATAGGTATGTACCATAATGCCTAACCTCCCGTAACATCGTTTGCCAGCCACATAAAAATCAAATAAAATACATGCATAAAATGACACATTTTTATTTTTCACGGATGCGGTGTAATTTACACAATGTCTGAAAACGCATGAAGGCTTTTTCCACAGCATTTATCGTGTGTAAATAATTAAATTGTAAATGATTGTAAAGCGAAATTTTGAAGCGACCTGTCACCACTGGTTGCTGTGGTAACTAAACATAAATGAAAGTTTTCATGTGCCATGCCTAGGCACGAACAACGCATCTAAACATAAAATATCATTGGTTCTGTATGGATAGTTTTTTTTCCCCGCCAATTCTAATTGAAACACTGTCATCGTATAATTTTAATACTTAATTTATTTATTTTTAGATGTAGACAATGGGTCAAAGTAACTGGTAAAGAAGACTTGGCTTATTTGCCAATAGAGAAACTGCATCAGTTAAAGTACATCTGTGGAAAACATTTTAGACCCAATGATTTTTGCCATAAGAAAACACGGCTTAGGCTAAAAGCCATACCGTGTATTGGAATTACTGCTGAGCCATTGTCTGAAGAAATTATGCAAGAATTCCCACTACACATTAAAAAAGCTGCAAAAGAGCTAGCTCCAATTTGCAGTGGGAATATTGGTAAGTTTTGTTTGTAGTAGTAGAATGACCTGTAAGAAACCCAAAAACGACTATACACAGAAATGAAAGCATCTCCATTAGTCATTGTAGTTGCTTATTTAACTACAATGTGCTGTTTGGACTATGGTATGTATGGCACTGGCTGTTAGAAATGGGTCCGTCTCTTAACGTATAAACTCATTTGGTCTAATTTTATTTTATTATCGTTCATAAGATATAATCAACGTAAGATATACCAACTGTTGATATAATTTCTTTACATATAACATTTATTTATTCTAAAACTTAATTAGTATAACGTTGTTTGAAATAACGTTTATGTAATCGAAAATCATTTGGTCTAACTTTTAATATATATAAAAAACGTCATTATGGCTAACGGTAAAGGTTAGGGTTTTTTTAACCACCCAGAAATAGGAGCCCCTTAAAGCGGGGCTCCGTCAGCTATCTTAGCGCAGGTGGTAATCAGTTAAATATACTAAATAAACTAACCCGTGTCTATGCAATTTTGCTTTGTGCTTTTAAGTAGGCGTTTTCATCATATTAGACCAAATAAGTTTTATATCTTTTGAGTAGTATATCAAACGATTTTATATTTAATGTATGTTATATGCTTATAAAAATTTGTTATTTTAAAATTAGACTAATTGTTATATTAAATAAAATTATAGGTTCCGTTGTTATATGTTGTAAATATTAGAGATTTTGTTGTTATAGCATCTATTACTTACCCGTTAGAAATTAGGTTCGGATAACATAATGGTTATGTATATAAATGTAGTATAATTATAGCGCCCAGGTTTAATAATATTTTTTAACATTTTCAGATTTATGTTCACAAATTGCACGAGAACACAACTACTGCAAGTCTGGATCTGACATCAGTCATATAAGTATTGCAGTACCTTCTTCATCGAGTGAGGCCTCACTTCAGAAAATAATAAGGCCCTTCAGCCCAAGTGTGTATTTTATAAACTTAGCAGTTACCGCTTGTAATTCTACTCAAACTGGGTACCACGCGATTTACTTTGAACACATACCATATACCTACCTCCTTAATGAATTTGTAAGAGTAAGAACAGCCCTATTTATTGTTATGGGACGGATAAAGTATTCTTTTATCTGTATCAATATTTAAAACAATTATCAATACATTCACACAGCTTTAATTAAAACAGACGAAGATGATGGCGACACAGCATCTGAACTGGCTTCCACCATGAGTGAAAAAACTGGATACTCTGTGGCAACTGATACTTCGACTACACTTTCAGTACAGGATGCTTCAAACAGTAAGTATTAATATTATCCCTCTTTTGTATTGTAGAAAAGGGGACTATTCTGTCACATCCAGAAATTTCACTAATTTCTCTTGAGTACTTGGAATGAAAAAATAAAAGAATATAACTATAATATTTAACATGTAGGTTGCATTTAGGCTCAAGCTAAGTTATCACTCTTTACCTTTGACTCGCATGTATCTATAATGTGATCATGATCAGGGCCTTAGCCTCAGCCCATGTATGCCTTCACTTACCGACGCGCGATAGAACCCCATCCCCCAAAGGTGCGGAATAACTCGAAGTACCCGAAGTGCGTACCCGGAAAGGCTGTCGATGACTTCGGTCATTAAGGCGTAAGCTCTAACATGTACATTTGTATCAGTGGAGTAATTTATTTATTTATTCAATTTCAGTTCCTGGCATCAGTGAAAGTCTTGCTAACACCTTAAAACAAAAAGAATTACTAATGAAAAGAAAAAAGCAGTATAAAGAAATAAGTAAAAGACCAATGACCAAGCCTTCCATGCATACAGTTAAAAGAGACATAACAATAGAGACCAAAATAGAAAAGAAGGTATGTATAAAGTAATGAGAAACTCTTTTTTTCTGTCTAAATTAAAATAGAGCTACATCTACACAAGAGCTACATGAGTTACGTTATGACCGATTTCAATATTGAATCTCGATCCATATTGTGCTATAGTATTGTGGATTGATAATTCCATCAACACCTGTCAATGTCAAATTAGGAATTGTATGAATTACCAATCTTGGATAGGTAGCTAAATATCGATTGAAATTGAATATTAAAATCGGCCACTAATCAATTATTTTCTATATTTTTGTAGACGGAGGAAGAAGTAGATGTAAAACAACTTTTACACACAATGAAAGAAAAGGAAAACTCCCTGAATGTAGTTCAAGCCAAAATGAAAGTAATGGAAACAACTATATTGGATCTACTAGAAATAATTAATGAGAAAGATCAGATTATCGAAGCTAAGAATAAGGCAACAATTCTTATGTCCGACAGCTTGAGCAAAAAAGGTCAGTCTAGAAAATTATTACACACGAAATCACATCTCCCTGAAGGGTGTTTAATACAACCAAGTTCCGGCCAACCAAGTCACTTTGTTGGTCCAAGGTAATAATGGGCAAAACTAGTGTCGTTTCTGGGTACTTTGGATAATTTATAATAGCATCCATTTGTCCGAAGGTGAGGATGACTTAGGCGATGTAGATGTTAATAAGGCCCTTAACACCTTTTTGTCGAAGATATATGCATGGAAATATGATATATGATGAGCTCACATTTCGCCAATAATTTTGCTAAGCCCACAGATTAGAAAGAAAGCCTGTCAAGGAACAATAAGTCAACTCTTTTGGAATTAAATTTTTTTGATTATTTATTATGTAGAAAATATTGAAGGTGGTAAAATAGTGAATATTAATAATCTGGTTTCGTTTTAGATAAAGATTCATTAATTTTACTAGAAGACACGAGGCAGCAGATGACAAAGATGCAAGAAAATTTTATTGCCATGGAAACTGAATGGAAGGAAGAAAAGGTTAAGTTATTGAAAGAAATTGAAGTGAAAGACGAAAAAATTTGTAACTTAGAAAAAGCTAATTCTATTATAGAAGCGTCAAGAATTGAAATAAGTAAAGCACAATCTAAATTGTCTGACGAATTGGAGAAAAAAAGTTAGGAAATATTAAAATTAGAAGAAGAAGTTCAATGTCTATTACAGAAATCTGTTGAAGTACCATCTCAAGAAAAGGATGATGTTGAAGATGAAAAAAGGGACATTGGATATAGCTGGTATGGTAGAGTTAACTAGAAAAGTTGAATTACTAGAGCAATTAAACTGTCAGATTAGACAAACAAATAAAGAACTTGAAAATAAGTTAGCGAGTGTAAATATTGAAGTTAAAACGCCTAGCACTGCTGCAGGTAAAAAAAGGTAGCCCATTGCCGGCTCGTAAAGGTGGTAGGAATACGGTAATGAAATCTAAATCACCTTGGAGCCAGCTGTCTTCAGAATCACTACCACAAGAAACAGATAAGAAGGGAGCTAAAAATTAACTTGCACGGCTAGAAATGTTAGTGCAATCCTTAAATAAAGATATCCTTGATAAAGAATATGTTATATTGCAAAAATAAGCATTGATTTTAGATCTTCAATCTATGTCTATTCAAGAGGAACCAAAGAAGTTAGTAGATATTGGAATGTGCACTGATGTTGTAGAAGATAATAAATATATAGAATCTGAACATGCTGATAACCAAGAAAAAAATAAATTTGAATCAAGCACTGTTGATGTTGACCAATCAGAAATTAAAGAACTCGAAGAAAAACTAAAAACTGCTGAAGACCAATTGCAAATACTTGGCAACGAGATGGAAACAGCCAATTTGAATATGATCAAAGTGAAGTCTACACATAAATCAAAAATTGATATCCGATTCTAATGCGGAAAGTTGCTGTTTTGGAGGAAGAAAAGGGTAACCTACAATTGCACCTTGTTGATTCTGATAGTGGCAGATGTAAGTTATTTTTAGTTTTCTAGCATATAGTTGTAGGTTGTTTGTTTCGATTGTTTGTTTTTAGTTTTAGTTTTTAATTATTTGTATTTTAGTACCTATTTTTTTTCCCAAAATATGCTTATTAAAATTTATTTAAAACTTTGATTGGAAACCGAGACATTATCAGAAACAAGACTTAAGGCAATAAGTGTTCTTGAAGCTAAGAAATTTGATTTAGTTCAAGGTATGTATTAAAATACGTACTTTAGTATTATTTTACAAAACTGAAGTGAGGAAATCAATTATTATTTGTTTGAGAAATACGTTCCTTTGGTGACCATTGTTTTAGCGATATATTTCTAAGAAAATGTTGGCATCCTGAATGATTTATAATTAAAAAGCAATGGTAAGTAAAATGTTTTTAAAAAAACCTTTTAAATTTGTAATAGCATTGTTTTCCGCAGAATTAAAAAAGACAACAAAACGTCGACACTTGTTTCGCCTCTAAACGGGGCATTATCAAGACTCAGAGAGAACAGCCAAATATTATCATATTAATGTTTATAAAATATTATATCCAATACTTGATTTATAATTGCCTCCCAATGAAATAATATTGCATAAAATGTAAAAACATAAAGGGGAATGTTCAGAAACCGTTTCTTTTTTAAAAACCTAAATAAAAAGTGTATGGCTACCTAAGTAAATTGATAAATCATATAATATTTTTTTAACAATCTTTTAATTCACTCGAATAAATCGTATGTGGCGTTTAAACTTTGATATAATTCGTGGTGTAATCGTTTTTAATTGTCTTCTTACTCAAATGCACTATGTCGGACCGGATGTCATGATTTGAATTTTACGATCCAGCAGTGCTACTCTGAAATGCCAAATATAATTCAATCGGTTGCGTCGGATGTCCGGTGTGCGTTCGCGCAGCGGAATGTTGTTGAATTTAAAGATTTTAATTATGTAGATATTTAGTGTATGACGTCGTGTAATTGTGTATGGTAAAAAAAAATTGTGCATGCAGCCATTGTGCAGAAATTCGCCAAAAACTGATTCCGCTGGGCGAACGTTGTCCTGGCGGAACTTTTTTGTAATCCATGGACTTAGAAGAAAAAAAATGTGTCCAAAAGTTAGTGTGTAATTGTGTATGTACGAATAAAATTTGTGCATGCATAAACTTCGGAGAAATTCAAGTTTCCGCTACGCGAATGTTTGGCCATTTGCTAGTTTTCATATAAAGCGCTTATATAGAGAGCTGTAGATTTTTACGGGATCCCTCTTGGCATAAAATTTTAAGGCATAATGTAGTTTGGCATAACGTATTCGCATAACTTTTATTAGCATAATAATACAATAATATAAACTTAAAATACGCTTATTAGGTCTTAGTTCGTAAAGTATTAGGCCTTTTTTAGCCATCCGAACTTGGTTGGGTTATGTAGGTTTTCGGTGCTTTGTCAGTATTTTAATTGTTTCTCTTTAATTACTGAATTTAATGAGATGAAATTTTGCATGTGAGTAGTTGAATTAATAAACTAATTATTGGAATACATTTTACTATGCAATTCCTTTAGAACGTCGTGACTAAAGTGCATACTTAACGAACTAAGACCTAATAAGCGTATTTTACGTTTATATTTTTAACTTTTAAACCCGATTTTTTCTAAATCTGTTTTTTAAACAAATATAAACAAATTCAAAACAACGTATGTAAAAATCTACAGCTCTCTCTCTATATAAGCGCTTTATATGAAATTTAGCAAATGGCCAAACGTTCGCGTAGCGGAAACTTGAATTTCTCTGAAGTTTATGCATGCACAAATTTTATTCATACATACACAATTACACACAAATACACACTAATTTTTGGACACATTTTTTTCTTCCAAGTCCATGGTTTAAAAAAGTTCCGCCAGGACAACGTTCGCCCAGCGGTATCAGTTTTTGGCGAATTTCGCCACAATGGCTGCATGCACAATTTTTTTTACCATACACAATTACAAGACGTCATACACTAAACATCTGCATAATTTTTTATTAAAGATTTTTCTTTAAATTCAACAACATTCCGCTGCGCGAACGCACACGGATGTCTGACCGACCCAAAGGTATTAACACAGTAAAATCAAATTCATAGACAAATATCATAAGAGTATCGGATCGTATGATATGAAGAGGTGGTGTAGTTCTTACTTAACTTTTTGAAAATATTATTATCGACATTTTGAAATTCTGTTTTTTTTTGTAAGAAAGCTACAGATTTAAAGTAAACGTATGTTTTTTCCATCCATCTCAGGAACCGGCTAGGAAGTACACTGCTTGTTTGCCGTTCGTGGGTTCGGCATCGCTGAGTGTGGCTAAGATCATGAGGGAATACAATATATTTACAGCTTTTAGAACCCAGAACACCTTGAGGGAGTTATGTAATGGCAAAGATTTAGTTTCTGTTTCACACAAGTCAGGAGTTTATCTGTTAAATTGCGATGGTTGTAATATGCAGTATGTAGGGCAGACTGGCAGGTCCTTTGAAGTCAGATACAGAGAGCATTTATCGGCCTTCCGCAACGGTTGTCCTGAAAGATCCCACTTCGCTAAACATCTTCTTGATACGGGTCACACCTTGAATAATAACAACACCTTTAAAGTTTTGCGGTTATGCGAGAAAGGGTTCAAGCTATGTGTCTGGGAGAGGTTAGAAATAGTTAGGAGGGATGTGGATACCTTACTCAACGAACAGACTGATTTTCATACATCTCCTTTGCTTAATTTGTTCGTGAACGGACAGATACGGTAGTTGTTTGTTGGTTTGTGTGGGTCACACTGTGTTTTCTATGTAATAAAGAGTAGTTTTTTCAATGTTTTTTGAATACCTATTTTGAATTTTGTTAGCATAACTTAACATTTCTACCCACGTTAGTTATTTTTGACAAATCCTACATCGCGCTAGCAATATTTACACATTCATACGGGTCCGTTTCATATAGACTAAATCCCATTACGTCATTTTCCTACATATGTCTGAATCTCAGTTTGACATAGTCCCAAAATGCCTGAAAAACAAAATGACTGATTTTCTTAATGCCGGAATCATAAAATGACTGGAAATCGAGGTACAGTCAATTAGACATTTGAAAGAAAATAATGGGAAAATGAGTTTTATTTATTGGGTACTTACTAATAATAACAAAGAAAGAAATATAATATCTTATTTAACCAAATTATCTTATTTTCTGTACGTATATCTTATTTTATGTATGTATGTTATGTTATCTAAACTTAGTAAAATATTTTTTAATTGCGCCTTATTAAAATCATATTTTCTAAAAATGAAATGAGGCTGACGTTGCCCTGGTAAAGCTCGTGCAGTTGATTTTTATAGTTTCGATCAAAAATTATATCGCAGCGTCTACGACTTGCTCCAGAAAACAGCGCATTCTTTATACGGCTGTCCTGGTAACGCGACTCTTTTTTTAATGTATACATAAAGCGAATCAGTGTTGGTTTGTGGGGCATTCCAACATTGAGCCTCCTATTCCACCCTTCAAGTGCATTGTTACTGCGTCGCTTGTCATTTGCGCAGCTTAGGGTAGCAACACCTAAACTAATCCACTGTTTGTTGATGTATTGGGAATTTTTTTTCATATCATCTGTATCTCTCATTTTTTCCAATATGGTAGACCAACAACTTTCTGTGTTCTTTTGGTAATAAGGGAATAATTGCACATAAACTGGTGACATGTCGACCCGCTTGGCTATTGCAAATTCCCAAAGCCTTCGACATTTTCCAAACCACCCGGTTATAATGGAAGTAACAACCGGATAATTTTGTTTCTGGGAAAGTAACCTTAATGGCGATGATCTGCGCTTTTTCGAAATCGCATTTAAATACATCGATGTTGATATGAAGTTTGTCCCTTATTATAGAAAATAGTCTTATGTAGGTTTTTTCCATTTTGTCTGGAAGCAAAGCGTACAAAACCGGTACGATATTTGTCGTTTTACTGTCTGTGCTCAAATCTAAATGAAGTGTGTAAATTTTGTAAAATGGTTTTGGTACCCTTTAAAGGTTCTATCACCAAAAAATTGAACTCTTTAGCTTGCCTTGCCGCCCGACAGCCTGCATCCGAAGAAAAAATTAAAAGCTTATCCAAATCTCCATCTTCGACAGCCAGAAAACCGTGAGCTAATATTTTTGGAATTTTTACGTCTTTTAAACACGAAAACTCCGTGTTCGACTGTTCCAAAAATCTCTGCCTCGCTCTATATAGTACATTATTTTTTTCTTCGTATGAAGGCATTACGATTTCCTTATCGCTATTTTTATTGTAATTTACTACGTGTTTTTCAAAAATTTTCTTTACTGGCGTCATTTTCGTGCATACTTCTTTTTTGCACGAATCAATAAAGATATCCCTTTAATTTTGGCTAAAATTAGGTTTACACATATGAGAACTAGATGGAAGCACTACAGCATCTTTATCCTTGTTGAGCGTCAAAGAAGCATTGCACTCATTTCGGTTCGCACATCTCCACATTGAAGTTCCACTTTTATTATAATTACCGAAATTATATTTATGCCCGTCATGTAATAACGCCGGCTTACCCTTTTGATTTTCAACAAACACCAAAGTCGTTGTCTTTTTATCCATTTTGAATAATGTAACTATTAATCTGTGAATCAAGTAATAAAATTTACAACAAACTGACACTTGACTCTATGAAGTGGCCAGAATGATTTTTATCTTTAAGGATCTCCTTAGAGATCTTTCTAGCTTATTAATTTATAGTATAGATTACTCGATTGTACCAGTCATTTTGCAATTCGTACATATAAAAAATTTGTTATTTTGGATTTCAGGCATTTTGGGACTAAGTCAAACTGAGATTCAGACATATGTACGAAAATGACGTAATGAGATTTAGTCTAAATGAACCGGAACGATTCATACTTAAAAGCAAATATGTTCTGGCTTCATATTTTGCTGTTCTCTCTGAGACAGTCTTGAGAATGCCTCGTTTAGAGGTGAAACAATTGTCGACGTTTTATTGTCTTTTGTTTTTGTGAAAATAATGCTATATGTTTTGAAAAGTTTTAACATCTTACTTACCATTACTTTGTCATGGATTTTCGCCAGGTAACGCCTGTTTTTATCCAATATTTGTATGTTTTTTCATAAAGCAAATTGAATAACAGACTCGATTTACTAGTTTTAATAATTAAATAATGTAAAACAATGTTTTGAAGATTTACATAAAGTCCAGGCTGAATTGACAAATAATAAAAAAAGTAATTAAATCAAAAGTCAAAACAAATGTCCTCTTGACAATTTGGTATTTATCAAAAATTCTCTTAATCTTAGATTATTATAAAATCTAAGGGTTAAATATGTAATGTTTTTCGTAGAAATTCATAGACATTGGTGATTAATATTGTAGTTTCAAGCGATGGTTACAAAACACTATTCGACTCGTTGTTTTTGTCCATATTATGCAAGCTATTCCTAATGGCCGGTTTAAATTGGTCAAGCTTTTAGTACAGTAGCCAAGTACAGTGAACAAGGACAGTGGTGTAAACCAATCGGACAGTAGCGAGTCAACTTGGCTTGCAACCTGGCTTGCAAGTGGATCCGAATAGAATGGCTTTCTATTTTTTGGACATTGATCCCCCCCCCGCCCGACACTTGACTCGCCACTGGCGTAGTGTAAACAGTAAAATTTAGTACAGTGCATAAGTGAGCGGCTTCAAGACGTGTTGCTTAATTCATAGCTTGTTCCTTTTTCTAAAAAAATGGCGGGAAAATGGTCCGAGGTCACCACAATGCACACAGTACCCTAAATAAATTGTGCATTTAATATAGATTAATATGGCCGTTTACAGCATGTAATTTAAATGAATATTTTGGGAGATATTACAGATTTAAAATGCAGGGACAGATGTTGCGGCGATCATTCGTATTTCATCAGACGTATTTTTTGACGAGACTCGTTCATTTTGCTAGAGGAAAGACACTTGACTGTCCGTAGTGTAAACAGTCAATGTCCAGACTCGAAATACTCGCCACTGTACTAAAAGCTTGACCAATGTAAACCAGCCTTTAGAGATAGGACTATGACTGTAGACCTTGCTATGGACTACTATGGAGTATCAAAAGCAATAACATCAACACCAAGATTCGACACTACATTCTTCAGTGACACCAAGATTTACATTTTTGTTTTTTTTCTCGTAACATAGTAATAATATGTTACTTCATAACTAAAATTACAATCTAGCCTTAAGACTAATAAGTAATGTGTTACTAACTTAAATTGCTAAATAATTAAAATGTAAGAATGTGTCCATTAACACTTTTCTTATTGTCTCTATATGAATGAATAGTGACACTATGTTCATGTTGTCTTAAAGTATAGCACTCACTTCACTATTACACTACACTAACTCGTAAGGTTTAGTCCTTCTCAGTCTTCTCACTATGTCTGTGGTATCGAGGAGCTGTATGGCCTCGACATTCACATGGTGAATAAGTCTATTCTGATGAGCTTCTGCGTACTTTTGTATTACCTTCACGACGACGTCCACACCTAGATCACGGTGGATGTCCTCATTTCTCACATACCAAGGAGCACCAACGATACCCCGGAGTACTTTGTTCTGAAACCTTTGTATAATCTGCATATTGGTCTGTTTGGTACAACCTCACAACTGTATGTCCATACTGGCATTAGTACTTGTTTATAAAGAAGTACTTTGTTCTGCACTGACAGTTTAGACTTTTTGCCAAGGAGCCAGTACAGTTTTTTATAGCGAAGTTCTAGTTCTTGACGTTTCTTTTTCACATGGGCCTTCCAGCGGAGCTTTGCATCTAACGTCATGCCGAGATATTTTGCTGTATTTTCGTGTGGTACTATTTGACCATTTATATATACAGCTTCAGTATCTGATCGCTGATTTGTAAAATCTATGTGGGTCGATTTATACTCATTTAGTTTGATTCGCCACTTTTTTGTCCAATCGACAATGGTGTTAACAGCCATCTGTACTCTGTGGACTGCTTCTTTACGAGTGTCTTCTACAGCCATAACAACCGTGTCATCGGCGAAAGTGGCGATGGTGTTATTTTTTAATTCAGGGATGTCATGGACACTGCCTTGTGGTACACCGGCTTGAATACACTTCAGTTCCGAATATGCATTTTCATGCCTTACTCTAAATGTCCTTTCTGTTAAATATGATTCTAAAATATCTACAAAATGCTTAGGAAGCATTAGTCTTAATTTGTAAATGAGGCCTTTGTGCCATACCTTATCAAAAGCTTGAGCAACATCCAGAAAGACTGCGGTACAGACTTTCTTTTCTTCTAGAGCTTTTTCTATCACATTGGTTATTCTATGAACTTGGTCGATCGTTGAGTGTTTTTCTCTAAAGCCAAACTGGTAGTTAGGAATCAGATCTCTGTCTTCTATGATGGGTTTTAGCCGTCTTAACATTATTTTTCAAATAATTTTGACATAATTGGCAGAAGTGAAATAGGTCTATATGATGTTACTTCAATAGGCGGCGTTCCTGGTTTGGGAATCATGATCACTTCTGTAACTTTCCATAGACTTGGGACGTGTTTAATCCGTATGTTAGCGTTGATAAGAGTTGTTAATTTAACTAATGCTCTTCGTGGGAGATGTTTTAGGATGTCACCAGTTATAAGATCGTATCCAGGTGTTTTCTTATTAGACAATGTCATTATTATGTTATAAACTTCTTTTGGTGAAGCAAGTTTTATGTGATGGTCATCGCATGAGTCGTCACTGCCTTTGTCTTCAAGCTCTTCGTCTCCTTCTGTTTGAAAGATTTTCTCTAAATGTTCTGCAAACCTAGAGGCTTTTTGCTCATTATTCACAGTCCACTTTCCATCTTCTTTTTTAATGGGCGAAGCATGTAAAATGGGTTTGTTTGACTTTTTATTGGCTTTCCATAATGAATACTCTGCTGTGCTGTTATTTGTTGACAAACTGAGGTAGTTATTTGTGTTATCATCATGGAAGTTCTGAATAGCTCTGCTCAGACATTTCGTGAGATTGTTTAAAATTGTTTTATCTGGTGGATATCGCGAACATTTCCACTTATGTCTCTGTGCTCGCTTTTTTGCAATGAGATCTGTTATTTCTACTGCATAACTGTAACTAGCTGTCCTTAACTTTAGTTTGGGTGTATTTCTCCAGGTACTTAGTTGGATGTCGTTAATAATTGTTAATTCGTCATTTAACTGCTGTTTATTTTTGAGTGGCACTTTAAGGTCAGTGATGTTGTTTAAATCTATTTGGAAGCTTTCCCAATCAGTGTTTTTGTTAGTTAGCCTTGGAGCACTTTCTTTTTTAAGAATAGTCTCACTAAGGGTTAGTATAATAGGTGAATGGTCCGAGTTCATATCATAACCCTCTACTATGTCAATATATGAACAAGATAAATTTTTATAGATAAAAAAATCGATCAGATCTGGTATTTTAGAAACGTCTGTGGGCCAGTAGGTTGGCTTTCCCGTTGATATTACTGTACACTTGGCTTCTTTAACTGCACAAAGTAGTTCCCTTCCTTTAGTAGAAGTTAGCCTAGAACCCCAGTGAATATTCTTTGCGTTAAAATCACCTCCTAATATAAATTTATTTCTGAATGTTTTAAGAATTCTTCGATACTGGTCTACTTTTAAGGCATGCCTTGGTGGACAGTATATAGAAGTTATAGTTATATTATAGTGTTTAGTTTTGATATCAACACCTACTATTTGAGCATAGTCTTCTTCCCATTCCAAGTTATGTTGGATGTTTTCTTTAATAACAACACTACTACCACCTCTAGCATTATTGGAGGGGTGAATAGCATGGTATGTGGTATAACCGTCTATCTGAATGTGAGATTCTTTTGTAAAATGCGACTCTGATATAAGGCACACATCAATTTGTTCGGTTATTAGAACAGCCTGCAACTCGTTTCGATGCTGCAGGAGTCCGTTTGCATTCCACGCCATAATTTTTAATGTATTCTTCATTATGGGTTTTTAAATTGACAACTGTCTGGTGTTATTGGACTCTAAGTTTTTCAACCTCTTTTCAAACGTGGTCAAAATGCTCAAAATCTTGGAAATATTATCATCTGTTTTTGAATTTTCTTTCTCTGAAGATTGTTGCGACAGCTCTGGGTTGGCCTTGTTTGGTTATATTAGCGAATGACACGTTACTAGTAACTAGCCGAGCGATGCGTGGCTTGGTGTTTTTTGAAGTACCAGACAACTGGGGTATTGTAGGAGTAACCTTTTTTCTCTGGTTTTTACTTTTTAGGAGTTGCAGTTTTTTTGCAACCCTCTGTAATTAGCAGGGTGAGGTTGACCACAGTGAACGCACTTCGGCTTTGCTTCCGCTGGCTTTGTGCAGTCTTTGGTGAAGTGCTTACCAGTGCATTTCACACATCTTGGTTCCTTGGCGCAATACTTTTGCGTGTGGCCGTAGGCTTGGCATCTCTTGCATTGTGGGATTAACTTTGATGTTTTCAACGGCTGAACATCAACCTGAAAACCTAGTATGGACTTGATACGGTATATCTTGTCTATATGTTCCTCTTTGTCAAAGGAGAGCATAAACATGTTAAGGGGTTCTTTGTTCCTCCAACTTAATTTGTTAACAGCCTCTAGTATTTTATAACCCTGACCCTTAAGGTCTTCGACTATTCTATTTGGTAGACAGGTTGAGTGTAGGTTTTTAACCATCACCCTAATAGGTCTATCTTGTTTATTTTCGGATGAGTACCAAACACAGTTGTTTTGCAACAGTATTTTGGTAATGGCTCTATACGATTCCTCGTCCTTGGCGTTTACTTTGACATTGGTTACGTTCATCATTTTGAGAGTGAACGATTCTTTGTTTGTTACTGTCAATAGAAAGTCGTATAACTTTTGGTAGTTTTGTACGTTTTCGACAATTATTGGTGGGGGCGATAGTGGTTTTTTGGCAATGGGAATTGTACTGACCGGGGTATCCTTCGAGGTTTCGCTTTGGGAGAGTGAAATATTTAACTTTCTTTTTTTCTTGCTTTTTTGACGTACCCACTCTGTCTCTCTAGCAAGGTCCTCTTCATCAGTCTCATATTGAATTGATTTCTGAGGACCCTTTACGGCAGTGTCCACCTTCTCAGAGGTAGTACTCTTTTGTTCCTTAATCAGTTTAAGTTCGTTTTGCAAAGTCTCAATCTGATTGCTAAGATTGTTGACTAAGTTTTGCAGTTCTAGACGCTCATTCTACATGTATGTATGTTCTAGTTCCGTTTTCAAATAAATTTTATTTGGGGAATCCATGATTGATGCTAGTTATAATTAATAAATTATAACTTACCATAATAATGCATAAAGCAGACGAGAGGTATTCAGGTCATTGCGCTAAACGTGACGACAAGCCGCGACGGATATCACAACCGCGTCAGCGTTTTTACTCGCTCACGAAATAGTGTCACTACGTATGCGACGCGACCGTCTAATCGAAGAGTCGATAGATCACTCATGAAGATTTACCTTGATGAAATATTCTTGGATGATTGCAATAAGTAGATCGTAAATGCATTGGTTTACATTTAATATTACACTGAGAACAAAATGAAGCAGTGCGCTGTGATCATTATACCTGCTGAGTTACCTAGTAGGAGGGCAGTGGATGTAAAAGTCTATAGGAAGGAGGAATATTATTATAAAGTGTTATGAGTTAATTTTTGAAATAATAAATGTCGTCGAACTTAGAAAATTCCTTTTAATTACTACTTTTCTTAAATATATTTTCTATGTATATTGTTTGTAGGTACCTATTTAGAAATAAATATACTTACATATGTATGTTAATCAGTTATCTAGATCCTAGATACGTGATTTTGTATATGTGGTTGATTGGTTATAAGTACCTAATACAAGCTTAGGCTAGATGACGTTGTGTGAGCATGTCCAAAATAAATATTTATATCTAAGGGTATACAGAGGCATTTGTACAACCACTTTTCACCAGGGGCGTAGATACCCTTTATTTGCCAGGTTCTTGTCCGTTGATCGGCAGGTGCATCACTTACAAGTGGGTATACCCAATGATGTGGCCGCCCCATTGTCAGGGTTATTATAAGTGTGTTGGAACTATTACTTCTAGCTTATTTGAATTAAATCCATATTCATCCATGTAACAATTAGCACTTTTTGGACAAAATTGATTTGACGGATCGTTTGCTTCAAAACTAACCTCTAATTATAACGGCAAAACGAAGACTGAGAGAAAACCCCACAAAATAACTATTTTTTATTTCCTATGAAAGTGCGATATGAATCCAATTTAATATTCGATTTTCGCTGTCATACAAAATTATTTGTTACTAAACGGCGGTCTATTGCAAAGTGAACAATCTCCTTTGCTCATATTTTAATATTTGCCATTTTCAGAGTTGCATATTCTTCAACAGAAAAATATGGAGATGGAGGACAAAATAGCAGATATTTCTCAACTTTATTCAAGACTGGATAATTTTATTCAAGAAAATATTGAACTCTATAAACTAGAAAAACTGAGTGCTGAGAAAGTTAGCTCAGCTGAGTCTATTGAAATAGTAGAATCATTAACCACTCAAGAAAAACTCGAACTTGAGGAATACACCAAAGGCATATTTGAAGACAAACCTGATGATACCCATGATGAATACCATGGTGAAAATGTTCTTTCACAAAATGATAAAAACATTAGTAGTTTAATAGAGGAACGCAAGGAATTAAATAAAAAAATTGAGCTGTTCACCTAGGAACGGGAAGAAGTCGAAATTCCGTGCAAAAATTAAAGTCAAATTAGCTGCCCAAATGAGTATTTGGGCAGCTAATTTGACTTTAGACTGCGGCAGTTGTGTTACTGAGTAGTAACACAACTGCCGCAGTCTTAAAGTTACTTTCGGAAAGTAAATCTAATGAGGAGTAAAGCCTTGAAATTTTGGACATCGCTGAAATAATTGAAGATTTAGACCGTCTTTTTGACTGCACCAATGGACCATCATCGCCGCGAGATGTAAAGAAACATATAAGAGAAAACGTGCGCAAAAACAGCTTATACCATAGACTTTGGATCGAATATAAAAATAAATTAGAATGATGATCTTTATTTCACCAAATCAGACAGTCGCTTAAAACTGAAAAATGTCAGATGCGTCAAAGGATATATTGTTAATCTAAAATCCCTGCAGGATATTTGGAAATATGTGGAAGACAAAAACTTTAAATACCTGAATCTTCGTCAGTTAAATCAGGATTCACTAGAGAATTTGTTTGGATTAATCAGACAACATAGCCCTACAAACAAGAATCCTACATGCCATCATTTTCAGTCAGCTCTAAAGTCATCAGTTATTACTCGCCTAAATTCACCAAGAAGCCGAGGATCAAATTGTAAGAGTGACAATAACGAAATACTATTTGACTTTCATGATATAGTGTTTCAAAAAGCCAGTGGAAACGGAGAAATGTCTGAAGAAGATAATTCAATCTCTCTCTCAAATGAAGATTTTTTTTTTTTTTTTTTTTTTTTTTTTTTTATATTTAGGTCGACAAATTGACGCCACTCGCCTGATGGTAAGCTGAGGCGACGTCTGGCAATTGAGGGCGACTCTCACAGTACACAGGAATACTATAGAGAGTGGCCCTCAACTTGACGACCCTGTAATGTGCCTCTTCACGCTTCGCTTAAAGAGCCCAGGGTTATATGTAGGAGGAAACACGTGCGCAGGCAGGGCGTTCCAAGCCACCATCGTTCGGCAGAGAAACGATCGTTTAAAACGCTCGGTTCTCGCGAAGACGGTTTCCACGGTATGAGGGTGACATCTCTGCCCGGCACGCGTTGTTCGGGATCGGAAGGGAGAGGGTGGGATCAGGTTGAAGAGCTCTTCAGAACACTCACCGTGGTAAATACGGTAGAACGCGGCCAAGGAAGCAATTGTTCGGCGCTGGGCTAGCGGCTCAAGGCTTCCCGTTACCTCCGGACAGTCTATAATGCGAACAGCGCGTCGCTGCATAGCGTCGAGTGCGTCCAGCAAATACTTCGCGGAGCCGTCCCAGAGGTGAGAGCAGTATTCAACGCAGGGTCTAATCTGCGTTTTGTACAGCAGACACCTCTGGTGCGGTGTAAAGAATCGCTTTACCTTGTTCAGTATTCCTAGTTTCCGCGAAGCTAGCCCAATACATCTCTCAATGTATTTTGTGTTATTGAGCTCTCGACGAACGTCTATGCCAAGGATGTCTAGATTGTCCTTCATTGGTAATATTGCATTCTGAAGAGTGGGTAGGGGAAGGAAAGGGGATTTTTTCGCTGTAAATGCACACGCCTGTGTTTTGTGAGCATTGAACTCGACCAAGTTCTCGGCACCCCATTGGGAGATACTGTCGAGGCTTCGGTCGAGATCACCCACGAGATGTCGTCTCTCCTCCTCTATCACAGATCGCCCCGCCGTCGGACGAACCGAGTAACTCCCGTGCAATGTACTGTCATCTGCATAGCAATGAATGTTCCCGAGGGAAAGCATATCATTGATATGCAGAAGAAAGAGAGTTGGTGACAGTACGGACCCCTGCGGTACCCCGGCATTCACTTGCAAAAAGCGAGAAGCCTGGCCATCGCAGAGGACCCGCACTCGGCGCTCGTTTAAAAAACTGGCAATCCAGCTGCACAGTTGAGGAGGTAGACCATATGCCGGAAGCTTGGAAAGGAGCGAAGCATGCCAGACCCTATCGAAAGCTTTGGCGATGTCCAGGCTAATAGCCAAGGACTCGCCAAACCTTTCCATAGCCTCACCCCATACATGCGTGACGAATGCCAGGAGGTCACCCGTTGATCGTTTTGGCCTGAAGCCATATTCTCGATCATTGATTAGCGAGTGATCCTCCAGGCATTTTCCTATGTTACACCTCGAGGATGAGGAGGAACCAGAACTAGAGGACCAGCATTTAGAAGAATTGTTTAAAACGTTTGATAAGCAACCAACAGTATATGTAAGTGGTTACTTGGCAATGGCTATTTTGAAAAAGCAGAAGTGCCAAGAATGCTGTAGATCTTTGAAAGTTACAGATCCGGAACAACATTCTATATACAACTATATAGCTTTACGAGAATGGTGGAGTGACAAGACTTCTCTAACATACCCAACTCTTAAGAGTCCTCCTATTAAATTTTACCGTTTTCGCTGATTTTACAGTCGTGTTTTTACACTGAAAATACTGTATTTTTATAAGTTTTAATGCACAACATGAAATATCATTTCAATAATGATCTAATAAGTGAGCTACTTTCTTATTTTTATCATTAAATTTTGATTATCGACCTAAAACAATCGGCAGTTTTTCGTATCTTTTGCTGGAAGAGGTCTAGAATATCACAAATTCACTAATCGATTTGACGTCTAAAAAGTATTACAAAAATACAGTGTATTCTTGTAAAAGTCATCTATCAAATGTATGGACTACTTTTTATCACTTTCATAAAAATAATTGAGTAAAAAAATATTTAAGTTAGTAAAATTTTAGACAAAATGGGCAATGAATTGGTTCTTATTTCGGCTACATAAAACTCGTCAAATAAAATTAAAACAACATAAATAAACCTTGGTTCAAAATCAATCCATTTCCAAAAAAAAAACGAAAGCTAAATAATAAAAAATAGGTTGTAAATAATCTTTTAAAAACACCTAAATTTCGCTTTATAATACTCGACGCATGCCTCAAGTGGGCAGTCCGCGCAAAGCGCTTACAGGGAGATTACGTGTCGCTCTGCTCGCCAAAATTCGAGTACGAGTCGACGCCGTCTACAGACGAATATAGCGTGGCGTGAGATTTTGATACTTTGGTAATATAAGTTATTATTTTGTGATGATTAGCCTTCTTTTTAAATACAACAAGTGATTATGTAGAATGTATTTATCATTGTTTTTGTTAAAAAAAGCTGTTATGTTTTATAAAGCTGGATTACTCACTCACTTACTGACACAATTTTATTGTTCTCCTTGATGATGGAGGGGAAGGTACCTATGTTTTTTTTTGTTGAGTTTTTGAGATTTGCCCTCCAGTCGGGGGGACTCCCGAGTAGAGTCAAACTGAGTAATAATTTTATAGAGGTAGTTTTTTTTTTTTTTTTTTTTATATTTAGGTCGACAAATTGACGCCACTCGCCTGATGGTAAGCTGAGGCGACGTCTGGCAATTGAGGGCGACTCTCACAGTACACAGGAATACTATAGAGAGTGGCCCTCAACTTGACGACCCTGTAATGTGCCTCTTCACGCTTCGCTTAAAGAGCCCAGGGTTATATGTTGGAGGAAACACGTGTGCAGGCAGGGCGTTCCAAGCCACCATCGTTCGGCAGAGAAACGATCGTTTAAAACGCTCGGTTCTCGCGAAGACGGTTTCCACGGTATGAGGGTGACATCTCTGCCCGGCACGCGTTGTTCGGGATCGGAAGGGAGAGGGTGGGATCAGGTTGAAGAGCTCTTCAGAACACTCACCGTGGTAAATACGGTAGAACGCGGCCAAGGAAGCAATTGTTCGGCGCTGGGCTAGCGGCTCAAGGCTTCCCGTTACCTCCGGACAGTCTATAATGCGAACAGCGCGTCGCTGCATAGCGTCGAGTGCGTCCAGCAAATACTTCGCGGAGCCGTCCCAGAGGTGAGAGCAGTATTCAACGCAGGGTCTAATCTGCGTTTTGTACAGCAGACACCTCTGGTGCGGTGTAAAGAATCGCTTTACCTTGTTCAGTATTCCTAGTTTCCGCGAAGCTAGCCCAATACATCTCTCAATGTATTTTGTGTTATTGAGCTCTCGACGAACGTCTATGCCAAGGATGTCTAGATTGTCCTTCATTGGTAATATTGCATTCTGAAGAGTGGGTAGGTGAAGGAAAGGGGATTTTTTCGCTGTAAATGCACACGCCTGTGTTTTGTGGGCATTGAACTCGACCAAGTTCTCGGCACCCCATTGGGAGATACTGTCGAGGTTTCGGTCGAGATCACCCACGAGATGTCGTCTCTCCTCCTCTATCACAGATCGCCCCGCCGTCGGACGAACCGAGTAACTCCCGTGCAATGTACTGTCATCTGCATAGCAATGAATGTTCCCGAGGGAAAGCATATCATTGATATGTTTAATTGGGTTCGCCAATTTGACGCCACCCGCCTGGTAGTGAGTCGTGACGACGTCTAGCGATTGTGGGCCACTCTCACAGCATACTATACTATAGAGAGTGGCCCTCAACTTGACGACCTACTGATGTGCCTCTTCACGCTCCGCTTAAAGACTCCAGGATTATATGTGGGAGGAAACACGTGCACAGGCAGGGCGTTCCAGGCCAGTATCGTTCGGCACAGAAACGAACATTTAAAACGTTAGGTTCTCGCGAACATGTACCTACTGTGTGGGAGTGGCATCTCTGCCCGGTACGCGTTGTTCGGGATCGGAAGGAAGATGGTGGGATCAGATTGAAGAGCTCTTCAGAATGCTTGCCGTGGTAAATACGGTAGAATGCGGCCAAGCTATTGTTCGGCGCTGAGTAAACCAGTAAACAGTAAAATAATTATTTTCTGCTCAAACAGGGGTAAAATTAACAAAAATGAACTATCCCTATACTTTGACAAAATGCAAAACTTAAATGTTGAACATGTAGTAATGTTTACATTACCATATATAAAATGTGTGCCAGACGTGGAAAATTCTCTTAGATATAAGATAAATTTACAACTCAATTTAACTAGCCAATATAATAATAAATTCCATGTAATTGACTTTAATTCTGTTTTTAAGAGAACTGTATATAAATACAATTTGTCAACTTCTGACAGTAAGTTTAACGATAACAAACATATTGTGTATGTAAACAAAGGTAGGTATTTTCTACCAAAGCATTATAAGAGACAAATAGCGAGTTTGCTATTCAATTATTTTTACACTTCAGCCAAGAACTTCGCTGACAAAACTGCTTCTATTGAGCAATGTAGATTTAGTGTTAAGACTTTGGAATCTGTTCCAAGTAATTTAAATTAAGTTCTACGACAACATAGGCAATATTACCAGTAGTGAGTTATTGGGCATTCTACCCCACCTTAGTTCCATCGGTTATCTTCGATAACCTCAGTCACGGTGGGGTAGAATGCCCAATAACTCTGTGGGGTAGAATGCCCAATAACTCTTTGTAAAATCATTTACCTAAGCCAACGTTCCACATTTTAATGCCGTTCAATACACTACCGTTCCGTCAATGGTTAACCAATTTCACTTGCTAGATGATTGCTTTCGTACAGCAAACTAACCCGATGCATGTTTGTTAACTCAGTCACGGTGGGGTAGAATGCCCAATAACTATGTGGGGTAGAATGCCCAATAACTCTTTGTAAAATCATTTACCTAAGCCAACGTTCCACATTTTAATGCCGTTCAATACACTACCGTTCCGTCAATGGTTAACCAATTTCACTTGCTAGATGATTGCTTTCGTACAGCAAACTAACCCGATGCATGTTTGTTAACTCAGTCACGGTGGGGTAGAATGCCCAATAACTATGTGGGGTAGAATGCCCAATAACTCTTTGTAAAATCATTTACCTAAGCCAACGTTCCACATTTTAATGCCGTTCAATACACTACCGTTCCGTCAATGGTTAACCAATTTCACTTGCTAGATGATTGCTTTCGTACAGCAAACTAACCCGATGCATGTTTGTTAACTCAGTCACGGTGGGGTAGAATGCCCAATAACTATGTGGGGTAGAATGCCCAATAACTCTTTGTAAAATCATTTACCTAAGCCAACGTTCCACATTTTAATGCCGTTCAATACACTACCGTTCCGTCAATGGTTAACCAATTTCACTTGCTAGATGATTGCTTTCGTACAGCAAACTAACCCGATGCATGTTTGTTAACATGAACACGTTAAGATCACATTTTTAAGATAGATAAAGGTGGGACAGAATGCCCAATATCACTTTGGATTGGGAAATAACGTAACTAAACGAATATTCCACATTAATATCATTTGAGCACGCTGTCCCACTGTTCGTACGTTCGCTGAAGCTCCTTGCATGTTCATTAGGGAACTATTTTGTAGAATCACAATTACGATAAGCTAAAACGTACTTACCATTTTATGTCTTATAATTTGTACATTCTAGAATATAGCGAAAAACGTAAACTTGTTCGTCATGATGATAGTTTTATAAATGCTGTAGGATATTAAATTAAAAAACTGAAAACCATATAATAATATATTTATTTTTTTATTTTTTTTTTACAGTTTTACTTAGTTTAGTTTATTAAAATAATTATAATTTGTTAAGTCTAGGTACTTATATAAGACAGGACAGCACACTTAATTCTAGTTAAATCCAATAAGCTAGCAGTCCCGTTATTAGTAGACCTTAGTCCGGTATAACGGGTCTGATCACAAGACATCATGTCACAGGGCTAGTTACGTCACTTTCACACTACATGTAGGATCTCAAATGATATATACATCACAAAACTTCGTGTTTAGTGCACATAACATGTGAATATTATTTGCTTATTTTATGCTAACTTATAAAAGGTACGTAGCTTATAAAAGGTCTGTAAGAAGAGCGGATTTTCCTGATGCAAGCATATATTTGTGCAATAGGAGATCTCTCCAAACATTGTAGTCATGTACTTAAAAGAAACAGTAAATAAACATTTTTATTTACTAATTTAAAAATTAAAAATATTGGTATGACCCCATGCTCGAGTTGAAATCTTATCTTTTGCAATTACTCTTTTATCATCATCACCAGACAACGCAATTTTTGTTACAGCACATGTAAATAGCTCATGTTTTATTGACTTAAATAAAACATTTGTTTTATGAACAATGTCACCATCATAAAGTGTTTTTTCATAATCAGTAACGTTAAGGTCACGTACAACATTCTTTTTAATACCCTTGGCTTTTTTAATTGTGCTGTGAATGGTGTTGATACAATATAACTTCGATCTCAATCCAACAAATTCGCTTATTATTTTACCAGCCATTTCATCTTTAAACAAGCCTGGTATTTTTTTGTTCTGTATGGGTAAAGTATACACATTATTTTTACAAAAATTGCTGGTGTCAAAGTAAGATAAAAAGTTATTTTTTATGTCTTCATAGAAATCATGGGTTTGTATTTGATACACAAAACTATCTGTATCCGTGTAACACATCCGTATCCTATCCTTGTAAAAAGGTTGCATTACTGAATAGTGAAAATCATACATATGACTTTTTGATAATTCTAGAACAGCAAAGCCAATATATATTGGTTTGTTCAAAGTTATTTGTTCAGGATTTAACTGCACCGCTACTAGATTTTTAGTGAAAACCGTTGCACTATGGAAATTTGGACGAGCAATAAGGTTTTGTGCGCATTTTCTTCTTTTAGTTATGTTTTTGATATCTCGCCACTGAGAAACTAAATGGACATTAACCCTGTTTTCAGTATTTTCTAAAGTTTTTCCAAATACACTATTATTCAAGAGCTTAAAAAAATCTTGTTCGAAAGTTGAAGAACTTTTTTGTCTCAGTTTGGTATTTAAATCAATATATTGTTTTAAATATGGGCTTTGTCGAAAACTGATTATTCTATGAATCTTCTTCAATATTAACCCATGTTTCATACAAGTTTGTAAATGCACGTAATGAATAACATATTTAAATTTATCATATAAATTAGGGATTAGCTTAGAACTCTTTCCCCCGGGGGGTATAAATTTTTCAGAACAAAATGGTAAATCGTTGTGTAAGTTATGCAAACGCTTAGGGTATACTATATCCACTTCCAAAATAAAACCACAATCTGCATCAATTGCAATTTTCGTTATATCTAAATTGTTAATTTCTTGTTGAGTGAGAAATTTGAAGTTGGATAATGGTAAGTATTGACACATACTATACCCATACAAATTATTACAATCTATATAAGAGACATAGGAATCAGGTTCCGAAGATTTGTAATCCGGTAAGTATATGTTATTTGCTTTCGCATGCCTGTGAGAGCAGAGGCACACTCCTCCTCTTATACCACTTTGTAACATGCGTATCATAGACAAGTCATTAATTAGTTCCAATTGAACACATGTTTTTAATAACATAGCGTCAAAAGATAAACTGGGTGCAGTTAAATAAAAAGCTGGATCTAAGTGATAATGTCGTTTACAAGTCTGTCTAAAATTTTCAAAAATATCTGCTAATAAAAGCACATCAGTTTGTAGGTATAGATCCGTATAACCACCTAAACTAGTAATTCTAAATGTTGACCAAACTAAATGTGCATGTCGGTAATCATCTTCAGAAACATTTTCATCATTGAGGGAACTATAAAAGTATTTCTTTGGAGGCAAACATTTTTCATCATACCGTTTCCACGAATCCATGTATTCATATGGATAAATGCCTTTGCGAGTAAGTAATTGGAATTCATCTCGGACAGGGAAGTGATTTTGTAAATTTTTAAACATTTCTGGTTTTAAAGTTTTACATAATTTGTTTAAGCTTGTCCCCAAAAATTTAAACGAATCAAGAAAACGCATTTGAAAAAACTTATTATATGAAACTGATACAAATTTCGTAAATGAGATATAGTTTTCTTTATTTTTAGGTATTATCTTTATTTCACCAGGGACGTCACCCAATGCTTTAATAAATAAATGACAATCATAACCAGCTAAGTTATGAAAAAAAATGGGGACAAATGCAGGGCATTTATATTGCAAATTACAAAACGAATGCGCAGCTCCACGATAGCGACCGGTAAGATGACAATGATCACGGACTTTGTCCCAAAAAAGAAAGTTTTGACATATATGACAACGTGTTGCATTTTCAAAATCATACCTGTCCTCCGTGGAAAATATCATTACAGCTGGTGACTTAATTATATCATAAATTTTTTGCACGTCTTTAATTATATAGTCAACAAACCGCTTATCACAGTCTGGACCTCGATATGACACGTAACGATTATAGCTAGGTTCATCAGAGCATACAATATAATAACCAAAAGCAACCGGTACGTGTTGGTGAAACATATTCATATTTTTACTAGAACAATTAGGCTCAGTACTTGTTTGTAGCATCGATTCAAAATCTGCATAAATACAAAAAGGCATAGTTTGTTTCCGTTCATAGTTTTTAAACTTAATTACTGAACCTCTGTTTGGAAGGACAGTTACTACACCTCCACATAAATGGTTGTTAAGTTCGTCAGCGGTATTGAAAAATATCAAACATAAATCGCAAAGATGTAATCTGCTGTGATGAGATGTGACTTGACTTCTAAAAAGTCTGGAACAGTCTTTGATCAAGCAATAATGAGAAGAATTATTATTTTCTAAAAACAGAAGGTGTATCATTTTTCCGCTGTATTTAAGGTTGAATTCAGATTTATACAAAGGACCTACAAAGTTTTTGTGATTTTGTAAACCATAAATTATAAACTTTATATGTGGATTGTTTTTTTCAAATGTTCTAATATCATTAAAGGTTACAGGAAAAGACATTCCTCTTAAGTTAAATATTTCTCGAAAATTAGGATAAGAAGACGTTCTTTCAGGGTGTTTCTTAACTGGATATAAAGCCGCTGTTACACACCATAAAAAACAATAGTGATCATTATTCAAAATATTCAAACATGCTTTTTTAGCCTGAATTAATTTGGGTAAACTGATATAACTAGAACCACCAAGTGGTTGGTATTTATTGAGATTCATCTCAACATACAAATTGTTTATAAATGTCCATCCACTATCACGACCTTCAAACTCTTCAATAGATGTTTTTAAATAATTAACTGTTTCAATATACAATTTTTCGAAATCGAAGTTAGAATATAATATTTTATTTTTGGTTCCAAAAGATTTCACTTCTTGTGAATTATCTTTGAATTTTAAAAATGTACCAAAAAACTCAAAGTTTACCTTAACACAAGTATGCTTAGTAAGGAATTCATTTAAAAGAGATTTTAATCGGTCAAAAATGCTTGAAAAAAAGGATTCAATTGACGCTCCTTGATGTTCATCACGAGCTAATATTTTATAGGTTAATATACGACTGCGAAACGCTGAGTTTATGATTTCTACACCATCACTATGTTTTATTGTTTGACTACTTTTCCTATGTGAACTACTTCGCAAATGTCCTACCCATGATTTACTGGGTACTGATGTGTTACACGCAGTACAAAAAGGCATTATTATTAAATAAAATATTTGCTCCTACAACACTAAGTTTAAAACATAAAAAATTAAAGAAATTTATGTATTATAGATCTACACACTTAAAAAAGTTTGCGATCACTTTGAAAATTTGATACTTATATTTGTGATATAGAAGATTTTTTCTGATAAGATTCTAAAAATATTAAAAATTAGAATTAGAACGTGAAACAATAAAGATTAAACGTAGGTAAACATTTTCTGTTGATTGGGTTAAATTTGAAAATATATCAGCTTTGTAAGTGATCTCAAACTATTTTTGATGTGTGTATATTATAATAATATACATAAGGTATATCTATAAAAATTAAATCTACTTTATAAAAATCTTATCCGCATAATGCACTGGTTCAGTGTCTTGAAATTCTTTATATGCATGTCCTAGAAAGTCTTGAAGTGACTCCCAAGATAGTGAGGACTCATCGCACTGTAATTTTACAGTCACCAACGCTGTCCTGTAGCGCACATCAGGGGCGTGTGATATGTAATCGTTGGTTTTATAGAGTTTAAAATCAACCACATACCCTCCTTCCGTTTTCTTGGAGCGACGAGACGTCCCAGATGAAACACGACTTGAGAAACTGGAAGCTAAGTCGCGCCGTGGTTCTCTGCAACTGCCTTCTTCAGCCCGCAAAATATTCAAAATATTTGTTTTCTTCGTTCTGTAAATAGAAAAAAGTGTTAATTATAAAAGTACTTATTCAAAGTGACTAAGAACTTGGGATCAAAACACAAAAAGTTATAGTATTTAAACGTGTAGGTATTGAAACGTACAAGTATTGTCAAAAGATCTATCTATGTATATAAATTAAGTGTGTCACTCATTTGTGTAAAATTAAGGTAAAGGTGTAAACTACACCTTATTCAATTTTAATTAAAATGTGACGATGTTAAACTTAATTAAAATGTGACGATGTTAAACTTAGTTGAACATAATGAAACCTACCTCTTTGTGGTGTTAAACTCGGGTGAAGTGTTTTTTCGTTGTACACTTTGGGTGCAGCTGGGCTTGGGTTGTTTTTGCTTTTTCTCTATCACCTGTTTGCGTTTCTTTGGTGCTACACACTCAGACTCTACTACAGAAGAAGTTTCAAACTCCGAATCATACCTGTTAAAATACAATCAAATTATAAACAAATATATTCCCAAGATTTTCCGAATAGATATATTGCTAGCATCACGGCTGATTATAGATAATGCAGCCGGCGGGAATTAACCAAGCAACTCACTACTCAGTGGGATAACATAATCAGTAATCACATTTTATAATAATATGCGTTAATAATTATCAGCCGGCAGGAATTAACCAAGCAACTCAGCTGGATAATAATTAACTAAATAATAATTAATAATTATCAGCCGGCAGGAATTAACCAAGCAACTCAGCTGGATAATAATTAACCAAATAATAATTAATTTAATAGCACTTACTCACATTTTCTTGTTGGAGAAGATCACTGGAAGATACTGGAGCGAATGTAATTTATTTGAAAAATTGATGGGTTTTATACATAAAAAGTATCAATTCAGCAATTATCACCTCCCAACAAAATTAAAACTTAACTTATTATTTATATAGGTGTATTAATTAATTTATGTTACTTACGACTATTTAAATCAAAATGATTGAAAACTCATTTCGTCTAATTGCACTTTTGTTATTACAATTGAAATACAAAACCATGTCTTTACCAACACCGCCAAAGCTAATTCCGATTAATTCCGACGAATGTTATGATTTCTGTATGATACATATAAAATGTAATTATAATTTATGTAGGTATGTTCGTTGATCGTCGTCGATAAGTATATGATATGGTAACTATATAATTATGTATAGGTACATGAAAAGTATTAATGAAATATACTCATACCATTGTGCAGAAGTAAAATTATGCAATTTATTGGTGATTTAGGTAAGGACCGTCGTCTATACCTAAATCACCAATATAAGCTGACCGTTAGTACACGGTAGGTATTTAATTATTTTTAAAAGGTAGACGTACCCTGGAAGTTACCTAGTTTGCGTCACAATTATAGAAGTTTCAAATTGCTATGCACGGTTTTCATGGGTGTGTGTGTGTGTGTGTTAGTGTGTGGAAGCAAGGTATCTGTTAGTTTACTTACTCAGCGATACAATATTAAAACGACATCGTATTAACCGACTTCTAAAAAGGTGGTTACTTTATTTATCTGTAGGTATGTTGGTTTATGGTTCTCAAATTTGATACAAAGTATGGTTAACGGTATTCTATTAAAAATCCTTTGGAATCGTTTCGATAAAAATAATTTTACAAAAATATTACTACAGACTTATCCCACAAATATGTTAACAAACATTACAAATAATCATTTAAAATATAACTTTTAAATATTAGCAAATAGTTTTGGTATGTGCTTAAACTATATGGTAATACACCTCTTTTTATCCAAGTCGGCTAACAACGTACCTTTATACAAAGCTACGACCAATGTTAAGTCAGCAGTTTGTTCATGTATGTTCTACTTGTTTACCTATGTGTGTTATCGCCACATCGACACATCGTTCCTATACGCGAGGAATGTCTCATATTCTGTTCCCACAATATCTACCATTTGCATCGAGCTACCAAACACGCAGTGCACTACGTCCTTCAGAGGATTAAAAGGAAGATCCAAAATAAAAGCAATGTCATGTAAGTAATTACTTATAATGTTAATTATTTGATTTATAATTCTTTGTTAGTTTACCTACTAAATATCTAATTTATTAGGCGACGTAGTTTTCTATGGAAGTCCTTTAAATTAAATTTTATACGATTATCCTTAATTTTCGTATAACATTTAAGTTCTGTACAAAATTCAAAAGTTGTAAATAAAATAATGAACGCTGAAATATTTAATCTCTTGCTAGCACTTAATTGCACATAAAGTAGAATATTTTATCAAATTTGAATAGGCTCTGGTGTCTCAATTAGAGTGGCTTCCGAAGAAGTTGTGTAGGTTTGACATATTCGGACTACATTTGCCGATTTTCAATAATTAGACTTAAACATTTAATTTTATTTTCAGATATTTTATCATCACGGATGAAATTGACAAGGAACCCTCATGGACAGCGCGGTGAACCACATAATCAATTTGTAAGTAGATACCTATATATTTTGGTCATTCCAAAAAGTGTAAAATTAAAGTAGCACGTAGTTATACATAATGTAGAATATTTTATCAAATTTGAATAGGCTCTGGTGACTCAATTAGAGTAGCTCCCAAAGAAGTTGTAGAATATAATATCATCAGTAAGGAATAATGTAGGTATTCTTTAGAATAGCTGGAGAGTTTAGACAATACAAAATATGAAATATTAGGAATACCTATTGTAGTTTATTTCGTATGATACTAACTGATAAGGTGCCTATAGGTATTTAACTGGTCACCCGATTCTATATTAGTATGTCGAATAAATTAAAATAAGCAATTACATAATTATTGTGTTTTTATTATATTCCTTATCTGATATTGATAACGAAATACGTCATCATTCACGTTACAACACGTTTGAAATTCATAAGAATTTCACAACTATTAAGTAGGTGCATAACAATAACATTTTGCACATACGAATTATTGAATGGTTGAATTTCAAGTTCTAACTTGATCATCATACCAATAAATGCTTTATGTCAGCATAATTTGATATATCAACTGCGTTAGAAAAAATATTATTACCTAGTTCATTCTTTATTAAACAGTCAATACGAGCATATCTAACATGGTAGGTATTTTATAACTTTCAATCTATTGAAAATTTCAATCTATTTACAAAATACTTAGTATGATTTATTACTAATGTTTTAAATAATTTTCAGAATACCAACTTAAACAAATTTTCAAACGGAATAGAAGAGAGCTCTCCTGAATATCTTCCAGACCTGCAAGATCAGTTCGACTTGGACAACGCAATGAATAGACCTTGGATAATAACACCCAATGAAGAAGTAAAAATAAACAAAAAGAAAACTAATCGAAGAAGACCAATTACAAACAAACGCAGTGCATTGAATTCCTATATTATTAACAGTGAAAGAAGAAAAGGACGACGTTTAATAAAAATTACGATCAAGGAACTCAGTGAGTCAATGGACGACGAAGATGAAGGTAAGGACATAATCACTGCACAGTATATTGTACAAGATACGGTAGATGAGATATCGGATCAAGCTGAAAAATTAATTCACAATATTTCCAAAAAATTGTGTGGCTACTCATATCACATTTTTTAATTAGGTAATAATTCATTAATGTAACTAGTAGATAAAGTGATGACATATTTAGATTTTATTAAAATTTTATTTACTGTGAAAATATGTGTTAAAAAAATTTCAATATTAAGTTGTGTGTTAAAAAATAAAAACCATAGGTAATAATTGTGTGGCTACTCATATCATATTTTTTAATCAGGTAATAATTTATTAATGTAAACTGTGTAAACTGTGTAAAAAATGTGTAAACTAGTGATGACATATTTAGATTTTATAAAAAATTTATTTACTATGAAAATATATGTTAAAAAATTATAAATATTAAAAATGTGTGTTAAAAAATAAAAAACCATTTACTTTAAAAAATTGTTTTATTTATTAAAACTGCGTATAGGAAGACATATTACCTTTCTTGCTCTATTAAATAGTTCTTTATACATAAAACATTTTTAAGTGCACATTGTTTAATATGATTAATACAATTAAAACTGGTTTCAATATTTGAATATTTGTTATGCAACAGTGATAAATTTGGACACTTGTCTTCACCAAGATCTATACAAATACAATTCATACAAAGATCTTGAATCCACTTAACTTTTTCTAAGCCCTTCACAATAATTTCTTTATTTTCTAGATAAGGAACAATTATACGTCGAAATTCTCTATAGTCGATATAACCTTCATTCCAGTAAATCCCTCTGTTTCTCTCCAACCACGTAACTTGTTTTTTTTCATCCGTAGTTAAGTATTTAAATAAGTATGGAGGCTTTATTAAGAACGTTTGGGTATAAACACGAGTGGCCAGAGCTAATTCCTTGACTATAAAGTTATTACAAGTGTCTTTAAAGCCCTGGACATCCACTATAATCGTATTCGGGTTCATGATAATTTTCTCACAGTGCTGCTTAATGGTTTATACTCAATTATACAGTCGTTCAATATAAGACAATATGCCGAAGTTTGATCTGGTATATCAATGTCACTTTCAATTTCCACTCTGACATCCACAACAGGACCCGACTTAAGATTATCTGGTTGTCTAGAACAATCTACGACAAATAACGGAGCAATATTTTTAAATTGTTTCTCACTTAATAACGGTTCACCACGACGACCTCCGTAATATGAGTGTTGAAATCTGGTGTATTGTTCATATATTAACGCAATTCTGTTATTCGAGAAACTTGAATTTAAATTTTCATAAGGGAAGTAGGTTGAATTTAGGTATACTCTAACATCACGAACGTCACAGTGATCAAACTGAGACATATCCAATTTAGGATTATTTTTTCTATTTGTTTGCAGACCAATAATAACAAATCTTGGTTTCTCTATTTGCGATGATGTTTTTATGGACCAAGTATGTTTAGTAGTTTTTGGTAAAGCCGGATATTCATATAAATCCCAATTCCTGAATATCATCTGGAGTGATCGGTCTTTTTCTAACAGTTTTAACATATTTATTTTTTCTCTATCGGATACTTTGACATGTGGTACTCGCCATATTATTTTATTTATAATAATATCTTCTACCGTCTCACCAGCGCTAAGTTTTAGGGCGTTCAGATTAGTATTACTTCGTAACAATATTAATTCATGTTTGCTGTTTATCACTACTTTCTTGAAATCTTCTGCAAAACCAAGAATGTTACAGAGGGGTATGGAAGCAGAAAAGCTACCCCCATTTGTACTATTTATACCATCGATATTCCAACCCCAAGCATTAGATACTTTAGCCTCGTTTTCGTTCATTGATATTAATGATTTCATTGTGGTAGTTATACCAGCGTTTTTTATTTTATCTATTTCCACTCCATTTATCTCATACCTTATATCTTGAAACAAGTAAAGTAAACTATTGTTTGTGAAATGAACGCTACTGACTCTCTCTTTAGAATTTTCAGCCTTGTTTACAATAATAGTTCCTTCCAAAAACAAAGTGCTTGCTGATGGTAATATATACAAGTCTTGTTGATTAATAGGTATCCTGATTTCATCGCTTCTATTGAAACTTGTTACGTAAGGCTTGTAAGAGTGAAATTCAATTCCTTCCACAGAGTTGTTGTATGCAGGAGCGGATAAAACATCTAGTATATTCATTTTAACAAACCAATCGCTTTAAGAAAAGCTTTATTATTGTTGTTCAATTTTATGACCTTTTTGGATCGAGCTCTTATTGGTTTGATAGTTTGAGTAGGACTGTTATGTTTAGTTGAATGAACCACATATTTATTATAATCTATCATGTTTTCTTCTGATATGTAGATACAACTGCACTTCTTCACCTCGCAAATTTATTAAGTTATTATTTATATCTAACAGCCTTATCTGTATGCAGCTTATATTGGTTTGGTTTATTGGAAAGTAGATTGCGTTTTTTGGAATTTCTATAATCCTGTATCCAGGTGGAACATTAAGTGCAAATTCGTGTAAGATGTGACTGGATTGGCCGTTTATATAGGAACCGCTAACTATGTCACATTCAATCCTTATGACAGTCGTAGGCAAAATGTTAACTGGAAACTCTGATACATGATATTTATTTGCTTCTAAGATCTGTTTTTTAAATCCCAATAAACTTCCAAATGTACCTTCTTTAGTAAAATCTATAGTTGATGTACAAAATAACATAGTTTTTAAGGTGTTGTTATTACAATTGAGTTTTATGGATGCATCTTTTATCTCAGTTTTTAAATAGTCGCTAATATCTTGTAATTCATAAGTTCCTTCAGGTATCTCGATAACATTTTTAGAACCATAATATAATTTATTATTTGTATTATCAAAATTTGGAATAGAATTATATGTAGAGAAATGTAATAATGCACATTCATACTCCCCAACTAATGGCAGCGTGCTTGGATAATAGGTAGATAATACCGATGAGTTTCCAGTTATCGATAAGGTGAGTGACATCTTGCAAATGATGGAAATGAAAGAATGATATAAAATTTATAGTATTTATTCCAAAAACATTGCAAATATCTTAAACACAAATGTCCACAAATTATTGTGTTAAATTGTTGATATCTACTAAAGTTATAATAAACATCACAGTTCTTAAAATATAGGATTAATTCTCTTGGCGGTTTTAAATCGCCAAAGCTATCAAAATATTCACAATAATTATTTATTTTAACATAAGCTACCCAATGCGTTCCATCATTTTTTGAATTATCTAGGTTAACTATACCACATTCAATTCGTTTAGGTGTTTTTGGTAACTGATCCTTCATGTAAACTCCCCGAAAGTAAGGAATACAATAGGCATACTTCTGAATATCGATATTAGTTAAAGCGCGATTAGGTAGCTGATCAATTAGTTTTTTGATGGTTTTATAAACAATCCCTGACCTTGCTTATGTGGTTTAATGTATAAACCTTTACCTATTGCTATAGCCTCCATAGTTTTATTATGACGTTCAGTTTCTTGTAATTTTTTCTGACCGTCTTTATAATCATTCACTGTTTTAGCAATACCAGCTGCACCACCAGCTAATGCTCCTAAAGCAGACAAACCAGCAAAAATTGGGATTAAAGGTAGAATGCCTCCAGTTTTTGGTATAGGTATCATTCGAGGTACGCGAACTTTTGGAATGCATGGAACTAATTTTCTAGCAACCATATAAGCTATATTTATTAGTGACTTATTATCTTTAGGCGAGAGTTTTTTGATTTTTCTTTTTATTTTCCTAACAAAGTTATTAAAGGTCTTAACACCAGCACCAGACTTCAATTTAGCTTTCATAATTTTGTTTACTATCCACGAACTAATCTTTTCCCCTGTTCGAGCATCTTTTGCTTTAAGTCTTTGTTTAGTCATATCTATAAGACGTAAGTCGGCTTTTTGACGGTTAGGCAAGTCTATGTAGTTTGCGTATGCGATATCGTGATGCATACAAGCTTCGTCTAACTTGTTTACACCTTTATCACCACGTAGTAATCGTTTTGAAAGCTTTGTTCCTGGTCCACAATAGTTATAACCGGGTATGTGAAGTTCGAATGGTAAATGATTAATGATACTGTTTATTAGTCCACCACCTTGCATCGTCTAAAGAATAATGAATAAACTTTAAAATTATATATCACTTATATAATTAACTTATTCCACTATTGCAGTCTTATCAATCCAACTGTTCTCTTTGTTATTTAAACCCAACCATTTTACAAACAGTTTGTTTCCTTTCTTTTTTAATACCTTTTCTATCAAATAGACACCAGGGCAGGACGACTTTTGAAGCTCTTGTTCGTAAAAAGTTCCTAATATGACTTGTTTTTGATTATCTTCGATGCGATATGTTATTGGTACAGTGTTATTTATCTTTTTTATAGTAAATAATTCTGTTGACCAGTTAGGAGTGTATCCTTTCTCAAATATATGTTTGTACTTACTAATTCGAACTTTGTCACCAATTATAAACTTAGGACGACATTTTTGGGTTACCTTTATCATGGAATTTGCAATATTATTTTTAATGTCCGTTTCATTAAACTTATTGACATTAACAGGTGCAAATTTAATAATACGATGTTTTGTGTTGTTATATGTCTTCATAACATCGTTCAAGCCACCATCTATCCACTTATAGTGTCCGTTCAAGCTAAAGTATTTGTACAATTTATTTTTAAGCGTTTTAATAACTCGTTCAACAATTGAAGCCTTTTTGGTTGAAAATGTTGAGTAGTGATTAATATTATAGTTCTGTAAAAGCTTTTGAAATGTAGAATTATAGAACTCAGTACCCCTATCAGTTTGCAGATGAGTTGGTATCCTATGATTAGTAGAAAGTAATTTTTCAAATGCATGAGAGACATCATGTTTGGATTTAGTTTTTAGTGGTTCCACCCAAACGTACTTTGAGAAGCAGTCAATAACTATTAAAATATAGTTATATCCTTTATTAAAGGTTTTTAGGTTTTGCATATCAACTAAATCTGCTTGCCACAAATCATCAATACCTTTTAAAATTACAGATCGTCGAGGAAAATTTTTTCGTGCTGCTTTATGTATTTCATTGACGATTTGTTGTTTCGCCATTTTGATAAACTTTAAGGTCTATGTTTTTCGATCTTTTAATATAGATTGAATTGCGTCTTGAATTAGTCTATCAACTGCGTTTCTTGTGTAAAATTTGTTTTCCAAATGAGTCACTATCTCAGACATTATTGTTTTTAAAGCTTTCTCTATGTGGTTTTGAACACTATTTGGAATAGAACTTTGCAATTTTTGTAAGTCATTCATTAGTACACCTTTCAATTCATCTACATATGTTTTATTTACTGCATCATCTGCGTCTTGAGGAGGTTTGACACCTTTTAACCTCGATGTCTTCAAGTCATAATCTCCACGATCAGATTTTATTAATGCGTTATCATTAAAATCCAGTATTTCCGATATACGCATTCGCTTATGAATATAATGACCAAATTTGTCTACATTCATATTAAAGGTGTATTATGTTGAACGGTATATAGTAAAATGATACACATATAATATTAGTAGATTTATTTATTTGATGATTTTGCTTTCACGTAGTTCTTCAATGATAGATATTATTTCATTGTCTATTCCTGTGTTACCAGCATCTCGAGAAGCAATTAATAATTTTAATCTATCAACCAATTCATTGGGATCATCCCAATATACAAAATCTGTATTTTTTTTCCATATTTTTGTTAAAGGTAATCCTTTTCCTACTTTCTGTCTACAACTTGGACTTTTACTTTCTTGTTCGAAAAGTGGTTTAATAACTTGCAAATATTTTTGTCCTTTATTACTTTTAATTGGTTTTTTTGAATCGAAATCACGACGATGTGCATTCGTTACAAGTAACATTGCCTTATAATTTTGCTTGTCATAGTCATTAACCAAGCTCAGATCAATGTCTCTTTTTAACAGTAACTCTCGCAACCCAGGTGTACTTTCGTACTTGTGTCCGGCTACAGTAATAACTTGATCTCCAATCGTTATGCCAGAGGAACCTAACATTAACTGTCCACGGTTATTTCTTATACCAAATGGTACATCCGATAGTACTTGTGAAGATAATGACCAAGATGATACATCTGGATTAGTATCGACTAATGACTGAAATGAAGAGTCTGATGAGGGTTCCGATTCGTTACTATCATTACTGCTTTCATCTGTTTCTTTCATATCTTGGTCTTGTGGTTCTTGGGGTTCTCCTTTTTCCTCCTTTTTTGTTAGAGCTAAGTGGTTATTAGTGTTGGCTATTAAATTGAGAGATTCTGTAACA